>CM075982.1:56788850-56819221 GCA_038087875.1 Malacoraja senta | reverse complement strand
TAATGTCTGGCATGTGAAATGTAAAAATATTGTATTAAAAGGACACAATGGCTAATTCATTTTGTGGGATTTGAATATTCACCCATATATCAGACAGGAAATATTGTTGATACTGTAGGTGCAGCATCAGTTCTAAGACATGAAGTAATTATATAGCCTCATAATTCCAACAGCGAGGAATTATTGGACAGCTCATTTTTTTAAAGCCATTGTTACTAACAGAATGTTAATGGACTCTGTGCTTGTTTGTCGTGTGCAGAATAACTATTCCTGAAATCTAAAGATGGAAAGTAGAATTCCACATAAATACGTACTCTCAATATAGTGAGCAAGAAGCAATTTTGGGAGAGTATTGATTGATTATATATGTTTATTTATTTGTTTTTGGGGATCTGGACGCCATGGGCATTGTTGCATTTAATGTTTGGCTTCAATTGATCTGCTGACAAATTAATTTTGTAAAATTCCTTTTACTTTAGGGACAGAGCCGTCAGAGACTTCTGGAACCAAGATACTGTTTCCACTGACAGACTCCATCAGTAAAAGGCGATGGAGTGCAGTTACCTCATCCTTTTCCAGGGGCAAATTGTCCCTCGAAATGTCTTCGTCACCGAATGCTAAAATTGGTCATCACATTTTAATTCTGCAGAAGATGTCTTTGTGCCAGACTGAGAACCATCATCTTGGGGAGTTTGTGGTGCTTTTCAACCCATGGTGCTCAGGTAGCCCTTCTTTTAATAACAGATTACAATGTTTGCTGCAGTCAGTGGAATAGAACCAGGCACCAAGTGAAACATTTACTTTAAAGTAGGATTGCCTTCACAGGTCATGTCATCAGAACAAGAAAATCCCATCCTGATAATACTGGCGTTATGGTCTCTGGACCAGGGTTCTGCATTCAGAGTTAGTTTCTTGATCTTATTAGAGGAAATGAGACATACATGGTATATAAATATATTTAAAACAAATGTGGGGAGACCACATATGACAGTTGTGCCTTGGTTACAAGACAATTGGCTGTCTGGATATTTCCTACCATCCTTACAAGGCCTTGCTTTTAATGCTCAAAAACCATTGGAATAGCTTCTTCATTCTCCGCAGTCTTGGGTTATGCTAACTTGCATCATTTCACAAATATTTTGTAAATCAAACCAAAGTTATGTACCCAAGTCTATACACATTTTTAAAAAAGAAGAATTTATGTGGTCTCCTGCACACCAGCGAGACTAAGCGTAGACTCTGCAACCGTTGCCTCGAACACTTATGCCTGGTCTGCCAAGGCATGTTCGATCTCTCGGTTGCTTCCCATTGTAACTCCTTTCCCAATCACATACTGACCTTTCTGTCCTGGGCCTCCTCTATTGCCAGACCGAGGCAACACAAAAACTGTAAGAACAACACCTTGTATTCCGTTTAATAGCTTACAACCTAACGGGAAAATATTGAATTCTAAAATGTTAGACAACTGCATAATCCCCCCTGTCCCTTATTGCCCCATATAAATCCCCCACCCCTTCTTTCCACCACCCCCCATGTGCCCCACCGGGACGCACCTATTTCTCCCCTCCCCTTCCCACCTGAAGTCCTTCCTCTAGCTTCACAACTCGCAATTCTTCAATCCTTTTGAGTCACACCTTCTGTCTTTTCATTGCTGGCCTTTGTCCAACCATCTGCCGATCAAAAAAACGTCCTCGCCCAGTCTCAACCTATCACCTGCCAGGCTTTGTCCTGGCCCTCCTCAATTCCAGCTTTATTCACTCCACCCACCCCCCCTCCCACTCCCCTACAAACAGTCTGAAGAAGGGTCCCAACTCAAAACATCACCTACCCATGTTCTCTGGAGATGCTGCTTGACCCACCAAGTTACTCCAGCACTTTGTGTTTTATATAACCAGCATATGCAATTCTAGTTTCTTCTTCACTTCAGTAGTTTCTCATCTGCAATTTCCCCTCATAATTGCTCACCAACCTGATTTGCAAATATATTGCTATTTCTTCATTGTGCGTAGTTCTCAATCCTCGATCTGCCTCTCTAGCAACACGGTGAGAATGTGAGAACTCTGGCCAAATTGGAGAGTCTAGGACCCTAAAATTGAGTAAAAGCTTCTGGGCTGCTAGGCCATTTGATCAATTTAAAAGTGCTTTCTGTAGAGATGGGACAAGCTGCAGAATGGTACCAGTTTGTCTAGAGCCTAGATCAGAGCTGCAGGAAGAGAATGGGAACATCTGCAGACCCTGACAATTAGGTGCAAAATGAATAGAATGGATTGGATGAATGCAAACCAGACATAACACATTATAAATAATGTTGCAAAGCTTTACGTTGCTGGATGTTGATTGGATTAAGTATTGAGCCTTGTCTGGTTTTCTTGCATATCAGGGCACATGTTGTGATGTTCATTTCCTCTGCGAAACACTGTTTAAATACAATGTATTAGCCACTGTATTATTGGGTTAGGGAAATGTCTGTCATGGATGGGGTTAATCGATATCTGTTATTAGACTGTAAAGAGACCACCCCCATGTGGTTCGGCCCCTCTAGGTCCAGGGACCTATAAAAGTCCGCTACCACGAGGTTGTGTGTCGATCTTCTGGGAGAGCACTTAGGACTGCGTGACCTTCTGGAGTGTCTCTGTTTGAGCGAGGCCAAGAGGGCTTGATCAGGCAGATATGAGGATCAAACCCGCGGTGGTTAGGTACAGTAGTTGGAACTGTAATTATGTTATGTCATAATAAAGTTTAGATGCGCAAGTGTTTGACTCAGTGATTTTTGACTGAAACTAGACTGGGGGAAGCTTAGAACGAGCAATTTACAAGAGCACCATCAGAAGGGCTTCGCTAGTTGAAGAAAGCATCTCACAGCCACTTTCTGAAAGATATTTAGTGAGTTGACTTCCCCATTAGCATCCTGATCCCCACAAGTAAACAAATTAAACAGCTAAGATTAGATTCATGATAAAGATCAGAGTTAAAAAAAACATTTAAAAAATTACTTTTTAAAAAGGAAGCAATTTGATAGCTGAAATAGTGAATCACCAGAGGGTAAATTGTTTCATATCTAAGTTAAGGATGTTTATTAGTGTTGTCCTGAAAATATTGGCAGTGATCAAGGTCTCAGGTGGAATTGAATGGTTATTGCATATTTTGGTGAATGAAATTCTACTAGAGGGATTGAGGGAGGTGTTGGCAGTCAGCAAGGCCAGTAATCACATGAGCACTTGCTGAGAGCAGAGGGAAGGGCAGAGGGGAAAACAATGAGCACTCCTGCTCTGTTTGGAATGTACGATCTGGGGTGGTGCTGCCTTCAGATGGTGGGTGAAAGTTTGAATGGAGCCTGTGGTCAGTATACGAGTGTGGCATTGTTGGTGGATGGTCTTTGGTGGGGAAGGAATGGTTGTTGTCCTGGAGGTCTGGGGCTGTAAGAAGGACATTTGCAGCAGTGTATTATCACCAAGGATTGGGGCAAGGTGGGTGTGAATTGGCAGCAAAACAATCTGGTGTGGCAATGGATTGACATCAAGGCTTCCATCAAGGTGTGTTGTGGGTTTGAATGGTTAACAAGATAGAAGGTGCCTTGAGAATTAGATGGATCATGGATTTGGAGGGTCAGGCACCTGTACTCAGGGTGTTGGGATTCCATAATAGGCAGAGAGGTAAGAACAATAGCTATGTTTGGAATTTACTTACAGAGATCCCAGTTCAGCACTGGTAGTTGTTCTGGCAGTTGTTGACAAATGCCATCCCTTGTGTGAATGACACAGAGATCATGTTAGAGGAGCAGGTTGAGTAGAGAAACTTGCTACTTTTCAATTAAAAATGTTTCATGCATTTGACGACGAGAGCCCACAGGTAGCCCTGGTGTTGAAAGAGCAAGGAGCCAACCAACCAGGTTCCAACCCATCAGGTACCAATGTAATTTCCACTCTCATTCACCTTGCAACGTGGCTTTTTTCATTACAAATTGTGAAGAAATTCCTTGCATCCAACCCATTATCAATCTGACCTTTCTGTCCTGGGCCTCCTCCATTGTCAGAGTGAGGCCCAGCGCAAATTGGAGGAACAGTACCTCATATTTCGCTTGGGTAGTTTACACCCCAGCGGTATGAACATTGACTTCTCTAATTTCAGGTAGCCCTTGCTTTCTCTCTCCATCCCCTTCCCCTTCCCAGTTCTCCCACTAGTCTTACTGTCTCCGCCTACATTCTGTCTTTGTCCCGCCCCCTCCCCTGACATCAGTCTGAAGAAGGCTCTCAACCCGAAACGTCGCCAATTCCTTCTCTCCATAGATGCTGCCTCACCCGCTGAGTTACTCCAGCATTTTGTGTCTACCATTAATCTCCTTGATATTTTAACTCCTGAAAACTAGCTACTCGCTAGAATAGCAGATATAAATAGCTTTGCTCTACCAACCACACAGAAAAATATTGAACTAAGTACTTAATGGAAGCAGCGGTAGACAAAAATGCTGGAGAAACTCAGCGGGTGAGACAGCATCTATGGAGCGAAGGAAATAAGCAATGTTTCAGGTCGAGACCAAAATTATTTAGTATCCAAATGTGGAGAGCAACTTGCAAGCTATTTCAATCTCTGCAATGTGGCTGCTCAAAGTGTTATGAATGGAGTGGCTGCGAAGCTCTCTGGTGTGTAAGAGGTTGAGAAGATGGTACTAACATTCACAAATTCACCATCGATCCAGCTGTTACAGTGTCTGTTTTTTATTTCTTTTTTAGAGGATGAAGTCTTTCTGAATGATGAAGAAAAGCTGAAGGAGTATGTGCTGAATGAACAGGGAATTGTCTTTACTGGTTGCGCTGATTATATTCAAGGCGTGCCTTGGAATTTTGGACAGGTGCTGTAACGCTGGGGAAAATATTCTGTTGAACTTTCTTTGCACGTCATCTTTCACTGCACCAATTCCTATAAACAATGATTTCCAATGATATCCATAGGGCAGTTAAGACTGGTTGTACTTTACAGTGAATCTGATTGTGGATTATGCATTTTCTTGGAGTCAAGCAAATATTTTATGCAAAACACCACCATATCACTACTGGTGTCAGATTACAATGCCCATTCCAATAAATGGCCTCCTTGTCTCAGCCACAAAGTAAAATTCCATCAGTTTTACACAGATCTCTGTGAGGTAACCAAAGCACAGGGTGACTATTTCATTCGGTGTTTCCAATTCTACCCAGGAACAAGGAAGCAGTGGTAAAAGCGGTCATGAATAGAGGTGTGTGCCATGTGCTGTTGTGCCAGGAACTTGATGCGAACATCTCCCCTGCCCTGTACTGTGCTAGAACCTTGTGCAGGGTACCTGGTTTGAACCCGTGCCCCCCCCCTCTTTCTGGTGCTCTTGTAGCAATCAACCACCCATATCTTGGTGTGCAGAAGCTTTCTGTGTGGGCTGATGTTGGGAAGGCTAGGGTGAGTGAAGCAGCTGTACCCTGGCTGTGTGCAGTGAGACTGAACCATTGACAGTCGCTTCCCCTCGCCAAGATCGTATGGTTTCACTCATTCCTTCCTGTTGGATATGATGCAAGTTGTTGTGCTATCCCCTCCCTCCCCTTGTTAGACATCACATTCCCTCCAATATGGAGGCTTCTCAATGATTTGAGTTTAGAGAACTATTTGCCAGACAGTTTCCCCTCTCCACTGTTGCTATCCAACAGAATGGCATCTGGCAAACTGAGCAGCCAATGCAGAAAGAATAAAACATAATTTTTAGCTAATGTTTTCTAACACTTTACTGAGTGCTCAGTTAGAACTGGAATGTACACATAAGAAACGTTGAGTGTTACAGAAAGTCTTTAATGAAAATAAAATTATTATTACTTAATATTGATTTTGAAATAGCTACACAAACTATAATCTGGCCACATTTCAGTGTTGATGGATCAGAAACTCTGCGAAGCACTATTAATGACTTATTATGACCTTATAAATATCAGGACTGCACCAGAACTGCACACAATACTCCAAATACAGACTAACCCAACGTTTTATAAAACTACAATGTGACTTCCTGACTCTTATAGTCAATGCTCCAGCTGACAAAGGCAAGCATACCTTGTGATCTTCTTTACCACTTTATTAACTTATGTTACCTATTTCTGGGAGTTATGGACTTGGATCCCAAGATCCTGTTGTACATCAATTCTGTTGAGGGTCTTGTCATGAACTGTTTACTTTCCCTTTACATTTGACCTTGCAGCATCTCACTTGGCTGGATCAATTTCAGTCACTCCACCATCCATGTTTTTGGTTTGAAGTCAGTGGTTTTGTTTTGTAGACAAAAATGTGCTGGTAAATATATCAATTAAAAAATTAAGCTATATTTAATTAACAATTTTCCATCAATATACCACCACTTTTGGCATGTGATCAACTAATTTAATGAACTAATAATTTAAGAATATAAAATCAGCGCATGCTAAAAACTAAACATCTCAAAATAACAAACCAGAGTTTCTTTGATAGAAGA
This sequence comes from Malacoraja senta, assembly GCA_038087875.1. Lineage (NCBI taxonomy): Eukaryota > Metazoa > Chordata > Chondrichthyes > Rajiformes > Rajidae > Malacoraja > Malacoraja senta. Next base: position 56,812,737 of record CM075982.1, on the reverse strand, counting down.
TTCCAAATTTTGTCCAAGTTGTCGTCAAAGGCAATCTCCCAAACTCTGGCCCTTATTGTCAATGCCCATGATGAAATACTGATGTTGATTTTCACAAACTTCGATATAAAAATTCACAGGACGTTATTGTCTGCTGTACATCGAACAATTATTTAGCTTCTACTATACCACCAAAAGCTGTTTCAGGGCCTGACCACCTAATTTAATAAATACATTTAAAAAAAAAACTTTCATAAACTTTTTGTAATAAAACGGATAATGTAAGATTGAAGTGCATAATAAATGAACATACCAAAATTTCATTTTTAACTTAAGAGGATCATAACATCACAAAAAAACACTGTCTGAATCTGATCTATATCCCACTGTATCCTTTGCAGCCTTCTGCACAGTCTGCTGTCCACCAATTCTGCTGTCATCTGCAAACTTACTAACCAGCCTATCTACATTTTCTATCAAGTCATTATATGTATGTATCTAATGTGGTATCAAGGATTATGCCGAGTTCAGCGGTGGTGTGAACTTTCGTGAAAGGTTTTATTTATCATGAGTGGAAATTCCAGGACGACACGGAGGTGCTGTACCTTAATGTCAGGGCATATACGTAGAGGTACTTGTGATCTCGGGCTTGTCCTGGCAGCTCAGTCGTGGTCTCGAAGGAGGAGGTGTGATGATCTTGGGCTTCTCCCTGCAGTTCACCCTTGACATGAAAGAAGGCAATGGCGGTCTCAGGCTTATCCAGGTGGCTCAGCTTTGGGCTTGAAGAGGCAGCCCTGGCAGTCTCAGGCTTAACTTGGCAACTCACTCTTTGCCTCTGTGTGTGGGCACAGTCCCTTGTTGTGTGTGAACAGATAAGAGGCACTGCAGCCTCATGCTTGCCCTAGTCGTTCAGACTTGGTGATTGTGGAGGCACTGACTGTCTAGGACTTCTTCCCAGCTGCTCTGTCTTGACCACACGGTGGCGCTGGTTATCTTAGGTTAGCCCAGTGGCTCAGTCTTCCTCAAACCTGCAACAGGGAATGGAGCTAGCAGTGAGGCGCCCCACATCCTTTCTCCTTTCTCCTTCTTTCTCCTTTCTCCTTCTTTCTCCTCTCTCCTTCTTTCTCCCCTGATTATTCTTCTCCTCACTCACTGGAATGTCTGGGTTTTATCAGGCGTAAGCTGATGTTCTAATTGGACCCAGCTGTTATTAATGATGCTGAGAAATGGCCTTTCCTGACCCGTCAGCCAGAGATTGGGATCAGAGCGAGGAGGCGCTGTCACAATCTGTGCGTGCGTGTGTTTCTGTAGATTTGCGTTATCCAGAGGCTCACAAGTGACAGAATTCACATCATTTGACTGGTTCCTACAAAATTGATTCACATAATAATCTGTTTCCTTTTAGTTTGAAGAAGATATATTGGATATCTGTCTTAAATTATTAGACAACAGCCCCAAGTATCTGAAGAATCCAGCAAAGGATTACATGCGTAGATTTGATCCTGTTTATATTTGCAGGACTGTGTCCGCCATGGTAAGAACAAGAATGTGAAAAGTTTGTAAATTTGTTGGTTGGTTATGTTTTAATTATGATTTGTCAACATATTCTAGCTAAGTCTGGGCCTCTTCTTGTGTCCTTTTAAATTTCATTTTAAGCCCATATTGCTTTTAACACCACAGTTGCATTGTACAAAATGTATTTTCTTTGAAGATGAAGATGTGAAGATTAAAATATAGCATAGTCTTAAACACGTTTCTCTTGTAAATTACTTAAATCATTAATGTTAATTAAAAATGTAATAAAGATCAAACCACTTAGTTTTAATCAATGAAAGTTGGTGACCTCATTGGATTGAATGATGCTGTATTAGATACCCAGTATGATGCTAAAGTGTATCTGGCTTCTATGGTATAGCTTACTGTAAATATTTGTAAATTCACATCACATTAACAAAATACATGGCTATTAATGTGAAGAACAATGACTTGGAGGGCAACAGACAGAGTGCTGGGCGGTGTGAGGGGTGATGGGATGTGTGTCTCGCTTACAATGGGCTGGAGAACATAAAGAGTCCAAAAGCACAGACAAGTTGAGTAAAATGCAAAGAAACTGGTGGAAACACAACATCTATACTGAACTCTGCCATTGAGGAGATTCCGAGGCAGTCAGAGAAGAAGATTTAAGAATGTGTTCAAATACTAATTGAACAAATTCAAGTTCCCCACTGATTTTGAGGCAGGCCAATCTCGAATTCACTCAATAACCAAACATTCATGGTATCCTGAGGAAGAGACTTCCAAAGATTTACACGGGTCTTGCTGGGCTGACTCATGATACATGACAAATTAGCACAAATGTACAGCAAACCATTGGGAATGTGAATAGTAAATTGTTTGTTATTGTAAAGAGATTAGAATGTAAATTTCAGGAAACTTTGGCAAAATTGTGCAAGTCTTTAGTGAGTCCACACCTCAAGAACTGTGCAATTTTGAACATTTAATATCTGAGTAAAGATGTATTATCTATTAAATGAATCTACCTTAGATTCATGAGATTAACCTTGTTGAGTAAAATTGGCCCATAGCCATTGAATTTTGGATGACCGAGAGATGGCCTCATTGAGACATCAAGGATTCTGGTGGTGTAGATATTGAAAGGCCAATTCCTCAGACTCAATGTTCTGGAGCAATGGAGCATAGCTCAGCTGGGCAGGGGTCTTTGAGGATTGAGATGAAGAAGCATCCCTTTATTCATGGCATTGAAAATCTCTGAACCTCTCTGTCAGAGAATTATCATTGAGAAAATTGAAGACTGAGGTGCATTTGAACACTAAAATAATTGACTGAAATAGGGACGTGTGGCACTGGAACAATTATGATCATGCTGAACAGTAGCGCAGGTTTATGGCCTACTATTATTTATTAAGATTTTATGGCCTTGAGTTCTTTCATATCCCTTGTGATTTTCCTGGTCGATTGTAACCGTGGGATTATTTATCATGAAAACAGATAAAGCGATCTTAAAACACACTGAGCAACTAAAGTGCTCTTTGGTGGAATTCTTTTTAGAAAGGCTGACAAAGGTCAACACAATGGGGAAAATGGGAGATGCTTGCAACAGCTCAATTCATAAAATGGTTAGAACTTATGCAATAGACTTTACTGTCCATTGTTGTATTTGTCAACTTTGCAAGACTGTCAATACTATAATACCCTTACAGGTGAATTGTAACGATGACAATGGAATACTTTTTGGCAAATGGGATGATCCTTATACCAATGGAGTCTATCCGGGGAAATGGAATGGAAGTGTTGCCATTCTTCGTCAGTGGAACAACAATAATTATCAACCAGTTTGCTATGGGCAGTGTTGGGTGTTTGCAGCTGTGGCCTGCACAGGTACTGGGCTTCAATTATTACACAAATATAAAGCATTTTCCTGAATATTTGGAGTGCATTTCATGATGTGTGAATTCTATGTAGAAAATATTTAAAAATAAATTGAAACATTGTTATTTCTATGCTTTTATATTCTATGAGAAATATTTATTTCTTTATTGGAAATTGAAAGCATTTTACTTGTGCTAGTGATTTACCTTGTCAATTGCAACTGACATTTACTTGTTTTTGGCATTTTGTCCCTGTTTTTTTTGTTGCCATTTTCTCTTCTTTCATGGCAATAACTACTTATTGCTCATATCTGCCTAAGGTTGTCTATGTAAACTATGCTTGCGTTGTGTTTTCTGGACCTTTAACAAGGGCAAAATATATAGACTGATGCACACGGAGACACAGAGAGCTTTTCACAGTCCATCTCTACTACATCCTACTCTCACTCTGACTGCTGTCTGTTCAAGTGCTGCCCAATGTAAGCTTGTGGAACAGCAGCTGACCTTCCCTTTAAACACATTGTAAGCCTTAGGATGCAACATTGAATTTAACAATTTCAGATAAGCACCTTTTCCTGTTTGTTTCAGTGATGATGCAGTGTCATCCAGCTGTAACTTTAATTCATTTTCTCTTGAAGATAGACACAAAATGCTGGAGTAACTCAGTGGGACAGGCAGCATCTCTGGAGAGAAGGAATGGGTGATGTTTCAGGTTGAGACCCTTCTTCAGACTGATGACCCAAAACATCACCCATTCCTTCTCTCCAGAGATGCTACCTGTCCTGCTGAGTTACTCCTGCATTTTGTGTCTATCCTCAATTTAAACCAGCATCTGCAGTTTCTTCCTACTCATTTTCCCTCATTCAGCATCTGCTGACTGATCTGCTAGATGTTTCCAGCATTCTGTCTTGTCTCAGATATTCAGTAATTACTTTGTTCTGATTGACACGGTTCCAACATCTTTTGTTTGTTTTGGTTCTCTGACTGCTAGCACTGCTAGTCAAGGAAAGAGCGTTCACGTCACAGCCCTGTTTTCACCAATCTTTCCACCACCACGCACAAGAAGCACACGACAGACACCATTGTATGCAGATGCCGAGGTGTGTGTTCAGCTCTGGCTGAACAACTTCTAATCTGGTGTGTAGACTCGATAAGAAGAAGCACCAAAATTAATGTTTCTGGACAACCTTGTCTTTTTCCTGCAACATAGAATATATTTGTCATCTTAGTTTTCCAGTTCTGTTGAAGGATGCTTGAGCTGAATTGTTAACTCTATTTGGCTCTTCACAAATCTCCAGCACATTTTGTTATTGTTTAGGATAGGCTTGTCATTTGGTTTGATACATATTTAAGCTTGGTTTCCTTTTATTCCTGTGTATGCGTGTTTAACCATATTTTCATATTGTTCTGGAAGCTATGTTAAATATAGTTGGATGCTAAATACATTTTTTCAGAAAAAATGCAGTCAATTTGATCTAGTTGAACGTTACCAGTTTTATTATACTTCAGACTGGCCAACTCCTATTGTAACTATCACATCTCACATGCTGGTTGCAAAACCTAGCTCCCTTAATTAATGGTTCCAGTCTTTCTGCAAATGTGTTATTGCCAAATGTTCCAACAATCATATGTGTCAGCACATTCCACATTCACCATCGTTTCTGTGCAGAGTTTTGCTGCATTAAATCAGCCCCGAAGTTTCTGAAGAGAGAAACATAACCCTGAATCATAAAAAGTTTTTGTAAGATTTATCTCAAAATATAATTCCAAATTACTGACTAATTTGCCTTTCAGAGGACTCCTGGTCTATAATGGAAATACATTACTCATATTTGTTCTTCTTAGTTTTGAGGTGTTTAGGAATTCCTACCCGTGTGGTTACAAACTTTGAGTCTGCTCATGACACCAATGGGAATTTAACAATTGATAGTGAATACGATGATGAAGGGATGGATCTGGAAAGGTCAGCAGATAGCATTTGGTGAGTTACAAGTGAACATAATCTTTCAATGTATCATGCTCTTCAATGTATATCTGTTTGGAAATTGGATTTCCACTATTTAATTTGTGCTGAAATATTGCGTGAAGTGTTCGTGCCAAATTGTGCTCCCTTCAAAAATTGTCCAACCTCATTAGGATGACTAATACCCCAAAAAGAATCACGTAAACATAGTGTGTACCTTTGCCAATGTCCAATGAATTCATGGAATGTTAATGTAGCTACAATTACTGCCCACCAGCAGTTAGGGAGTGTCATCCACTATAAAAGATGCACCTCTCTTGGCAGCACAGTGAATTAGGGCTGTTGCGGTGGGGAGAGAGAAGCCTTAGGGGAGTGGTGGACAGAGGTGCAGCTCCAGTTAAATGTGGTAGGAGGGAGTCGCTGCATACTGAGGGGCAGGACACCCACCAGGACCAAAGTAAGAAGATCTGGCCAGGACATGTTTCCTCCAGAGGTGAATAACCCCACACAATGGTGCATAACCAAATAACGTTGATGACCCTGCAATGCCAAGGTGATCTACACATTACCCATATCAGTGCGGTCTTAAAAATGAACACTTAGACATAAATGTAGATACACACATGAAAGGTGTTTTTGCATCCACACCCATTGTGTGTCTACCCTTATCTAAATCACCCTCCACTCTCACTCCACCATTGACATTCTATTCCCCTGATCCCCCACGCAGGTATGAACCGTACAGTTGCATGGTTGTAAAAACTGTATCTTTCATCTCGTCAATTTGGGCTAAACCATTGAGGAACAATGAGTAGAGAGGGGTCCCTCTTAATGCAGCAACTCATTAAACAGAGGGAAATGAACCAGAGGTCCATGTTAGTTGTTACAGCTTGTTCTGACCCCCTCCTTATTTTATATTATTTAAATCACTTCACTGACAATGTGACTGATGCAACGCATCTCCTTCCACCCACCCATTAAACTTTGATGGTATCATCAATCTGGTCTTTTGCCATAAGTCTGTGAAACTGGTTCCTTTTTAGTGAATTAATTTATTGCATTCTCAAGGGTGTTGCAATCTTGCATAAGGCCTGGTGTGGGGCCTCGCCAGTGAGGTGGTTTGATGCAAAGTAGGTGTGATGGAAGGGCTGGGAACAGAGTATCTATGCACCTCTATCGTGCAAGAGCAATGGTTTTCAAACTGGGGTATGGGGAGTCAGTCTACCCCATGACAGAAGGGGGAGGAGTTGTACAGTTTGATAGCCACAAGGAAAAAGGATCTGTGGCGTTCTTTGTTGCATCTTGGTGGAACCTGTCTGTTGCTGAAAGTGCTCCTCAGGTTGACCAGTGTGTCATGGAGGGGGTTAGCTGTATTGTCCAAGATGTTCCACGGTTTGAGGAGCATCCTCCCCTCCAAGACCATCTCCAGTGAATCCAACTCCACCTACAGGACGGAGCCAGCCTTCCTGATGCGCTTGTTAATTTTGTTGCCATCGGCAGCCTTCACCCTGCTGTCCCAGCACATGAAAGCGAAGAAGATGGCACTGGCCATCTTGATGCATCCCTTCATAAAATCTCCCATTCATCTGTCACTACGGTTTCTTGGACAGTACATTCACCCACACCTAATCATCCCAGAGTGCTCATGCAACTGGTCCTGGCCACAGTCTTATGGTGGTTCATTTGCACCAAGAGCTTCTCGTGGATCATCAAATACATTTGCATAAAGTGACAGGGAACAGTCTTCCATCATTACTGGATGATTGGAGAATCCTGGGAATAAGGGTTTCATGGGCAGGTGTGAGAGAATGGGTCACTGAGATTCAAATGGGAGATTTGGATGGCTCTGAAAGATGCGAAGGTTTGTAAGGGCCAAATGTTCTGTTCAGTTCAGTTTAGTTTATTGTCACGTGTACCGAGGTTGCGTGCTAACCAGTCATTTTGTCATCATGAAATGTATGAAGATGCTGTCCAATGCTGTTCAAAATGAAGTGTAATTTGTGTGGCGATCTGACTTCATTAAGTGAAGTGCTATTCATCGAGAATAACGAGTGTGATTAGCATTGAACAGCAAGATGGAAGGGATTGCTCTACAACACTCGGGCTCTCCCAGATGATTATTAGTGCACTATCTTGGAGTTAATAATTACATCAATGAGGGAGGGGATGTGACGCTTGTCACTTGGTTTGCATTAAGGTTCAGTATTTATGAGGCTCCTGATGAAGAATGGATTTTTATCATGAAGGCCATTATGGTCCTAGTGGACAATGCTTCCCTCCCTCACTCTGCTGATAATATTGAACTGGGATGACTTGCTCCTAGTCCAGTAGCATGCCACATGCTCCTATGACTCAGAGTCTTCACGTTGTTTTTCCTCTCAGTCAACAAGGTTTTACATCACATAACACTTTATAAACAGTTTGATCTGCAGGGTGCCCTTGGATTGATGCAGACAATGGCCCTTCATTTTGAGGAGGCCAATGGCTCTCACTGGATCACCACACAGCTGCTCTGGTTGTGTGAGCAGCTTTGGATATAAAGGGTAACCATTGCCCTAGGTTTAAATGTTGGAGCAATGTAGGCAGCTGTTAATGTTAGGGGAGGGAGATGAAGGAGCTTGTGGATGCTTTCGACAAACGTGGCAGTGACTAGTAAAGAATTCCCACCATGATCAACAACCACCTGTGCATTTAAAGTGCAGAAAAGTTCTCTGCTCTTAATTGGAAGTTAGATAGGTACATGATTATAGTTGATGGCAGCTTGCACTCTTGGGGAGCCAGCAACACTTGCAAATGCCAGAGTTTAACATCCCACTCTCTCTTGAATAAAAAGAAAAGCAAAATATTTTCCCATGAATCAAGAACAACAGTGACTTCTCCAATTCTGCAGAGACAAGCAAATTGAGAAATATGGCTTGGTTATGCTGATAGCCAGAAAATTGAGAGTCACGATGATCTTAACCTCAACACAGAAGGCAGTCCAAGCATGAGAATGTGACCACAAGTCATCCCATTGAATTCCACATATCTCTATGATGACAGATCTCGAAAGTGTGAGCCGACGAGTGAGATAGTTTTCAGATAGGGTGCAATAGGTTGTGGTGTCTATGATTCTGTAGGAATAAGCTAGCCATGAAATTACTGTGTCCTGGCCTGTTATGAATAACCGGCTAAGTCTATCCTGTAGTCCCTGGTAATGCGTAGGAAAGACCTGCAGATGCTGGTTAAAACCGAAGATGGACACAAAATGCTGGAGTAACTCAGCGGGACAGGCAGCATCTCTGGATAGAAGGAATGGGTAACTTTTCGGGTCGAGACCCTTCTTCAGAATAGGAGAGTCATGAATCAGCCCCAAGTAATGTATTGCTTTGTTGTTAGGATATTACCTCTTTGGTATCTATGGAGTGAGTAGCCCAGGAGTAAGTGCTGGGAAAACATTCACTGTCAATTGCATCTGTGGGCTTTGGGAGCTTCAATCAGTTCAGAGGCTGCTACATTGGATTATCCAATATTAGTGGGAAAAGCAAGAATGCATGCGATGTGCTTCAGATTCTAATGAGACTGTTCATCAATGGTCACAGTGTAGAACCTTGAGCTTCCATTGATGTCAACCGATATGTTGGACATAATGTTGTATACCAGAGTTTAAGATCCTACCCTCTCTTGACACTTGGATTTTGACCCTCCCAATACTTGGAAAGGTTCAGAGATGTTGATACGTATCATGACCTGAAATACTCCATCTAGTTTTTAATTGCCATAGAGTCACCATGCCGTACTGCAAGGAAATAGGCCTTTCAGCCCAACTTGTCTATGCTGACTGTGGTACCTATTGGAGCTAGACCCATTTGCAAGTTCATAAATTTCATGTTGTAAATATGTCAAAAATTGATTAGTCCACATTCTATTTAGTTCCTCAGTATAATTTGAAATTTGATTTTCTTAATGGGATTTAATTCTTTGAGAATCTGCTTACTCTGGATATGTCTGCTCCTACACTTTTAGGAATTTTCATGTCTGGATAGAATCTTGGATGGCTCGATTTGATTTGAGACAAGGCAATGATGGCTGGCAGGTACTCGATCCAACACCACAAGAGAAAAGTGAAGGTAAGCAAACAATAGATAATTAGGTCTAATTTGCACATTTAATATTTGAAAACAAGTGTAGGTTGTGAGATAGTATGTGAGAATTGAATCAATGGTCATATTTTGAATGAACAGAAAAGATCTGATTGTCATTTGAATTTCTGACTCCTAATAGATACATTTCTACGCAGAAGTATGTAATTATTAACATATCCAAATCTTTTAATTTTGCTATTGCCCTGAATTAAAAAAGTCAGAGAAAAATATCCAGATATGATTGAAATAAAATATCTCCACAATTGCTGAACAGTAAACATGCTGTTAGGTTCAGATCACATTTAGATTTCTTTAGAGAGACGTTGTCATTTTTTTTTGGTAGGTGTGTACTGCTGTGGCCCAGCACCAGTCAAAGCGATCAAGGAGGGAGACATCGATATGCGCTATGACGTTCCCTTTATATTTGCTGAAGTGAATGCAGATTGTGTGACTTGGATCTGTCCTGAAAAGGGAAAAAGGGTAAAAATGGACTCTGACACCAAACACGTTGGTCAAAAGATCAGCACCAAGTATGTTGGCAGTGATGAGCGTGAAGATATTACAGACAATTATAAGCATCCAGAAGGTAACAGAAAGTACATTTATTTACATTGATTATCATTGACAATTGCACTTCGATAAATGGTAATATCTTCTGGCGGCACGGTAGCACAGCGGTAGAGTTGCTGACTTTTAGCGCCAGGGACCCGGGTTCGATCCTGACTATGGGTGCTCTCTGTACGGAGATTGTACAGGACGTACAATCCCCGTGACCTGCGTTGGTTTTCTTCAGGAGCTCCAGTTTCCTCCCACACTCCAAAGACGTACAGGTTTGTAGGTTAATTAGCTTGGTAAAATTGTAAATTGTCCCTAGTGCGTGTAAGATAGTGGTGGTGTGCGGAGATCACTGGTCAGTGCGGACTTGGTGGGCCGAAGGGCCTGTTTCCGCACTGTATCTCTAAAATAAACTAAACTCTGACAAATTGAATGAAATTACATAACTAGGCAGAAGTCTGCATGGTTTTGTGAAGGGAAAATCTTGCCTGCGTATCTGCTGGAGTTCTTTGAGGAAGTTAATAGCAGGACAGAGGGGAGGCTGTAGATGTTGTTTACCTAGATTTTCAGAAGACCTTTAATAAGGTGTCGCATGTCAGGCTGCTAGGGAAGATAAGAGTCCATGGTATTAAAGGGAAGAGACTAGCATGGATAACAGGTTGGCTGGATGGCAGAAGGCAGAGTTGCAATAAAAGGTGTTTTTTCAGGTTGGCTGCCAGTGAATAGTGGAGCTCCACGAGGGTCGAGGTTGGGGCCACTTCTCTTCACGTTGTATATTAATGATTTGGATAAGGGGATTGATGGCTTTGTAGCCAAGTTTGCAGATGATGCTAAGATAGGTGGAGGGGTAGGCAGTGTAGAGGAAGCAAGAACTCTGCTGAAGGACCTGGACAGGTTAGAAGAGTGGGCAGAGAAGTGGCAGATGAAATTCTGTATAGCAAAGCGCGGAATCATGCATTTTGGTAATAAGAATAAAGGCGTAGATTATTTTCTAAATGGAGAGAAAATCCAGAAATCGAAGGTGCAAAGGGTCTTGGGAGTGCTGGTGCAGGACTCCCAAAAAGTTAATTTGTAAGTCAAATTGATAGTAAGGATGGCAAATTCAATGCTAGCATATATATCAAGAGGACTGGAATACACAAACAGAGATGTAATGTTGTGGTTCTATAAGGTGCTGGTCAGGCAGTATTTGGAATACTGTGAGCAAATTTGGACCCCAAATCTGAGGAAGGATATGCTTGCTCTGGAGAGGGTTCAGTGGAGGTTTGCAAGAATGATTCCAGGAATGAGTGAGCATATGATGAGCGTTTGACAGCATTGGACCTCTACTCACTGGAGTTTAGAAGGTTGAGGAGGGACCTCATTGAAATCTACAGCATAATGAAAGCCATAGATACAGAAAGAATGTTTCCACTAGTGGGAGAGCCTAGTACCAGGGGTCATAGCCTCAGAATTAAAGGGCACTCTTTAATAAAAGGAGGTGAGGAGGAACTTCTTTAGGCAGAGGGTAGTTAATCTGTGGAACTCATTGCCACAGAGGGCTGTGGAGGCCAGGAGTGGATATTTTTAAGGCAGAGATAGACACATTCTTGATTAGAACGGTTGTCAAGGTTATGGGGAGAAGGCAGGAAAATGGGATTAGGAGGCAGAGATCAGCCATGATTTAATGGCAGAGTAGACTCGATGGGCCGAATGGCCTAATTCTACTCCTATAACGTGAACTTGGAATCCTGTGGAATATTTTACAGTTGTTAGATAACTCCTATCTGGCAATAAGATTTAGCTGCGTTGATAAAATTCTGATTATGATATAATTAATATAATGCTTTAGCAGGTGTTTGTCTCTCTGCAAAATTCTCTGAGTTATTTGCAAGGACATGCAGATTAACATCGGTGTCCTGTCCCAGGCCAACGTCCCCGATTATCAAGCTAAGTTGCTCTCTATCGACTGTGTTGGGCAGGCCATATCACTTGGAAGCCTAAGGGTGGTGAATCTGTGCAATTCTTTGCCACAGAAGGCTGTGGAGGCCAAGTCAGTGGATTTTTTTTTAAGGCATAGATAGATAGATTCTTAATTAGTACATGTGTCAGAGGTAATGGGGAGAAGGCAGGAGAATGGGGTTAGGAGGAAGAGAAAGATCAGCTATTATTGAATGGTGGAGTAGACTTGATGGACTGAATGGCCTAATACTGCCTCTACCACATGATCTTATGATCAACACTCTATTCCTCCACCAAAGGATTACATAACTTGGTGGGCAGAAGGAAAGATTCCAAGATAAGGTGAAAACCTCCTTGAAGAAATGCAACATTGCCACTAACTTTGGGGATCTCTGGCCCATATCCGCTTAAGGTGAAGAAGGACATTTTGGGGATGCTATTGAGAATCAAGAGGTATTACATAGGAACAAATCACCTCAGAACCAACCATTATCCACCTTGTCGGTGTCCACCTGTTCCCACATTGGCCTCATTAGCCACCTCTGATTCCACAAAATCAGAGTAGATGTAAGTAGCTTCAATCCTATGGGGCTGCCTAAGAGGAGGAGAAAAGGTGCTCCCACAATGTTCTTGGGTAGCGGTTCAGGATTTGTATTCCGTGATGGTAATGGACTGCCCATGTAATTCTAAGGCAGTATCGTGTGGTAGTTGGAGAGGAAACTGAAGCTATTAATGTTCCCTTGCATCCGCTGACCTTGTTTATCTTGCTGGGAGGAGTTGTGGGTTTGGGAGATACTGTTGGATATACGCATCTCAGTCAGCGAGGAACTGCAGTGCAAGTGGTAGATTGTAAATAGTGCCGCCACTGTGCTCGAGTGTAGAAGAGGTGAGAATGAATGTTAGGATGGTGCATGGGATTCCAACATGTGTGCTGCTTTGCTTCAGGTGATATGTAGAAACAAAGAACTGCAGATGCAAACAAAGTGCTGGAGTAACTCAACGAGTCTGGGTGACGTTTTGGGTTGGAACCTTTCTTCAGACTAAATGTTGGGGGCAGGTGGTGGGAAGGAGGGGAGAGGTGAAAAGCTGGTCTATTCTCACCACCACTCTTCACGTCCTCCCCTCCCTCTCACCTTCCCCCCTCATTCCCTAATTTGAAGGGTCCCGACCCGAACCATCACCCATCCTTTTTCTCCAGAGATGCTGCCTGACCCGCTGAGTTACTCCAGCACTTTGTGTCAGGTAATGTATGGCAACTTCTGCCTGATTGTCATCCTGCAGTTTCCACTGTTGTATCTGATCCCTTGTGGTACTATTGATCACTTATTATTCATTAGTGTTGATAACCCATGTTCTATGTCATAGAATAGAATTTGTCTGTATCATACCAACACAAACGCATTTGTTTTTAAGGCTCTTTTATGGAAAGATATACCTTTAAAATGGCCGATAAAAGAAGGCTCCCTCAGAAGCCAAAGAAACAACTTGAAGTGTATTTGAAGGTTGATGGTCCAAGTTACAATGGAGCCAATGTTAAAGTGTCTGCTATCATTTCCAACAAGAATTCAATGACAAAAGATTGTACACTCAAATTTAGTGCAGTGAAAAAGAAATACAATAGCCGCTCCAAACGGAAATTTATAAAGAAGTATCAGGAAGAGATCACTGTCCGTCCTGGGAAAGGTAAGAATGCATTTACGATGTATTGACTTTACACCAAAACAGTTATTACCTACAATTGTAACAGATTATTAATCAAGGTTAGGTTACATTTCCCTAGAGAGATACAGTGTGAAACAGGCCCTTCAGCCCAACTTGCCCACACCGGCCAACATGTCCCAGCTACACTAGTCCCACCTGCCTGTGTTGGGTCCATATCTCCCCAAACTTGTCCTATCCATGTACCTGTCTAACTGTTTCATAAATGTTGGGATAGTCCCTGCCTCAACTACCTCCTCTGGCAGCTTGTTCCATTCACCTACCACCCCCTTGTCAAATTCATTGTCAGTATATGTAAGAAGAAACTGCAGATGTTGGTTGAACAATATATCTGATTGTAATGCTTGGCATACCAAGTGGTATAAATGAGCAAGCTGCTGAAATAAATTTGTACACTAATAATGGACGGAACTTGCTCGTTAAACCATTATAACTTGTTAATCAATATGATGGACAACGTAAGTATGATAATATATTTAGTCTTCACATTGTTTCAATGATTCCTATTCCAACAAAAACATTGGAACAAGTTTCTATAAATTAAATAGAATTTGTTCATTGAAAACATCGATGAATCATTTGCTTCTTCTAGGAATGTGACGGTTAAACTTAAGAACAGATTATTTAATATGTGCATTGATATTCCAGATAAAACAGTGGAACTGGAACTAACCTATGCAGAGTATGGGGAGTCTCTTGACAAGTATAATCTGATCAGGCTGACTGCTCTTATAATTGATGGAAAGACAAAAGAAAGTGCAATCACCCTAAAGGATATCTCCTTGATCAATCCTAACATAAAAATCCAGGTATTGACAAGAACATTTAAGTATAACAACTATTTGTACTGACATTAAGTTTTTCTCCTTTCCTTTTAAATCTACATTCAATAATTCGAGCAAAAATGGGTAAGTCAGTTTCACCTTGGTATGGATGAATATTCTCTTATTGATGGAAATGCAATTTTGCAACCTGATCAAAAATGAAATTGTGGCCCTATTATCAAGCCGAGAATTGTCAACATTGTATTTTAACAAAAATAAAGAGGTGTGAGCTTGCAGCTTGTGGATAAGGCTTGGTGTGGTTGGGGCCACAGCAGGGCTCAATGGGCTGAAATATCACCGAAATCAAATAAATTAATTGTGTGATAGTTATTTGATTTCTTCCCATTTCCAGGCACATGCTCAGGAGCAGTTCTGAGTGGAGGAATTTGGAGTATAAATGCCCTCACCTTGTGGATATTCTTAAGAAGTTACTTGTTTCTGCAGGTATTGGGAACAGCTGTAGTGTCCCAGAAGTTGACTGTCGGAATCAATTTTGAGAACCTTCTACCTGTGGAACTGAATAATTGTGTCTTCACACTAGAGGGAGCAGGTCTGATTGATGGTCAGAAGGAAATCGGGTAAGCAAGAATATTGAAAATGAACAGCACAGGTTCGACAAATAAACATGCCTTTTGTGCTCAATTTGTATGCAATCAGTTGATTATAAGAACATCATAACATTAAACAAATTGGGACCAATACTCCATTTAATATTTTTCAGCCTGGAAATTTATAGTTCCTGGAACTAGATTATCAATCAATTCAATCAATTCAATTCAATTTATTTGTCTTTTGGACAAATTTGTCATTTGGACCCCTTGAGGTCCAAACGAAATGTCGTTTCTGCAGCCATACAATACAAAACGAAGAAGACCCGAGACACAACACAATTTACACATCCATCCATCACAGCGCTGTGATGGAAGGCAAAAAAACGTATCTCTCCACTGCACTCCCCCCCCCCCCCCCCGATGTCAGAGTCAAAGTCAAAGCCCCCGGCGGGCGATGGTGATTGTCCCGCAGCCATTAAAGCCACGCCGGTTAATGCAAGGTCGCGCACCGGGTCTTGGTGTTAGAGCCCCGGCGCGCGCCCGCAAAGTCCGGTGGCCATTCCAAGCCGCGCGGGGGGATAAAGCCCCGCTCCAGGTGCGCTTCAACCCCGCAACTCGGGCGGGAGAAGTCGCCGCTGCGGAAGCCCCGAAAAGCGGTCTCCCACCAGGGACCCGCGGGCTTACGGTGTTGCCAGACCCGCGGTTGTAGCCTCCGAATCTCCGGCGGTCGGGTAGCAGCAGCGCTCCACCACAGCTCCACCCGCTCCGGACTCGGCCAGCCCCGCGACGGTGAGTAGTCCGCAGCTCCACAGGAGCCCCAGGTCGTTCCTGCTGGAGGCCGCTCCACGTTGCCCAGCCCCAACGACAACGGAGACCCGACAAAGAAAAGGTCGGGTCTCCCGTGCAGCGGAAAGATTTCAAAGTTTCCCCCCCCACCCCACCCCCACCCCCCCACACACATACCCCGACAAAAAAAATAATAAAAAACTACATAAAAACGAGACAAAAATAATAAAAAGACAGACGGACTGCAGAGGCCGCTGCAGACGAAAGTCGCGCCGCCCACCGATATAATTAAGAAGATAGATGATATAATTAAGGATAAACAAACAAATGTAAAATATCCCAAATTTTACCTCTTTTCAGGCTTGGGAAGTTAAATCCTGGAGAAGTGATTGCAAAGGAGATCTCATTTATTCCCAGCAAAAGGGGACTGAAGAAATTAACTGTTGATTTTGACTGTGATAAACTGAAAGATGTAAAAGGATACCTAAATATTGATGTTCAAGAATGAGCAATATGATCCAAAAAGCACCTGCTTCACTTATAGCATGCAATGTGAATTTGTTGAGACATACTTTTAGAATGCTAGATATTCATAGTTTTTTTTTAATAGAAATTCAAATCATATTGCTTTTAGCTGGCACATTTGAGTTTTTTATTCATTGCAAGTTCATTATTTGTGTGGGCTGTAATTTAGACTAGATTGTATGCAGACACACCTGTCTGCATAATAAATCATTTATTCTGGATTGTATTTCTTATTGTGTTCAAATTGTGTTTACTCTAGTAATGATAAGATAATTACCATTGTGATATAATAGGCACAAAACATCTGCTGGAAACTGTCCAGCAAATTAAAATAATGAGCATTTAAAAAGCGCCTCCATTTAAAATTCAGTTGCCTTTATTTGACAATGAAGAGTGGAACTAATTGCTCTTGCTTCATTTAGATGTAACCCATTTGTTGGTCAGTTACCGAGCAGATACGTGTTCATGGTGACCTTAAGGCTGAAGTGTTCACTTCTGTGCTTTACAGAGCCTATGATGCTTTTGAAATTAGGGTGGGTGCATCGTTGACTACGTAGGAGTCTCTGCTGAATATTTTCTGTTATTTGCTAACAAACAGCCATGTGGGAAAAGAAAGTAAACACAATGTTAGCTGCTGGGTTAACTGATGTCTTGTGCAGATTTTGCAAATAAATCATTTTACAGAAGTTGTGGTGAGCATTTTTTTTTTGGTTGCTTAGTAACAGTCATCTTTTAATTTGGAAATTCTAAACTACCAATCTGGAATTTCACAATATATCTGTTACCACTACTCAAACATTGCTTCCTCCTTCATTTATATTACCTGTGGACAGCAGGGCAACTGCGCAACAGACAAACATCAATTTTTGTTTAATCATTGAATTGTAATATCTATTTTATGAATACAAAAATATGCAATACTTATATTCCTTTCATTTGAATCAAAGTACTCAATACAGTGAAATTAATTGTGGCATTATTTTTTTCAAGATATGACAAAATCCACCATTGATGGATCTTAGTGAGTCCGTGAAATGCACAGGAGTTTTTGAATACTTATATTGGTTATGGCTATACTGGCTAACATTACTATTGGTGTAAACCGCACATTTTGTGAAGCTAGTTTTCTCAGGTTCTACTCGTTGTCTTAACTGCTGTTTTCATAGAGAGTACATTGTGAAAAAAAATGACAACAGAACATGCTGGAAATCTATTGCAGGTCAGGCAGTGTCCGTGGAGAGAGAAATAGCGTTAACATTTCCAATCAATGTCTTTTCACCAAGAATGTTTACAGCTGAGTATTTGCTGCTTTTGCTGCTTTTATTTCAGTTTTCCAGCATCCGTAGTTTTTCGTTATTCAATGTTGTGAATGGACATTGATTGTATTCTCCATGTGAGGTTTCATTCAGCACATACATTGTAGAGGAATTCTGTTGTACAAATAAACTCAAAATTATTTGTACAATGATATGTTTTCTTAAAGCATCTTGGAAACATCATTCTAGTTGAAGTTGGAAGAAGTAGAAACTGCTCTAGTGCGATAGGTGGGATGGTTTGTCCCAAGTTACCTGCTATAATTAATGTAAAATAGCAACAGCATCGCTAGATAATACTTTTAAACAGGTTTTGTACAATATTTCTCTGTTTCCATTGGCTGTTCTTCGAAGTTATGTTCAAGAGTCAAGAGTGTTTTATTATCATATGTCCCGGATGGGACAATGAAATTCTTACTTGCTGCAGCACAACAGAATATGTGAATATGTAAACACAGTACATAACAGGGGAAGAGAAATAAAAAGAAAAGTTTCAATAAATAACAAATATAGTGCAATAATAATATAGTCTGTTAGGCTATTAGAAGTCACATGAAAATCATTGCTGGTTTATTTGGTCATTGCACACAGCTAAGATCATAAATGATAGGAATAGAATTAGGCCATTTTGCCCATCAAGTCTACTCCACCATTCAATCATGGCTGATCTATCTCTCCCCCTCTAATCCCAATCTCCTGCCTTCTCCCTATAACCTCTGACACCCGTACTAATCAAGAATCTATCTATCTCTGCCTTAAATATATCCACTGACTTTGCCTCCACAGCCTTCTGTGGCAAAGAATTCCACAGATTCACCATCCTGTCTAAAGAAATTCCTCCTCATCTCCTTCCTAATTCTGAGGCTACGACCTCTAGTCCTAGACTCTCCCACTAGTGAAAAATCCCATCCCTATATAATCTAACCTGAGTAAGATACAGTCTCTGCTGCATCACACGTCATCTATAATGTTTTGGGTAGTACAATTCAGCCTAATGTTTGTCGTCTCTTTGTGCTGGTTCAGGCAAAGCTAATGTGGAACCCACTCCAAATGCTCCATTATTTTCCTACTTCCATTTATGAAGCAGCAATTGAAGCAGATACGTATACCAGTCCAATCTGTCAATTATTTCCCTTATCCAAATAAATAGGTGTGGTCACTTCTCATTGTTCTAGAATTATTTGTGGAATGAAGATACCAGGTGCACTACACCTTCAGTGTGTCGACACAGCCTTGGCTAACTGTGGAAAGGAATGTTCAAAGACTAAGATCTCAAAACAAACATATGGTCAAAAATTCATGACAAAGGAGCAGAATTAGGCCATTCAGCCCACCAAGTCTACTCCACCATTCAATCATGGCTGATCTATCTCTCCCTCCTAACCCCATTCTCCAGCCTTCTCCCCATAACCCGTGTCACCCGGATTAATCAAGAATCTATCTATCTCTGCTTTAAAAAATATCCATTGACTTGGCCTTCATAGCCTTCTGTGGCAGAGAATTCCACAGATTCACCACCACAGATTCATGGCCCACGGAACAGCAGCGATCCATTCCCTCCCGTGTATTTCAGAGCTTCTATCAATTTCCTGAAACAGCTACTGTACTGAGCTCCATCATGGAAAGAAATTTGCAGGAGGTCCGTGAAAGGACTTCAATGACATTCTTCAAGTCTCCTTGAAAAAAGTTCCATCCTCTCAAATTCTTTAGAATAGTTGGCCTGTTGTCAAACGAGTGGACTGTTGATAGACACAAAATGCTGGAGTAACTCAGCGGATCCTGAGTGCAGAAGCCAAGCTTTAAACGGTAGAAAATGTGCATGCAGTCAAAGCAACTAGCCTCCCCCCAGCCTTCACCCCTCCTCTGTCACAGGAAGAAAGTACAAACTCCGCACAGACATCATCTGACAGGATCACACTCGGATCTTGGGCGTTGTGAAGCAGCAGCTCAACTGCTGTGCCACTGTGCCGTCTGTTTGTCTTGTGTGTCACCACTCATTGACAAGTTGGTTCCTGTTTAATTCTGCAAGCAATACACATTTTTAAAATGATTCACTTTACATAATTTCAACCCTTTATAAAAACTGCTGGTTCTTGTTTGTACTCTTCAATCAATTATAACCTTTATCAGGAGCGTAATGCAACATTGTTCATGTCATCTAATTATTACATGGCCATCAAATTTTACAAGTTGCTGACTTCTTCCAATATTCAGGAACTAATCAATGGTATCCAAGTTGTTTTGCTAGCTGGGAAATCTCACTTTGCTATTTCATTAGGAGCTCTTCTGCTTCCTCAATGTACAGATTGTCAGCATGGAAAGGATGGTCCAAATGTATGCCTGCAATACTGTGAGATGATATGCCTTTGTCCCTTGATTATCATGTCATGAAATAAAATCAGGTCAATGTATGTGACGAGATTTGCATAAGTTGTACCTCTGACGACATACCTCCACCCATCCCCCACCCCCTCACCTCTACCAATCCTCCAGAATGGAATTAAATAGCGATGGAGATTAGTAAGAATACTACACCAGCACATTTGTTCAGTTAGATTCAAAAGCTTTTTAATATTTGTTTGAAAGATGGCCATGGTGCCCAAGCTTCACTAGTCTAGATATGTTAGGTGAGCCTTCTAAATGCTCTAAATTATGTATCATGAATAGGTGTCCTGACAAAAGCAGGGACCAATTGAAGGGAGCATCACTGAAGGGTGGCACAGTGGCACCAGGGGAGAGTTGCTGCCTTACAGCACTTGCAGAGCTGGGCTCCTGGGTTCGATCCCAACTATGCATGCTGTCTGTATGGAGTTTGTATGTTCTCCTCGTGACCGCGTGGGTTTTCTCCGAGATCTTCAGTTTCCTCCCACTCTCCAAAGATATACAGGTATGTAGGTTAATTGGCTTGGTGTATGTGTAAAATGTACCTAGTGTGTGTAGGTTAGAGTTAATGTGCGGGGATCGCTGGGCTAAATTAAACTAAACTAAACATAATAATAATAATAATAATAATAATATCTTTTATTGTCATTGCACGTCAGTGCAACGAGATTTAGTATGCAGCTCCACCGATGTACAAGAAAAGTAAAACAAATAAATAAGCAAGCAAGCTGAGTGACGTGACCATCCGAGGGAGACGGGGGGTGCACTCAGCAGGGCCGGTTCAGAGCCGTTATAGCTCTTGGAATAAAGCTGTTTCTGAGTCTGGAGGTTCGGGTGTAGAAGGCCTTGTAAGGTCTGCCGGAGGGAAGTAGTTCAAACAGTCCGTTACAAGGGTGTGATGAGTCCTTATGGATGCTGACGGCCTTCCTGAGGCACCGTGTGTGGTAGGTGCCCTCCAAGGCTGGTAGCTCTGTCCCAATGATCCTCTGCGCTCTGTGGACGACGCGCTGAAGAGCTCTCCTCTCCGCCTCCGTGCGGCTGAGATACCACACAGAGATGCCATACGTTAATATGCTCTCTGTGGTGCAGCGGTAGAACGTTGTCAGCAGCTGTTGGGGCAGACCAGTCTTTTTTAATGTCCTCAGGAAGAACAGTCGTTGCTGTGCCTTCTTGACCAGCGCAGCGGTGTTGGTGGACCATGTGAGGTCCTCTGAAATGTGAGTGCCCAGAAACTTAAAGCTGGACACTCTCTCCACACTTTCCCCGTAAATGGAGATTGGGGTGTATTCTCCATTATGGGACCTCCTGAAGTCAATAATCAGCTCCTTGGTCTTGGAGGTGTTTCGTGACAAGTTGTTATGAGCGCACCAGTCCGCCAGGTTCTGCACCTCCGCTCTGTATTTTGTTTCATCACCGTTGGTGATCAGCCCAATCACTGTTGTGTCATCTGCAAACTTCACGATGGTGTTGGTGTCGAATGCAGGGACACAGTCGTGAGTGAGGAGGGAGTAGAGCATGGGGCTTAGTACACAGCCCTGAGGTGTGCCGGTGCTCAGGGTGATAGTGGAGGACAGGTGCGGGCCCAGTCTCACTGCCTGCGGTCGCTCCGTCAGAAAGTTCAGGATCCAATCGCATATCGGCGAGCTGAGGCCTAGCTGGTGGAGTTTGGTGGTGAGCTTGGTGGGGATGACCGTATTGAATGCAGAGCTATAGTCAATGAAGAGCATCCTCACATACGTGCCCTGTCTGTCCAGGTGAGTCAGGACAGTGTGAAGAGCCAGAGAGATGGCATCCTCTGTTGATCTATTTGCCCTGTATGCAAATTGATGGGAGTCCAGTGAGGCAGGGATGCTGGATTTGATATGGGAGAGGACCAGCCTTTCGAAGCACTTCATTGGGATTGGAGTTAGGGCAACCGGGCGGTAGTCGTTCAGGTTGGTGACTTTGGACTCTTTCGGCACCAGCACTATGGTGGCTGTTTTCAGGCACTTGGGGACCGTTGCCAGAGATAGAGACAGATTGAAGATTCTCGTGATGACATAATGACTGTCCCTGTGGACTCCTTAGTTGTGGGAGCAAGGAGCACTGCAGCATGTATGACCATTTTCCTGCAATGCCATTTATCTTTAACATGATAGCTTTACCTTCTTATCCCCTTGCTTTCAAATAAATTGACTTTCTTTGAGTCATTGCCAATCCTACAATATGATGTAATATGGACGAATGGCAAAATGTCCACCTGTGCAAATAAGTCAGCGTCAAATAAAGGCATAATTTCCTATACAATATCAATAAGCGAGTTTGGTATTCTGAAAAACGCAAGAATCATAGGATTTGTCAAAGGTCATTCGCGAAAAAAAAATGAACGGGATGCCAGGTAGCGGGAGAGCGGGGTATAACAGCGAGAGAGAGAGAGAGAGAGGGCAGATGTGAGTGGGAGTCAGGGGAGAGACTGGACCTGTGGAGAGATGGTGAAAGGTGGGGGAGTGAGAAAGGGGGTTTGTATTTTGCTCACAGGTGTGTTTAGTTTAACATTCAGCGGGGAGTGCCGGGGTTTGCACGTTGGTTGCAGAGGCAGGCAATGTCTCCCAGTCTTTCCCTTCAGTCCGGGGCGGGGGGGTGGAGAGATTGTCCTAGCGCCGGGGAGTTCTTGCGGAGACAGGGTGTCTGGGATCTGAAGCCGCGATAGCGAGTCCCTCTCTCCCCATCCCTCTCCCCATCCCTCTCCCCATCCCTCTCCCCATCCCTCTCCCCATCCCTCTCCCCATCCCTCTCCCCATCCCTCTCCCCATCGCTCTCCCCATCCCTCTCCCCATCCCTCTCCCCATCCCTCTCCTCATCCCTCTCCCCATCCCTCTCCCCATCCCTCTCCCCATCCCTCTCCCTCTCCCATCCCTCTCCCCATCCCTCTCCCTCTCCCCATCCCTCTCCTCATCCCTCTCCCCATCCCTCTCCCCATCCCTCTCCTCATCCCTCTCCCCATCCCTCTCCCCATCCCTCTCCCCATCGCTCTCCCCATCCCTCTCCCCATCCCTCTCCTCATCCCTCTCCCCATCCCTCTCCCCATCGCTCTCCCCATCCCTCTCCCCATCCCTCTCCTCATCCCTCTCCCCGCCACCTCTCCCTCTATCCCCAGTCCCTACCTCCCACACTCCCCCCCTCCTCTCCCTCTATCCCCCCCCGCCCCCTCTCTCCCTCCTCACCTCCCCAGGATCTCGATGTAAACCATCGCTGGCCCCGTTTTCTCCAACACGTCGGCGATGAAGTTGTACTTGAGGCGGGGGCTGTCGGGGGGGGGGGGGGAATGGGCTGAGCGACCTGGAGCTGAGGGAGGGGGAGGGAGAGGCCGAGGCCGCGGTCTAGTCCTTGCCCTGGGTCCCGCTCCTCCCCCAGACCTAGCGCCAGCCTCGCCTTTACCCGCAGACAGGCGTCGCTTTGTAGGAAGGAAATACAGATGCTGGTTTTCATCGAAGGTAGACACAACGTGCTGGAGTTACTCAGCGGGACAGGCAGCATCTTTGGAGGGGGTTAACCGACAGCCACTGGATAAGGCGAG
The DNA here is from genome assembly GCA_038087875.1 of Malacoraja senta. NCBI lineage: Eukaryota > Metazoa > Chordata > Chondrichthyes > Rajiformes > Rajidae > Malacoraja > Malacoraja senta. The sequence goes on along the minus strand of CM075982.1, from coordinate 56,789,130 downwards.
ATGTGCAGCTGACGGTCCCCGGCCCGTCAGGAACGGGTTCCTCTGGAGTTGGAGCAGAGTTGAGCTGCAGTTAGCGCTGGCTGTAAGCCGGTGTCCCATCACCCCGGACATTTCCGGCCGCCCCCGGACAGGGATGGGACACTCGGGAGGGGACGGGGACGGTACTGAGATCACCCGTTCGCACTTGACTACATTATCTAACTCCAGTAGCAATTCAACAGCGCTTGCAGCGCCGGAGACCCGTGTTTGATCCTGACAATGGATGAAATGCAGGTCTGTA
>CM075982.1:56643927-56788650 GCA_038087875.1 Malacoraja senta | reverse complement strand
TGAGAGTGTGGAACACTACACTGAAGTGAGATTCACCGGGTGGCGCCGTATAATGGCAGCCTCGCCAACAGTCTGTATCGTCCTTTTCTTTCTTTGTTGTTTTTAGTATGTTGTTAAATGTATGTTTTAGTGTATCTTTAGCTTTGCATTATCTGGGGGGTGGGGGGTGGGGGGTGGGGGTTTCGGGGCAACGTTCTAAAATATTTTCCTCGACGGATATGCGATTTTTTTTCCGTACCGTATCTCCATCCATGCTGTGGCCTAACATCGAGGAGCTGGCAGCCTCTTGCTGGAGATCGACTTTGGGAGCTCCAACTGCGCGAGCCTGCGGACTTAACATCTTGGAGTTCGCGGTCCCTTGGTTAGGGACCGACTATGGGAGCTCCAACCACAGGAGCTTCAACCGCCCCGAATGCTGATCGCCGGCTACGGGAGCTTCGATTGCCCCGAATGCGGATGGGTCGACTGTCCCGACTGCGGGAGAATAAGGAGGAAAGAAGATCAGACTTTATTGCCTTCCATCACAGTGAGGAATGTGGTGGTTGTTTATGTTAATTTTTATGTAGTTGTGTGTCTTGTTGCTTTTTTCTGGTATGACTGTATGGCAAATCAAATGTCACTGTATCTTAAATGGCATACGTGACAATAAGGACCATTGAACCATTGAAAACAAAAACATCAGATGCAGTGCAATGTTAGACAGGACAGCAATCTTCCATCAGCCACACAAAGGAAAGTCTCACATTAGTGTGATTTGCAATGTTGCTGTAAAGCCATTAAAAAGACATGAAACAATTTCCTGGCTGAGCTATTCCATTTTCTGCATAATGATTAAATGTTTGAGAATGTTGGTTAGGATGCCAGAAAGGTTTTCCTACAGCTTTTAGAATGGCGCACGCATTAAGGGCAGATGGGATGCATGGTTTAAGAACTAGGTCAAAAGGTAGTGGTTTTTGACACCGTGGCACTTAATTAGTTTGGCATGGAATTGGAAGCCTAAATTATTTGCACAAGTGCAGATTGGATGTATAACCTCATGTTTTAGCAGCAAGAAGACCATTACTGAGCCAAGGCAAACATTATTCAAAGCTATGCATATTTATACTAGCTGTTGGGTGAATTATATAATTACAGTTCAAGATGTGTGCTAATCTGAGAGTCGATCAATAAAGCAAGCACTTCTCCACCTCTGCCTACCTTCCTAGTAATTGCCAATCTGTTAACTCACTGCAAACATGTGACTGGTGTTGGAGTATTCGCTCAGACCAATTACATCAGTTTACACAGTATTCATGCTAAACATAGCGCCTATGGGAATTCAAACAAACTGACCCAGGGCACTCAAATCATGATCGCTCCTGCACATCAGCACACAGAAAGCTTTCTTAATTGACTTAAAGTGCTGGAGTCCTGGGTTCGATCCTGACCATGGGTGCTGTCTGTACGATGTTTGTACATTTTCCCTGTGACTGTTAATCCCGGCTAAATTGGACCAGCTAGGACTTCAAAATGGGGTTAAGTTTCAGGGTTGCTGGGAGATTTGGTCAAATTGGAATTACTCTCTGCAGAGCTGGGACGGGCTGCGAGAGGTGCCAGGGGTCTGGAGCTTAGATACAATTGGCAAGCAAAGAATGGGAAGCCTTGCAAGCCCTGTCAATCTGGTACTAAATGCATAGAATGGATTGGATGGCTGCAAACCAGACATACACCTTGTAAATAGTTTGTAAATAATGTTGCAGAGTTTGACTCTGCTAAGTGTTGATTGGATGGGCCTCATCTGAGATTTCTGTTAATTACGGTAAATGTTTTCAAGATGACTTCATCTCGAAGTCCGTTGCGAATACAATGTATTGAACTGTTGTATCATTGGGTTAGGGAAATGCCTGTTATGTATGGGGTTAATCGATATCTGTAATTGGGTGATTATGAGACAACCACCGTGTGGTTCGTCCCTCGAGTTCGCGGGGCATATATAAGTCCGTGGTCACGAGGCTCAGGGTAGATCTTCTGGAAGAGCGCTCAGGACCGAGTACCCTTCTGGAGTGCCTCTGTCTGCGCAAGGCCTAGAGGGCTTGAACAGATAGTCGCAAGGATCCAACCCACAGTGGGATAGGTACAGTGTGTGATCTGTGACGTGTTTTTGGTAAAATAAAATTTAGTTGATTCAAGTGCTTGATTCAGTGTTTTTACTGAAACTAGACTGGGGGAAAGCTTCGAAACGAGCAATTATCATAACCGTGTGGGTTTTCTCCAAGCGCTCCAGTTTCCTCCCACACTTCAAAGACTTACGGGTTTGTAGGTTAATTGTGCTTTGGAAAAAATTGTAAATTGTCAATAAAGTGTGTAGGATAGTGTTAGTGTACGGGGTGATGGCTGGTTGGCGTGGACTTGGTGGGCCGAAGGCCTGTTTCCATGCTGTTTCTCTAAAAGTCCAAAGAATGGTCACCTTCAATGTGTACCTACATCATCTCTGAATGCCACAAATGTGGTGAAGACTAAATGATCAGGCATTTCATATTTTGCCTTCGGTAATTCTTTTGTTCCACCCCTATCTTCCTCACTTTTATTGTTTTGTATTTTGCAATGTCACATTTCGTAAAGTGGAAGTTAGAAAAGATTGTGAAAAGTAACAAAACTGTTACAGTAGATAAAATGATGCCAGGTCCTTTTGATAATTGAAATTAGAACTTGATAACAAAATATGTTTTTATTTGCAAGCAGTAAGTAGCGGCTTCGGTTCATATCCAGTAATTGCAGTAATTCTGGATTATTACTTAAGGTGTTGGAGAGAACTATTTTCTTTTGAAATAAATAATTATGCAATTTAATTTTCCCTGTGGTCGAGTTAAGTAATCATCAGCTGAAATAATTTAATAAGATCATGCTCCATGTTTAGTAGTTCATGCAATCTGGCAAACACGCAATGGGCTGAATATCCTCTTTCTGTCCAACATCATTCTTATGCATAAGTGGGTGAGTGGGGTCTCGTCATGCTTTATATTATTTGGTTTCAGGATCTGGCTGTGGTTGGCAAGACTAGCATTTGTTGCCTATTACTAATTGCACGTGATAAGATGATAGTGAGCCATTGCAGTCTTTTGAAGCTCTGCATCTTGTTTCTGAAAGTGCTTTGACAGTACATTGTGCGTAGTGTAGGGGTTTAGTTCCCTTTGCTCCACTTCGGGCCCAACTGCCCGAGGGATTCTCTCCCTTGTCGGTGGGTCAAATGGCCACCACTGCACTCGAGCGGTTGCCAAGAGAGAATACAAAAAAAGGGGTTCCCCTGGGTTCTAGACCTCAGAATTATGGTGGGATATGATAAAAGGTTGACTTGACCAGAGCGTGCAAATGAGAGAAAACAGAAACCAAGACGGACTCAAAGCAAGTCTAAAATTTACAGGCTTTATTGAACAAATGAGAAATCGAATCTCACCAATACTACATAATACGTGACTAAACTTATGCTTTAAACTAAGACTTTGGAAAGAAAATTATCGGGCATGTCGTAAAAACTTACTTTACACAATTTTACAAATACAACCCCTTTCCCTTCTTCTCTCAATGTCTATCCTATTTCTGGAACTTCACCAGGTTGTCTGGGGTACTTACAGCTAGATCGATGCAGGATCAGGAGTCGTCCAACAGAGCAGAAAAAGAGAGCGAGCTCTTGCTTGCGTGTCCCTTTTATACCCGAGTTTCTCCCTTGAAACCTCCCAGGTGGTCCTCTGGACAAAAGGGTCTTTCGATGATTCCCAGTTTCGATCCGGCATGAACAATAGGCTTCCGATGATAATAGGTTTGCTGATGTCACGATGCATCAGCTTAATCGTTATCCCATCACCTGGATGGGCTCCCATTGTCCTGATGGATGGGCCATTTACGATGTTGATTGTCTTGCTGCTGGGCTATTTACCCCCATCTGCTGGGCTCAGTACCTTCCTTTGTCTTTCCAAGATAATCTCGTTATCTCCGTCCCGGCCTTTCCTGATCTCACCATTCGCATAGTCATGTGGCTGCCCAGGCCCACAGACAGGTTTTAAACTTGTTCTTCTGTGATCCCTTGGGGGTTTCCTTTTGCAGTCAGCATGTCTGTTTTAAAATGTCCAGGTCCTTATCCCTGAGTTCTTCCATAATTTGAGGATTTGCCCCAATAACTTACATGCCCATACGATACGTCCAGGCTTGCACGGACCGTATCGATTGACAAAGTTAGTGGGCAACTCCTCCAGCCTCAAGAGCTGTAAACACCCCTGTCGAGATTGTGAAATGATGTACCCCGAAAGACCCCTTAATTGCTAAACTGGACCCTCGAAGCACATTAACTTACACTATACACCTTTTACTTTAAATCAATCCCACAAACCATACAGTACCATCACGACCGTTCCCTGAAAATGCAGGGAACACAACATATGTACGAAAACCATTGCAATAGAGTACAGACATTTTACAATGCCGAGGTGTCGTACTGCTGCGTCGGGCGGCTCGATTTACCAGCTGTTGTAATTTGGTCATCCTCCTCCGCCTTTTAAATTTGCAATTAATACATAGCAAATACACCACAATTATCATCAGGCAGATGATCAGAACATGGACACGATGCGGACCCATACTGGAACTACGATCCAGGACTCCAGGTCCCACCAACTTGGAGACTTGATTTCTTCGATCTCCCTGGCGATATCCAGTGTCTTTTGTTCCAGGGAGAAGAGTGTTTGTGCGACAACTCGACCGCCGCCAGCAACTCTTTAATTTTTCCTTCACTGGGGGAATATCATACCCGAAATGGGCCACATAGTTAGATAAATCCGTTACATTTTCTCGTACCGAGAGGTGAACCGAAGAAGGTTCCGGGATGGGTAATATTCGCTGCTGTGCCACATGGACTTCTGCCCTGGGTTTAAAACAGAAGCTGCTGTGTGGTATCGGGCACCACAGCTGTGATCCGTGCTGATACCACTGGGCACTTGTGGTGACACAGTGCGTCCCACTGCCTATATACGCCACCTGTGGAGGGACATGGTTACCTGTGCTCCCCTGCTCCGATCACCCAAAATGTCAATGCCTGTCACAGCTTGCTCCCTCACTATGACATAAGGCGGGACCTTCCCGTAGCGAATATGCACCCCCCCACGAACAACTCCCACGTTCTCCACTCGGTACAGAGGAGCTGGTCGTGCCGAGGTTCCCATCACCGGGATTCTTACGACCACTCCCATTATGGTGTGATTGGACTTTCCGTAATCCACCGGTACTGGGTAGGCCTCGGAGGCCACACGAAGCTGACAAGGACTCAAAGTGCTGTTATAAGGGTGTAGCGCTGCTAGGTGCTGGTTGCTTATCCAGGAGGGGACCCGACCTTGCGTCAGGTCTTCCAGGTTGCTCCTCCCCTCCCCCAACAACCACGCACCATACAGCCCACACACCTCATTCTGTGCAGCCTGATCGGACGTATTCCGGTCCTCTTTAATCAAAGCGTTTATCGTTTTTGCATGTGTCTCCAATTGTGCTATGATTTCTTTTAGATGTAGAGTCATTGCCACCTCTTCGTGCAGTCCCGATCCTACCACCGCATTTTCCTCCCCCAGAACCTTGTCGCCATCATTCATACAGCGGGGCTACCCATCTGGAAAACAAAGCAAAACTCCTCCTTGCCACCACATCGCTATCCGCCTCCCTGCACTCCATCACACCCATGGAAGAGTGGCCATCCGGCCGACGGTAGCGACTACCGTCCTAATAATGGCATTCGGGGTTTTGTATTTTTCTGTTGTGGTCTACTTTTCCACAGCCCATCCCTTCGATGCAGCCGACGTTCCCGTTACTGTCCATCCCTGTACTTCCCTGTATCTATACAAAACCCTATATCTTATTACTAAATGCCAACTACATCTACTCACACACAAACCAATGCTATATACAACGCCACCCGTCACCGGGTGGCCAACTCATAACTGGTCCCCGTCACGCTGGGGCCACCCCTCTGGTGGGCCCACCCGTGCAGGCCAGAACTCCTCCTGTCGAGTGGCCTGACTGCCCCTCACCTCCCTTTGCACTACGGGGTTTCGAGATACCCCTACGTTCCCTGCGGAGACTGGGCTCCCTCCAGCCGCACTCCGTAGTGCCCTGTTTCGGCCACTCTCCCTCCCGGCCCTCCTGTGCACGGCCCTAGCCCTAGGTTTAATTAGGGATGGGGACCACCTTACTGGGGTTTAATGACCCTGTTACTCCTACGTCTGACCGGGGGTTCCCACACCAGAGGTGATACCTCCATCTCCTCTGCTTCTGCTAGTTCTGCCTCTCTTAGGCAGTCTATGGTACCTGCCTGCGGAGGGCTGGAATCAGCATCCTTCCCCGCTGCTTCCAGTACTCGCCCTGGGACACAGCAGGCTACTTCAGGCTGACTACCTGTGGGCTCAACTGGCTCCCCTACGGTTTCCACATCAACCCGGTCTGTTCTTGATCCTGTTCTCTGACATGTACCCCTTTCTTACTTTTCCCTGCCGTTGTGGGGTCGAACAATTTACACTGGTTGATGTGGAACCATTTGACTCTACGGGGAAGCTGAATGGCATACACCATGGGACTGGCCTTGTCCACTATGTTGTATGGGCCAGCATACAAGGGTTTGAACACTCCTACCCTAGCATATCTCCTGACCATTATCTGGTCCCCCACTGCCCACTCGCAATACCTGCGAGGCTCCAGCAGTAGCTTGTTTCTTTGGTGCTGGGCCCCCATGTTTCTGGCTTCCTGCCAGTGAACCTGCCTAAGTTGTTCAAATAGCCTCTTGGCGAACTTGTCCCGGTTCACTTCCCTGAGCTGTCCCTCTGTTAAGGCTGGGACCATAACGTGCATGGGCGTTCTCAAGACCCGGCCCGTCATAAGCTCATGGGGAGAGTACCCCGTACTCCTGGACTGGCTGGCCCGAATCACCATAAGGACCAGGGGTAAAACCTCCACCCACCGGTTGGGTGAGCCCCCTGTTTCCTTCCTTATCCTTTCCTTTATTGTCCGGTTCAACCGCTCTACCGGACCTGAGGACTGGGGGTGGTAGGCTACATGCCACTTGGCCTTGATGCCCAGTATTCTAAGGGTGGACTGCATGACCTGTCCCGTGAAATGGCTCCCCTGATCTGACTCCGCGAATTGTGGGAGTCCCCACCTGGTGAACACCTCCCTAACCAAGATTTTTGCTCTGCAAGGCGAGGCCTCTACCCATTTTGAGAACACATCCACAAGGACTAAGCAGTACTTGTAACCCCCTTGAGCAGTTGGAAGGGGTCCGATGTAGTCGATTTGAATCGACTGCCATGGCCCCTCCACCCTCCTGATGTGTCCCATAGAAACCTTCCTTTTCTGGGGGTCTGGGTTGTTTGCTGCGCAAACCAGACAGCTTGCGCAAAAGTCGCGAACGTCTCCCCCGAGCTCTGGCCACCATCCTGCCATCTCTACTCGCTGCCATGTGGTCTCTGGCCCGGAGTGACCTGCCCCTGGACCCTCATGGGCTAGTTTTTTAAATTCCCTTCTGTACAGGGAAGGCACTGCCCACTTATCTCCCTTGAATAACATGCCTTCCTTTACTGACATGTCTTTACCCCCATACGGTCCCTCTATCTTCTGCCTGCAAATGGCTGCTGAGGCAGCCTTTAAAATGGGGTCTTGTGCCTGGACCGTGGTCAGGTCCGGGGCCAAAACCGCTCCCACACTCCCGTTTTCTCGAGGCTGCTCCCTGGCTGCAGCTACCTGTCCTTCCTCATAGGGGTCCCATGCTTTCCCACTCCTGGCTCCTTCTCTGGCCAAGCGATCCGCCCTCTGATTTCCATCACCTCGTGGCTCCGTTTTGGAATGGGCCTTCACCTTATGGATATATCTATCCCCGCCCTTCCCTACGGCTGCTACAATCCTCTCTAATAGGGGTTTAGTGGTCAGGGGCTTCCCGTCCGATGAGGTGTACCCTTGGCGGGACCAGATGGCCAGATATTCCATGCAGGAATTGCATGTGAACATGCTGTCTGAACATATGGTGTATGGAGTGGGGAAACGCTCGGGATGGGTGACCACGTACATTACCGCCGCCAGCTCGACCTGCTGGGCGCTTAACGTATGTGGGAGTTTAAGGGTTAGGGCTATCTCCGCCTCGGGGTCCCAGATCCCACAGCCCGTGAGCCTTATGCCCTCGGACACGATACTGAACCCGTCCATGTATATTTCCCTACCCGTGGGATGTAACCCTGCTCTAAGCCCAAAGTCCACCTCCCATACCCCTTCCACCGAGCAACGGTGTGGCTCCCCTGGATACACCAAATTAGCTGCGAGCTTGGGCTCACATAGCCTCTCAACCCGTAAGGCCATTTGGGAAAGGAAAAGGGTCCAGCGAGTGATCCTCGCACTGCTAACGGTCCCATCCTTAATCCGACCGTCCAGCAGCATCTGGGTTGGGGTATGATGGGTCAGGAGGGTTATGGGGGACATTCTTATGAAGACCTGTACCCTCTTAACTGCCCAGTAAGTGGCTAGCAGGTGCCGCTCACAGTTTGAATAGGACCTTTCTACCTCTGTGAGGACTCTGGAGGAATACACCACTGGCCTTAACTTGCCGTGCCTTTCCTGGAGGAGCACTACACCCAGGCCGTCGCTGCCTGCGGCTACCTCCAGGAAAAATTCCTCCCTGTAGTCGATGGCTCCCAGAGCTGGGGCCTTTTGCAGGTCCCGCTTCAAATGGACGAATGCCGACTCGCACTGCTCATCCCACTCCCACTCTATCCGTTTGCGTAGCAGCCGGAGCAGAGGTGCTGCGGTCGCGGCATAGTCCTCTATAAAGTCTCGGCAGTAGCCCGTGACTCCCAGAAATGACCTTACCCCCCCCCCCCCCCACGTCCGTTGGGACTGGGAGTTCCTGCGCTGCCTGCCTTCTTGCTGTATCGATACCCCTTTCTCCGGCCCTCAGGGTCAGTCCCAAGAACTTTAACTCTTGAAACCCTATCTGTGCCTTCTTGGGATTTACTTTTAAACCGCTCTTACAGAGCAGCTCCAGCAGTTCGTTTACTAGGGGCCCATGTTCCTCACTGGTGTCCGTGAATAGCAAAATATCATCCACATACTGGACGACCTTGTGGGGCTTACTGAATTCCTTTAAACATTCCGCCATACATTGGTGGAAAATGCTGGGGCTATTGTGGAACCCTTGGGGAAGACAGTTCCACGTGTACTGCTGCCCCTTGAATGTGAAAGCAAATTTGTACTGGTCTTCCTTCCTGACCGGGATAGACCAGAAACCGTTCGAGATGTCTAGCACCGTAAATACAGATGCAGACGCCGGAATTTCCCCTAATAGGTCTGCTACGGCTGCCACAGTTGGTGCGCAAGCCGGAATGTTCTTACTCAGGACCCTATAATCTACCGTGGCCCTCCATGAATTGTCTGGCTTCCGTACGGGGCAGAGCAGTGAGTTCACGTGGGTGGCTATGGGCCTCAAAACGCCTTGCTTAACCAGTGAACCCAGGGCGACTTCTAAGTCAGCCTCCACTTCTCGGGGAAAACTATACTGTTTCTGCGGTCGGGACATGGGATCCCCGTCTATCCTGACCTCTGTTTCTGTGACCCTTCCACAGTCGTGCTTGTGAGTAGCGAATGCGGACAAATTTCGCTTAACATGGCCTCGATACTCTGCCGGGGTCTGCCTCACTAGGGCCTCTACATCGTACCCCTCTCTGGGCTTCACAACATCCAGAGCCCCTCTCTCTGGTGCCCTCTCGATGACCATTACCTCCTTCTCTCTCTCAGCCCCTTCTCCTGCTACGCCCCACAAACAGTGGTACCTCAGGTCCACCAGGACCTGGTGGGCCACTATAAAGTCGGCGCCTAGTATCCCCTTTTCCTCCTGCTCCCAACTCATTAGGACACACTTCCACTGCGCCTGGAGTGCTCCTAATCGAATGGACAAGGGAACAGAGAAAAACCCCGTCTTCTCGTTTCCCGTAAAACCGACAAGACTATAGGGCGCCCCACTAGATAGAGGGGATGTACGGGGATTGTCCACGTGGACAATGGTACTGGAAGCAGCTGTGTCCAGCAGGTAACTCCCGACCACATCCTGGACCTCCATCTTGACCCAGGGTCTCCCACATGGGCCATACTCTAACGGGCATAGGAATGTGGGCTGTTTTGCTGGCAGTCATAAAGGTGCCGGAGGTGCGGATACAGGCGCTCCCTGGCCTGTTGCCATGGCTACCTGTCCGGACCCTCCCGCCTTTGACTGCAAATAGGTCAATAGATCTTTTACATCTATTGTTACCGGCATGGCCGCTCCCTCCTCCGGGGCTGGGTCGGCTGTTACCGGGGTCCTATCCTCCACTGCTCTACTTGGGTTTCTGCACTCCCTCTTGTAGTGCCCGGGCTTCCCACACCCGTAGCACACCGGCCTCATCTCAGAATAGGTCCGGCTGCCTTCCTGTTTCCACTCCCTCCTTTTGGGAGGTGCCGGTGCTATATTGTGCACCTTGCCCTTAAAGGGCTTCTCCTCACTTCTCTTCCTGTTGCGATAAGCAAGGGTGAGCTTCCTTATTACCTCCGCCTCGTTAAGGTTTGGGTCCGCTGTGTCGAACCAGTGCTCGGCCTTTGCCCTAACTCGCGGGAGGCAATTCGCTACCAGAGTCTTCAGCCAGTGGGCTGTTCTCTCATCTAAATTCCGCCTATCTAAAGGCGTCCCACACGCTCCCTCATACACTGCCCACAGTCTGTCTGCGAACATGTCCGGGGACTCAGCTACCTGCTGCTTTGTCTCCCCCACCCTGGCGAAAGGACTACCCTGATTCAACCCCATGGCCTCCAGAACTGCCGTCTGTGGCGCTACCCATGTTTCAGGTCTTCCCCCTTCCCTAGAGGTCACCGCCTTGCATAGGTAGGAATCCAGGGTCATCCGAAGTAGCTTTACCCGTTCTACCTCATCGAAATTGTTTATGTCGGCTGCCTGCTGCACCTCCATAAAATGCAATGACGGGTCTCCCGCCCTGGTTAACTTGGGAACGTGAGCCACCATCCCCCTCAGCACGTGTGCCCCATGGGGAATGACAATATCACTCTCTATGGGCCCCCTATCTGCCTGCCCTACCGGGGGACCATATTTCCTTTGCTGTACCGGGCACATCTGCCCTACCTGGGGCTGTTGCCCCTTTACCCATGGCTCTCCCACCATGATCGGTAACCCCACCACCTCGTGGTGTGCTACACATGGTGCAGACGCCGCTAACTGAGGGGGATCTCCCGCCCCTCCTTGGGCCTGTCCCTCCCCGGACAACCCGAACCCCACCTGCCGACCTGGACCTATTCCCGGCACCTCAGGAGGCGGTCTATTCCCCTTTGCCCCTGGGGAATCATCTGCTGAGGGAAGCCCTCTGCCCCAGGGGACCCCCCTGGTCCTACTAGGTGAACCTGTCCCCTAGTCTTGGACAGAGTCTCCTCCAGCTGCGCTACCCTTGCCTGGCAAGGCCCGTGATCACAATCCCCTAGCTCGCTACGGGCCACCCTGTATGCTGCTTGGATATCTTGGAACTTTCCCTCCAGCTCCCTGTACCTCTGTGTTCTGAGCCAGGAGTTCCTGGGTGTTCCGTTCCCTCTCCTTTGCCTCTACCACCTGGCATTGGAGGAATTCCTGTGCATTTCTGTGGGACTCCCTAGCCTGCAAGATGCACTGCCTGGCTTCACTGAGTTCCTCATTTGCCCTTCCCCTTCTCTAGCGCTTTCCACAGCGCTGGCCCTAGCATTTCTCCGTTGCTCTTCTAGACTCTCTACCTGTCTCTCCATTTTGGCTACCTGCTGTGTTAGGCACGCTAGCCAAACTGCCTTTTCCTGCCCTTTATTATAACCTTTACTTTCCGTCCATTCTGCTGCAGCTGCTGCGGGCTGCTGTGCTGTCAAAAGTGCTACCACCCATTGTTTGGTGAGATTGATCTTTTTAAACAGATAAGCGGAGATTCTCTCCTCCATCTTGCTACGTTCTCTCAGCCCCTCTGGCAAGTTACATATCCCAAACTACCGAGGTCCTGCCATGGTCGCCATTCTGTAGGGGTTTAGTTCCCTTTGCTCCACTTCGGGCCCAACTGCCCGAGTGATTCTCTCGCTTGTCGGTGGGTCAAACAGCCACCACTCCACTCGAGCGGTTGCCAAGAGAAAATACAAAAAAAGGGGTTCCCCTGGGATCTAGACCTCGGAATTATGGTGGGATATGATAAAAGGTTGACTTGACCAGAGCGTGCTGATGAGAGAAAACAGAAACCAAGACGGACTCAAAGCAAGTCTAAAATTTACAGGCTTTATTGAACAAATGAGAAATCGGATCTCACCAATACTACATAATATGTGACTAAACTTATGCTTTAAACTAAGACTATGGAAAGAAAATTATCGGGCATGTCGTAAAAACTTACTTTACTTTTTTTTTTTACAAATACACCCCATTTCCCCTTCTTCTCACAACGTCTATCCTATTTCGGGAACTTCACCAGGTCGTCTGGGATACTTACAGCTAGATCGATGCAGGGTCAGGAGTCGTCCAACAGAGCAGAAAAAGAGTGCGAGCTCTTGCTTGCCTGTCCCTTTTATATCCGAGTTTCTCCCTTGAAACCTCCCAGGTGGTCCTCTGGACAAAAGGGTCTTTCGATGATTCCCAGTTTCGATCTGGCATGAACAATAAGCTTCTGATGATAACGGGTTTGTTGATGTCACGATGCATCAGCTTAATCATTATCCCATCACCTGGATGGGCTCCCATTGTCCTGATGGATGGACCATTTACGATGTTGATTGTCTTGCTGCTGGGCTATTTACCCCCGTCTGCTGGGCTCGGTACCTTCCTTTGTCTTTCCAAGATAATCTCGTTATCTCCGTCCCGGCCTTTCCTGTTCTCACCATTTGCATAGTCATGTGGCTGCCCAGGCCCACAGACAGGTTTTAAACTTGTTCTTCTGTGATCCCTTGGGGGTTTTCCTTTTGCAGCCAGCATGTCCGTTTTAAAATGTCCAGGTCCTTATCCCTGAGTTCTTCCATAACTTGAGGATTTGCCCCAATAACTTACAGTAGCAAGTTTCAGAATTTGGTGCCAGCAATGCTGAAGGACCAGTGATATATTTCCATCAGGATGGTGAGTGACTGTGAGAGGAACCTGGAGGATATGGTGTTCCGAACATGCTGCGCATCTGTATTAAAAACAGAAATTGCTGGAAACACTCAACGGGTCAGGTAGCATCTGTGGAAAGAGAAACAGAGGTTGCATTTCAGGTCAGAGACCCTTTGTTGTGTGTTCCTATTGACCTGTTGCCCTTGTTCTTCTTGATGGTGAAGATGTGGAAGGTGCTGTCAGAGTAGACTTGGTTAGCAACTGCAGTGCATTTTGTAGATTGGATGTACTACTGCCACTCTGTGTCATTGGTGGAGGGAATGAATGTTTAATGCAGTTGCCAATTCTCTTGGCTCATTGTTCTGGATGATGTCAAACGTCTTGAGAATTGTAGGTGCTGTAATCATCCAGGTGAGTGGAGACTAATCCATTATGTTCCCAATGGTGGAAAGGCCTTGTCACCAGTGGGTCACTTGCCCTCTCGTTTCCTTGTCTTGGGCACTTTTTGATTATGCTTATTTGTGTATTTACAATTATACAATCTCACGTTTGTAGGCACGTGTTGTACTTTATTCATAAACTTTGACATCATCTTTTTTTAGTTTAGTTTGATACAGCGCGGAAACAGGCTCTTCGACCCACCGAGTCCGTGCCGACCAGCGATCCCCGCACACGACCACTAAACTTCCCTCGGGACAATTTACAATTTTACACAAGCCAATTAACCTACAAACCTGCACGTCTTTCGAGTCTGGGAGGCAACTGGTGCACCCAGAGAAAACCCATGCAGGCTATGGGGTGAATATATGAACTCCGTACAGATAGCTCCTGTAGTCAGGATGGAACCTGGTGAGGGACGCCACACAGCGGCCATCGGCCGCGGCACCACATAGCACCTCCCGACTCCACACAGCGGCTTACCCGACTCCACACAGCGGCTTTCCCGACTCCACACAGCAGATTTCTCGACTCCACACAGCAGCTTTCCCTTATCCACTCTTGCGGACTCAATCAGCACAGCTTGTTTACTCAGCCCCGCGTCCGGGATTTATTCTCCAGTGGATGCCGGAAGGGGTGCCACCTTCATGGTGACTGACAGGCAAGAAGACCAATCTGCTGATCTCACGATTTTTTTAACCTTCATAACTTTTCTCCTATTTCACCGACCGGAACAAAACTTGGTGGCCTGGAGCAGAGGAGTACAGTGAGTAGGGTGGTGAAAAAATCCTAGCGATATAGGGTAGCGTTTATGCGCAAATGTAATTACAACGCAGACCAGAAGTGGTCAAGATGAGAGTTTTAGTAATAGTATAGATAGATGGGTGGTTGATTGGCTGTGTAGACATGATGGGTCAAAGGGCATGTTTCCAAGCCATATCTTTGTAAATATGCAGTATTCTTTGTAAATGTAATACACTCACCAGTAATACCATGCTCACTTCACTGGTCTCAAACAGGCTGACTAGAATGGGAAGACCAAATAGTGACTGACTAACAGAGTAGACAGGAAAAAATCTTTGCTCCGCAAGAGATACAGATAATCAAAAGAGGTAAGTACCAGAGTGGTGATGGAGAAAAGCTGACCCATGTAGCAAATTGTTATGATCTGTAGTAAAAGGAGAATTGGGGGCAGATTTTTTGGTAACTTTTAAATACTGAATTGGATACCTACTTGGAAAAGAAACATTTTCGCAGATATATAAAAACACAAGAAGATTCCATTGGAGATAGGGTAAGGCACAACAAGTTTCTCATGTTCTAGAAATGATCTGGGTGTGTCAAGGTAATAGTGGCTTAAATTATCTCTATTTTTAGACTATAATTTAGATAATTTAATTTGGTCTATAACACAATAGATGCAAAATCTTTGAGACGTTTGCAACATTTTGCCAGTGTTCACCTGGGGCACAGTGTAAATAAAATCATGAATAAATATAGGTTTCCCATTTAATGTAGAAATGAAAACCTCTATTCCAAGAACTAGTCTGGTATACCTTTGCCGAACTTCCTTCTTAGCAGCTTTAGTTCAGGAGACAAAATTATAGGCAAATTCCAGGGTGTTATCTCATCATTTATAATTTTGGTAAAACAGCCCTCTCCCAGGAAATAAAGCAGAAGTCCCTTTTGGTCTTTTTGATGGCCTTGTGAAGTTCGTATCTGGACTTCTTATAGACCTCTGCATCGCCAGACCTGAATGCCCGGGATCTCGTCTTCAGAAGAATGCGGATCTCATGGTTCATCCAAGGCTTCTGGTTAGGAAACACTCGTAAGGTTTTTGTTGAAACGCAGTTCTCCACATATTTCCTTATGAAGTCTGTAATGACTGTGGCAAATTTATACAGATCCGTTGCCAAGTCCTTGAACATTGCCCAGTCTACAGACTCCAAGCAGTCGTGTAGTTATTCATCTACCTCCCCCGACCAGCTCTGTACAGTCCTCACCTCTGGGGGTGCTCTCTTCAGTTGCTGCCTGTATGCAGGAAGAAGCAGCACCACTGAATGATTGTTTTTCTGAAGTTGGGGTGAGGGATAGATCGATAGGCATCTTTGATAGTCGTGTAGCAGTGGTCGAGGGTGTTTGATCCTCTGATGCTGATGCAGGAGAGATGTTGATGGAAGTTAGGGAGTGATTTTCTCAGGTTGGCTCTGTTGAAGTCCCCGGCTATGATGGTAAACGCCTCGGGATAAGCTGTCTGGTGCTTATGACCACGGCGTGCAGCTCCTCCAGTACCAGACGGACGTCTGCCTGGGGTGGGATGTAGACCGCGGTCAGAATAATGGAGGTGAATTCCCTCGGTAGGTAGAAGGGGCAACACTTCAACGTCAGATGTTCGAGGTGCGGAGAGCAGGAGTTGGACAGAATTGCCACATCAGAGCACCATGCAGAGTTGACCATGAGCCAGACGCCCCCTCCTCTCCCTTTCCCAGATGCCAGTGTATGATCCATGCGATGGATGGATGGAGAAACCTTCAGGCTGGACCGCTGAGTCTGGGGAGCTGGGGGTGACCCATGTCTCTGTGAAACAGAACACAGAGCATTCCCTCAGCTCCCTTTGGTAAAGCAGCCTTGACTCTGTGGGCAGAGGCGGATGACTGGAATGGTCAATGTTTCAGGTCGAAACCCTACCACTGTCCTGAGGGTCAATGCGCTGATTCTCTACAGCAGATGGCTTGTTGTTCCAGATTCCAGCATCTGCTGGAATCCTCTGTCCTCTGTGTGTCCTCTGTCTGTCTAACTTGGTGTCTATAGGGCAGGGTGTCTATAATTTTGCAAATCTCCAGTGAAAACAGGTTTGCACCATAATTGATAAGTTACATGCAAGGCAGAGTCAGCTGGTATTTTGACAGGTATGAGGTGTCAGATGTCTGTGGAGTGGTTGTTTAACCTATTGTGTGTGGAAGCATTTATTTAACCGAGATTGGACTGATTCCAAGAAAGTGACAAGAAGTTAAAATAATCAACTTTATTTGCCTGAAGCAATTCACACATAGAATTTCTTCACACTGTAACTTATCATTATTATAAAATTACACAAAAAAATTCAGATTCAGCAGATCCAGTCATGCCCCTCCCGCAACCATGCTTCCACAATGGCCATAACATCATAGTCCCAAGCATCAATCCATGCTCCGTGTTCATCTGCTTTCTCCACAATACTCCTTGCATTGAAAAAAACCCACTTTCGTTTATCAGCATCATGATATTCCTTCACCTCTCCCTTCCTGCCCTTCCTTTGAGACTTACTGGTCCTGACCTCCATCTTTACAGCTCCTTACAATTTCTGACCAACTACTCTGGTTCCGACCCCCCTGTCCTCTCTAGTTTAAACCATCCCGAGTAGCACTAGCGAACCTCCTGGCAAGGATACTGGTCCCCCTCCAGTTCAGATGCACTTGTCCCTTTTGTACATGTCATCTTTCACCTCGAATAGATCTCAATGGTCTAAAAATATGAATCCCTACTCCCTGCACCAACTCATGAGCCATGTTTTTATCTGTCCTATCTTTCTATTTCTACTCTCCCTAGCACGTGGCACTGGGAGTATTCCAGAGATTACTATGCTTGGAGTTCTGCCTTTTAATCTTCTGCCTCTAGCTTCTATCATGTTTTTGTTGGGCTTGTTGTAATAATGCAGGAGCCACAGATTGAAAGGTAAAAGTGAGAGTGGGATGAAGAATTAAAGCAATGAAACCAATAAACCTATACCAAATCAAATAAAGTGTTTCCACCTTGGTGCCCATTGAATTAGTTTTACCAGGTATCCTAGATGTCACGTCCAATCAAATGCTACCCACCTTGATATCAAATGTAGTTGTTCTCAACTCATCTCTCGAATTCAGTTCTATGAATGAAATTTTGATCATGCCTGGAGCAGTATAGTTCTGGCCAAATCAAACCTGGTCATTAGTGAGCAGGTTATCATCAGTAAATACCATTAAGCATTGTTACTGATGCTTGCCATTAGTTTGCTAATTTTTGGGAGTAGAAGTGTTTGGACAGTAATTAGCTAGAATGTATTTGTCCTGCTTTTTGTGGCCTGTATATACTTGGACAATTTTCCATGTTGATGGATAGGTGGCAATGTTGTAAATGTATTGTAGGGTGCATTAGGGTCTGGGAGTATGTCTTCTTTTCTAATGTGTAGGAAAGAATTGCAGATGCTGGTTTAAATTGAAGGTAGACACAAAATGCCAAAAATCTCAGAGGGTCAGGCAGCATCTCTGGAGAGAAGGAATGGGTCATGTTTCGGGTTGAGACCTTTGTTCAGTCTGAAGAAGGGTCTCGACCCGAAACATCACCCATTCCTTCTCTCCAGAGATGCTGCCTGTCCCACTGAGTTACTCCAGCATTTTGTATCCATCTTCTTTTCTAATGTCAGGATGTAGCCTGGTCCCAGATTCTTGCTCCATTGAGTGCTCTCACTCATTTTTTTGATATTACATGAAATGAACTGAATTGTCACAAATCATCCACCTATATTTTCTTGAAGTCACAAGCACAATTTGTACTACTTTGTCATAGGAACACCAAGGCATAAAGGAGGAAACAGACTACAAATACAGCATCTCAGCACTCCATTAGGACTAGTTTTTAGCCCATAAACTGAAGGGCTGAAGTTCCTTCTAGGGATCCATGTATAACTTATTTTATTGAAGGTATGGAAAAAGATGAGGTTCATTTATAGTCCTGGAGCATTGATTTCACCTTGGCTCCCAGTTCCCTCCACATCGCAGTCGGTAGGTTGATAGGATAATGGGCAGGTGTAAATAAGCTCTAGTGTAGGTAGTTGTAGGTAAAGAGAATGGAAATATGTAGGGAATGCAAAGCACTGGGGTTACATTAAAACATAGATGCAGTGGGCGAAATATCCTCCAGCTTAGTTTAGTTTAGAGATACAGCGCTGAAACAGGCCCATCGGCCAACCGAGCCAGCACTGACCAGCAATCCCCGCACTTTAACACTATCCCACACATACTAGGGACAATTTACATTTACTGTATACCAAGCCAATTAAGCTACAAACCTGTGCATCTTTGGAGTGTCAGAGGAAACTGAAAATCGAGGAGAAAACCCACACGGTCACAGGGGCGAACATACAAACTTCATACTGACAGCACCCGTAATCGGGATCGAACTCGGGTCTCCGACACTCTAAGCACCGCAAGGCAGCAACTCTACTGCTGTGCCGCTGTGCTGTGATCTATATTAAGAAAAAAAGAAAAATTGTCATCTAAATACCTTAATATAAAATTATGAGAGGCATTGATAGGATAGACAGCCAGATGTTGCAAATGGCACTATACCAACTGGTATCATAGACAGTGAATATGGTTATCAAAAATTACAGTAGGCTCTTGATCAGCTGTGCAAATGGGCTGTGGAATAGCTAATGGAGTTCAATGCAGATAAGTGTGATGTGTTACATTTGGTGAAGTCAAACCAAGGCAGGACCTTCACGGTGAATGGTAGAATCCAGAGGAGGTTTTAGAACAGGGGGATCAAGGATTGAAGGTACATAGTTCCCTGAATGTGGCATCACAGATAGGGTGGTAAAAGAGGCTTTCGGTGAATTGACCTTCATCAGTCAGGGCATTGAGTTGTACAAGATGATGGTGAGACTACATTTGGAGTACCTTGTTTAGTTTTAGTTAACTTTTGGTTAACTTTTTAAAAAGGATGCCATTAAACTGGAAAGAGTGCTGAGAAGATTTATAAGGATGTTGCCAGGACTAGAATGGCTGAGCTATAGGGAGAGGTTTGGTAGACTAGGACTTTATTCTTTGTGAGTGGAGAGGAGCAAGATTTAATAGGAAGCTGAGGGGCAACATTTTCACTCGGGGGTTGATGAGTACATGGAATAAGCTGCCAAGGGTGATAGTTGAGGCGGGTACCATAACAGCATTTAAAAGACACTTGGACAGGTGCATGGATAGGAAAGGTTAAGGGGGATATGGGGCAAATGGGACTAGCTTAGATGGAGCATCTTGTTTAGGATGGATGAGTTGGGTTGATTAACCTGCTCCTATGCTGTATGACTATGACTCCAAGATTCTAACTGTTTTTTCAAGGGTGGAAATGTCAAAGACTAGAGGGAATGGCTTTGTGAGTGAGGCAAAGTTTAAAGGGAAGGTTTTTTACACATAGAATGGTGTGAACCTGGAACGCAATGCCAAGGGTGATGTTGGAGACAGGCATGATAGATCTAGACTGAGCTTTGGAACTTTGGTGCAGCAAGGATCTATTTTAATAAACTAAAGGCAAATGGCGCACATATTAAAACCAGGCTAGTTCCACGAGTATTATTTTCAAACCAGCACCTCTCCCTGTGAAATACAGATGCAAAACCAAGAGGAATGTTGCATAACTGGTTTTCTAGGCTACAGCAGCCACCTTGTGATGAGATGCATCATTTATTCTTGTCCCACAATGTGATTAATCCTATTGCCAAAAGATGGGTGGTACCTTGGCTTCAGAAGACAAGATTTGGTTCCGTGAGTTCTGTGAAAAATAAATGTGCACATTGCAGAAAGTGCACCTTGTTTAGGCCTGTTTTTTCAACACCAATTTTTGTTCAAACATGTAGCCTGGAAAAACAATGCATGACTAGTTTTGGAGTAGACTCAATTTTGCAAATATCACTACTAGGTGCTATGCGTACCACTTTAACTCTTGTGTCGGTCGATGGGATCTCTCTGCATCTGCAATTTGCTTCAGGTCTGCCAGACTAGGTATATGGATGTTGGTATCAGTCTACACTCACAGGTGGACTGTCAGCCGAGGAAGGGATTAGGAAGTTCTCAGGGGCTGACCTTGCCTGGTAACTTGAGAGAGCAAACCAGATACTGCACAAATTCAGACTGCACCTTAGAAAGAGTTTGTAATTATTAATTATTAAAGATAACATTAATCTCTCATCTTTTCATCCAGTGTGATAGAATCACAGAAAGAGTCTTTTCATCCCATATGTCAGGAGTGTGTTTGCATTTTGAAAGTCCAATTTTCTTTTAGAATTATATAAAGAGTCTTTTAAGCCCACATGCCAGGAGTGTGTGGGCACCTGAAAAGCTCAATTATATGTTTTTTGTCTATGCTCTGCATTTGTAAGGCAGCAACTCTACTGCTGTGCTGCCGTGCCAATTCCTTACTTGCCTTGCTTTCTTAGTAGTTGCCTCATTCTCCCTCCACATCATCAACTTTTATTGCCGCTATCTTCACCACTCAACATCCATTACCTCCCGCCACCTCTGGTGCACACGCTCCTGTACTATACTCTCTCCACCCACCTCTCTCTAATCACTAATTTGTCCACACATTTTCAGCTCAGTCCAAACCATCTCAATTAGGCGTGCAATTAAGAAAAAACAAAGGCTTTATAATAGAGCAAGAAAATCTAGGTCAAGGACAGATTTCAAGAAATGTCGGCGTTCAATTGACAGATAAATCAGGAAAGCGCAACAAGAATACATCCATGATGTGATAGGGGAAAGTTTAAAATCAGAAGACACAAAGCCTTTCTGGAATTACATCAAGAAAATGAGCCAGGAAGCATTTGAAATCTCAAACCTTACATCGATGGGGCGGACAGTTTCTTTGGCAGCAGACAAGGCTGAAGTGTTAAACCAGCAGTTTTGTTCGGTTTTTACTGAAGAAAACATAGATGAATTCCCGTCGTTGAGCTGATTGGCTGAATGCTAACAATGTTCCCATCTATAAAAAAGGAGATAGGATAAATCCTGCAAAGAATCGCCCAGTTTCACTGACCTCCATACCATGCAAGATTCTCGAACATATAATCCACCAAAATATTATGGACCATATTGACTTCCACAAGGTACTAACAAACCACCAACATGGCTTTAGACAGGGTCGATCATGTGAAACCCAACTGGAGGGACACATCGATGATCTAGCTAGGTCACTCGATAACAAGGGTCAGACTGACCTGATTATATTAGACTTCAGTAAGGCTTTGATAAGGTTCCCCATAAGCGGCTCCTGTACAAGCTCAACCATGTAGGAGTAGACGGCAACCTCTTAAAATGGATTGAGATCTTTTTGACAAGGAGACACCAGCGAGTTATCTTGGAGGGAGAGACGTCCATTGAAACTTCTGTGACATCAGGTGTACCACAGGGGACTGTCATGGGTCCATTGGTCTTCCTACTGTATATCAATGACATTCCTGTAGCTTGTACAGTTTTGTCCAGAGTTTGACTCTTTGCTAATGATGCCATAATTTATCAGTACAGATAGCTCCTGTAGTCAGGATGGAACCTGGTGAGGGACGCCACACAGCGGCCATCGGCCGCGGCACCACATAGCACCTCCCGACTCCACATAGCGGCTTACCCGACTCCACACAGCGGCTTTCCCGACTCCACACAGCAGATTTCTCGACTCCACACAGCAGCTTTCCCTTATCCACTCTTGCGGACTCAATCAGCACAGCTTGTTTACTCAGCCCCGCCTCCGGGATTTATTCTCCAGTGGATGCTGGAAGGGGTGCCACCTTCATGGTGACCGACAGGCAAGAAGACCAATCTGCTGATCTCACGATTTTTTTAACCTTCATAACTTTTCTCCTATTTCACCGACCGGAACAAAACTTGGTGGCTTGGAGCAGAGGAGTACAGTGAGTAGGGTGGTGAAAAAATCCTAGCGATATAGGGTAGCGTGTTTGCGCAAATGTAATTACAACGCAGACCAGAAGTGGTCAAGATGAGAGTTTTAGTAATAGTATAGATAGATGGGTGGTTGATTGGCTGTGTAGACATGGTGGGTCAAAGGGCATGTTTCCAAGCCATATCTTTCGCAGTATTCTTTGTAAATGTAATACACTCACCAGTAATACCATGCTCTCTTCACTGGTCTCAAACAGGCTGACTAGAATGGGAAGACCAAATAGTGACTGACTAACAGAGTAGACAGGAAAAAATCTTTGCTCCGCAAGAGATACAGATAATCAAAAGAGGTAAGTACCAGAGTGGTGATGGAGAAAAGCTGACCCATGTAGCAAATTGTTATGATCTGTAGTAAAAGGAGAATTGGGGGCAGATTTTTTGGTAACTTTTAAATACTGAATTGGATACCTACTTGGAAAAGAAACATTTTCACAGATATATAAAAACACAAGAAGATTCCATTGGAGATAGGGTAAGGCACAACAAGTTTCTCATGTTCTAGAAATGATCTGGGTGTGTCAAGGTAATAGTGGCTTAAATTATCTCTATTTTTAGACTATAATTTAGATAATTTAATTTGGTCTATAACACAATAGATGCAAAATCTTTGAGACGTTTGCAACATTTTGCCAGTGTTCACCTGGGGCACAGTGTAAATAAAATCATGAATAAATATAGGTTTCCCATTTAATGTAGAAATGAAAACCTCTATTCCAAGAACTAGTCTGGTATACCTTTGCCGAACTTCCTTCTTAGCAGCTTTAGTTCAGGAGTCAAAATTATAGGCAAATTCCAGGGTGTTATCTCATCATTTATAATTTTGGTAAAACAGCCCTCTCCCAGGAAATAAAGCAGAAGTCCCTTTTGGTCTTTTTGATGGCCTTGTGAAGTTCGTATCTGGACTTCTTATAGACCTCTGCATCGCCAGACCTGAATGCCCGGGATCTCGTCTTCAGAAGAATGCGGATCTCATGGTTCATCCAAGGCTTCTGGTTAGGAAACACTCGTAAGGTTTTTGTTGAAACGCAGTTCTCCACATATTTCCTTATGAAGTCTGTAATGACTGTGGCAAATTTATTCAGATCCGTTGCCAAGTCCTTGAACATTGCCCAGTCTACAGACTCCAAGCAGTCGTGTAGTTATTCATCTACCTCCCCCGACCAGCTCTGTACAGTCCTCACCTCTGGGGGTGCTCTCTTCAGTTGCTGCCTGTATGCAGGAAGAAGCAGCACCACTGAATGATTGTTTTTCTGAAGTTGGGGTGAGGGATAGATCGATAGGCATCTTTGATGGTCGTGTAGCAGTGGTCGAGGGTGCTTGATCCTCTGATGCTGATGCAGGAGAGATGTTGATGGAAGTTAGGGAGTGATTTTCTCAGGTTGGCTCTGTTGAAGTCCCCGGCTATGATGGTAAACGCCTCGGGATAAGCTGTCTGGTGCTTATGACCACGGCGTGCAGCTCCTCCAGTGCCAGACGGACGTCTGCCTGGGGTGGGATGTAGACTGCGGTCAGAATAATGGAGGTGAATTCCCTCGGTAGGTAGAAGGGGCGACACTTCAACGTCAGATGTTCGAGGTGCGGAGAGCAGGAGTTGGACAGAATTGCCACATCAGAGCACCACGCAGAGTTGACCATGAGGCAGACGCCCCCTCCTCTCCCTTTCCCAGATGCCAGTGCATGATCCATGCGATGGATGGATGGAGAAACCTTCAGGCTGTACCGCTGAGTCTGGGGAGCTGGGGGTGACCCATGTCTCTGTGAAACAGAACACAGAGCATTCCCTCAGCTCCCTTTGGTAAAGCAGCCTTGACTCTGTGGGCAGAGGCGGATGACTGGAATGGTCAATGTTTCAGGTCGAAACCCTACCACTGTCCTGAGGGTCAATGCGCTGATTCTCTACAGCAGATGGCTTATTGTTCCAGATTCCAGCATCTGCTGGAATCCTCTGTCCTCTGTGTGTCCTCTGTCTGTCTAACTTGGTGTCTATAGGGCAGGGTGTCTATAATTTTGCAAATCTCCAGTGAAAACAGGTTTGCACCATAATTGATAAGTTACATGCAAGGCAGAGTCAGCTGGTATTTTGACAGGTATGAGGTGTCAGATGTCTGTGGAGTGGTTGTTTAACCTATTGTGTGTGGAAGCATTTATTTAACCGAGATTGGACTGATTCCAAGAAAGTGACAAGAAGTTAAAATAATCAACTTTATTTGCCTGAAGCAATTCACACATAGAATTTCTTCACACTGTAACTTATCATTATTATAAAATTACACAAAAAAATTCAGATTCAGCAGATCCAGTCATGCCCCTCCCGCAACCATGCTTCCACAATGGCCATAACATCATAGTCCCAAGCATCAATCCATGCTCCGTGTTCATCTGCTTTCTCCACAATACTCCTTGCATTGAAAAAAACCCACTTTCGTTTATCAGCATCATGATATTCCTTCACCTCTCCCTTCCTGCCCTTCCTTTGAGACTTACTGGTCCTGACCTCCATCTTTACAGCTCCTTACAATTTCTGACCAACTACTCTGGTTCCGACCCCCCTGTCCTCTCTAGTTTAAACCATCCCGAGTAGCACTAGCGAACCTCCTGGCAAGGATACTGGTCCCCCTCCAGTTCAGATGCACTTGTCCCTTTTGTACATGTCATCTTTCACCTCGAATAGATCCCAATGGTCTAAAAATATGAATCCCTACTCCCTGCACCAACTCATGAGCCATGTTTTTGTCTGTCCTATCTTTCTATTTCTACTCTCCCTAGCACGTGGCACTGGGAGTATTCCAGAGATTACTATGCTTGGAGTTCTGCCTTTTAATCTTCTGCCTCTAGCTTCTATCATGCTTTTGTTGGGCTTGTTGTAATAATGCAGGAGCCACAGATTGAAAGGTAAAAGTGAGAGTGGGATGAAGAATTAAAGCAATGAAACCAATAAACCTATACCAAATCGAATAAAGTGTTTCCACCTTGGTGCCCATTGAATTAGTTTTACCAGGTGTCCTAGATGTCACGTCCAATCAAATGCTACCCACCTTGATATCAAAGGTAGTTGTTCTCAACTCATCTCTCGAATTCAGTTCTATGAATGAAATTTTGATCATGCCTGGAGCAGTATAGTTCTGGCCAAATCAAACCTGGTCATTAGTGAGCAGGTTATCATCAGTAAATACCATTAAGCATTGTTACTGATGCTTGCCATTAGTTTGCTAATTTTTGGGAGTAGAAGTGTTTGGACAGTAATTAGCTAGAATGTATTTGTCCTGCTTTTTGTGGCCTGTATATACTTGGACAATTTTCCATGTTGATGGATAGGTGGCAATGTTGTAAATGTATTGTAGGGTGCATTAGGGTCTGGGAGTATGTCTTCTTTTCTAATGTGTAGGAAAGAATTGCAGATGCTGGTTTAAATTGAAGGTAGACACAAAATGCCGAAAATCTCAGAGGGTCAGGCAGCATCTCTGGAGAGAAGGAATGGGTCATGTTTCGGGTTGAGACCTTTGTTCAGTCTGAAGAAGGGTCTCGACCCGAAACATCACCCATTCCTTCTCTCCAGAGATGCTGCCTGTCCCACTGAGTTACTCCAGCATTTTGTATACATCTTCTTTTCTAATGTCAGGATGTAGCCTGGTCCCAGATTCTTGCTCCATTGAGTGCTCTCACTCATTTTTTTGATATTACATGAAATGAACTGAATTGTCACAAATCATCCACCTATATTTTCTTGAAGTCACAAGCACAATTTGTACTACTTCGTCATAGGAACACCAAGGCATAAAGGAGGAAACAGACTACAAATACAGCATCTCAGCACTCCATTAGGACTAGTTTTTAGCCCATAAACTGAAGGGCTGAAGTTCCTTCTAGGGATCCATGTATAACTTATTTTATTGAAGGTATGGAAAAAGATGAGGTTCATTTATAGTCCTGGAGCATTGATTTCACCTTGGCTCCCAGTTCCCTCCACATCGCAGTCGGTAGGTTGATAGGTTAATGGGCAGGTGTAAATAAGCTCTAGTGTAGGTAGTTGTAGGTAAAGAGAATGGAAATATGTAGGGAATGCAAAGCACTGGGGTTACATTAAAACATAGATGCAGTGGGCGAAATATCCTCCAGCTTAGTTTAGTTTAGAGATACAGCGCAGAAACAGGCCCATCGGCCAACCGAGCCCGCACTGACCAGCAATCCCCGCACATTAACACTATCCCACACATACTAGGGACAATTTACATTTACTGTATACCAAGCCAATTAAGCTACAAACCTGTGCATCTTTGGAGTGTCAGAGGAAACTGAAAATCGAGGAGAAAACCCACACGGTCACAGGGGCGAACATACAAACTTCATACTGACAGCACCCGTAATCGGGATCGAACTCGGGTCTCCGACACTCTAAGCACCGCAAGGCAGCAACTCTACTGCTGTGCCGCTGTGCTGTGATATATATTAACAAAAAAAGAAAAATTGCCATCTAAATATCTTAATATAAAATTATGAGAGGCATTGATAGGATAGACAGCCACATGTTGCAAATGGCACTATACCCTGGTATCGTAGACAGTGAATATGGTTATCAAAAATTACAGTAGGCTCTTGATCAGCTGTGCAAATGGGCTGAGGAATAGCTAATGGAGTTCAATGCAGATAAGTGTGATGTGTTACATTCGGTGAAGTCAAACCAAGGCAGGACCTTCACGGTGAATGGTAGAATCCAGAGGAGGTTTTAGAACAGGGGGATCAAGGATTGAAGGTACATAGTTCCCTGAAAGTGGCATCACAGATAGGCTGGTAAAAGAGGCTTTCGGTGAATTGACCTTCATCAGTCAGGGCATTGAGTTGTACAAGATGATGGTGAGACTACATTTGGAGTACCTCGTTTAGTTTTAGTTAACTTTTGGTTAACTTTTTAAAAAGGATGCCATTAAACTGGAAAGAGTGCTGAGAAGATTTATAAGGATGTTGCCAGGACTAGAATGGCTGAGCTATAGGGAGAGGTTTGGTAGACTAGGACTTTACTCTTTGTGAGTGGAGAGGAGCAAGATTTAATAGGAAGCTGAGGGGCAACATTTTCACTCGGGGGTTGATGAGTACATGGAATAAGCTGCCAAGGGAGATAGTTGAGGCGGGTACCATAACAGCATTTAAAAGACACTTGGACAGGTGCATGGATAGGAAAGGTTAAGGGGGATATGGGGCAAATGGGACTAGCTTAGATGGAGCATCTTGTTTAGCATGGATGAGTTGGGTCGATTAACCTGCTCCTATGCTGTATGACTATGACTCCAAGATTCTAACTGTTTTTTCAAGGGTGGAAATGTCAAAGACTAGAGGGAATGGCTTTGTGAGTGAGGCAAAGTTTAAACGGAAGGTTTTTTACACATAGAATGGTGTGAACCTGGAACGCAATGCCAAGGGTGATGTTGGAGACAGGCATGATAGATCTAGACTGAGCTTTTGAACTTTGGTGCAGCAAGGATCTATTTTAATAAACTAAAGGCAAATGGCGCACATATTAAAACCAGGCTAGTTCCACGAGTATTATTTTCAAACCAGCACCTCTCCCTGTGAAATACAGATGCAAAACCAAGAGGAATGTTGCATAACTGGTTTTCTAGGCTACAGCAGCCACCTTGTGATGAGATGCATCATTTATTCTTGTCCCACAATGTGATTAATCCTATTGCCAAAAGATGGGTGGTACCTTGGCTTCAGAAGACAAGATTTGGTTCCGTGAGTTCTGTGAAAAATAAATGTGCACATTGCAGAAAGTGCACCTTGTTTAGGCCTGTTTTTTCAACACCAATTTTTGTTCAAACATGTAGCCTGGAAAAACAATGCATGACTAGTTTTGGAGTAGACTCAATTTTGCAAATATCACTACTAGGTGCTATGCGTACCACTTTAACTCTTGTGTCGGTCGATGGGATCTCTCTGCATCTGCAATTTGCTTCAGGTCTGCCAGACTAGGTACATGGAAGGTACACAAAAATGCTGGAGAAACTCAGCAGGTGCAGCAGCATCTATGGAGCGAAGGAAATATGTAACGTTTCGGGCCGAAACCCTTCTTCAGACCCGAACGTTTCGGCCCGAAACGTTACCTATTTCCTTCGCTCCATAGATGCTGCTGCACCTGCTGAGTTTCTCCAGCATTTTTGTGTACCTTCGATTTTCCAGCATCTGCAGTTCCTTCTTTAACACTAGGTACATGGATGTTGGTATCAGTCTACACTCACAGGTGGACTGTCAGCCGAGGAAGGGATTAGGAAGTTCTCAGGGGCTGACCTTGCCTGGTAACTTGAGAGAGCAAACCAGATACTGCACAAATTGACCTTCATCAGTCAGGGCATTGAGTTGTACAAGATGATGGTGAGACTACATTTGAAGTACCTCGTTTAGTTTTAGTTAACTTTTGGTTAACTTTTTAAAAAGGATGCCATTAAACTGGAAAGAGTGCTGAGAAGATTTATAAGGATGTTGCCAGGACTAGAATGGCTGAGCTATAGGGAGAGGTTTGGAAGACTAGGACTTTATTCTTTGTGAGTGGAGAGGAGCAAGATTTAATAGGAAGCTGAGGGGCAACATTTTCACTCGGGGGTTGATGAGTATATGGAATAAGCTGCCAAGGGAGATAGTTGAGGTGGGTACCATAACAGCATTTAAAAGACACTTGGACAGGTGCATGGATAGGAAAGGTTAAGAGGGATATGGGGCAAATGCAGGCAAATGGGACTAGCTTAGATGGAGCATCTTGTTTAGCATGGATGAGTTGGGCCGATTAACCTGCTCCCATGCTGTATGACTATGACTCCAAGATTCTAACTGTTTTTTCAAGGGTGGAAATGTCAAAGACTAGAGGGAATGGCTTTGTGAGTGAGGCAAAGTTTAAAGGGAAGGTTTTTTACACATAGAATGGTGTGAACCTGGAACGCATTGCCAAGGGTGATGTTGGAGACAGGCATGACAGATGTAGACTGAGCTTTGGAACTTTGGTGCAGCAAGGATCTATTTTAATAAACTAAAGGCAAATGGCGCACATATTAAAACCAGGCTAGTTCCATGAGTATTATTTTCAAACCAGCACCTCTCCCTGTGAAATACAGATGCAAAACCAAGAGGAATGTTGCATAACTGGTTTTCTAGGCTACAGCAGCCACCTTGTGATGAGATGCATCATTTATTCTTGTCCCACAATGTGATTAATCCTATTGCCAAAAGATGGGTGGTACCTTGGCTTCAGAAGACAAGATTTGGCTCCGTGAGTTCTGTGAAAAATAAATGTGCACATTGCAGAAACTGCACCTTGTTTAGGCCTGTTTTTTCAACACCAATTTTTGTTCAAACATGTAGCCTGGAAAAACAATGCATGACTAGTTTTGGAGTAGACTCAATTTTGCAAATATCACTACTAGGTGCTATGCGTACCACTTTAACTCTTGTGTCGGTCGATGGGATCTCTCTGCATCTACAATTTGCTTCAGGTCTGCCAGACTAGGTTGGTATCAGTCTACACTCACAGGTGGACTGTCAGCCGAGGAAGGGATTAGGAAGTTCTCAGGGGCTGACCTTGCCTGGTAACTTGAGAGAGCAAACCAGATACTGCACAAATTCAGACTGCACCTTAGAAAGAGTTTGTAATTACTGTATAACATTAATCTCTCATCTTTTCATCCAGTGTGATAGAATCACAGAAAGAGTCTTTTCATCCCATATGTCAGGAGTGTGTTTGCATTTTGAAAGTCCAATTTTCTTTTAGAATTATATAAAGAGTCTTTTAAGCCCACATGCCAGGAGTGTGTGGGCACCTGAAAAGCTAAATTATATGTTTTTTGTCTATGCTCTGCATTTGTAAGGCAGCAACTCTACTGCTGTGCTGCCGTGCCAATTCCTTACTTGCCTTGCTTTCATAGTAGTTGCCTCATTCTCCCTCCACATCATCAACTTTTATTGCCGCTATCTTCACCACTCAACACCCATTACCTCCCGCCACCTCTGGTGCACATGCTCCTGTACTATACTCTCTCCACCCACCCCCCTCTAATCACTAATTTGTCCACACATTTTCAGCTCAGTCCAAACCATCTCAATTAGGCGTGCAATTAAGAAAAAACAAAGGCTTTATAACAGAGCAAGAAAATCTAGGTCAAGGACAGATTTCAAGAAATTTCGGTGTTCAATTGACAGATAAATCAGAAAAGCGCATCAAGAATACATCCATGATGTGATAGGGGTAAGTTTAAAATCAGAAGACACAAAGCCTTTCTGGAATTACATCAAGAATATGAGCCAGGAAGCATTTGGAATCTCAAACCTTACATCGATGGGGCGGACAGTTTCTTTGGCAGCAGAAAAGGCTGAAGTGTTAAACCAGCAGTTTTGTTCTGTTTTTACTGAAGAAAACATAGATGAATTCCCGTCGTTGAGCTGATTGGCTGAATGCTAACATTGTTCCCATCTATAAAAAAGGAGATAGGATAAATCCTGCAAAGAATCGCCCAGTTTCACTGACCTCCATACCATGCAAGATTCTCGAACATATAATTCACCAACATATTATGGACCATATTGACTTCCACAAGGTACTAACAAACCACCAACATGGCTTTAGACAGGGTCGATCATGTGAAACCCAACTGGAGGGACACATCGATGATCTAGCTAGGTCACTCGATAACAAGGGTCAGACTGACCTGATTATATTAGACTTCAGTAAGGCTTTGATAAGGTTCCCCATAAGCGGCTCCTGTACAAGCTCAACCATGTAGGAGTAGACGGCAACCTCTTAAAATGGATTGAGATCTTTTTGACAAGGAGACACCAGCGAGTTATCTTGGAGGGAGAGACGTCCATTGAAACTTCTGTGACATCAGGTGTACCACAGGGGACTGTCATGGGTCCATTGGTCTTCCTACTGTATATCAATGACATTCCTGTAGCTGGTACAGTTTTGTCCAGAGTTTGGCTCTTCGCTAATGATACCATAATTTATAGAGAGATTAAAACACCAGATGACTGCTTGTCCTTGCAGAAGGATCTGGATGCTCTCTGTAAGTGGGGAAAAATCTGCTGGATTTCATTCAATACAACCAAATATCATACCATGCATATCTCACACAAGATCAAACCACTTTTATCGGAATACAACAAGGGTAGCCATACATTGCTTGCTGTCGACCATCATCCATATCTAGGAGTCGAATTAGGCAAAGATTTAAGTTGGGCGACGCATATTAATCAAGTGTCTAACAAGGCAAATAGAACTCTTGGCCTTCTCAAGAGAAATTTTCACGCATGTAGTACATCTGTCAAAGAGAATGCCAACAAGTCCTTGGTCGGGCCCAAATTGGAGTATTGTGGGATCCTTTCAACAACAACAAAAAGATCACCCTGGAAAAAGTACAACGCCGAGCAGCCAGCTTTGTATGTAATGACTACAAGCGCAAATCAAGTGTGAATAATATGCTGACTTTCTCGGATGGGATACCCTAGAGCTCTGCAGAATCGGGCTAAGATTTATTGCAATTTACAAGGAGATTCACAAAATCACACCATCAAATCTCCCGTCATCCCAGAGCACTAACTACCATGAAACAAGACAAAATAACGGTCCCTACACCATCAACTCGCTAAATTTCAATAAACTTTGCTACCAATATTCCTTTTACCCAAGGACGATAAGGGAAAAGTAAGATTAAATGAGAACTTACCTAAGTTTGAAGTTTGATCTTTATTTTATGAGGAGTTACGTTGGTGATTACGTGAAGAACCCCGCCAGAGCACCTGCGCGTCAATCTTTAAAGCAGCGGTGTGAAATCACAAAAAACAACAAGCGAAGTAATATAGTATCATAATAAAACGAGTAATACAAGAACTTCCATCTGACCTTTATGATAGAGGGTTGGGTCGTGGTGGGCACGTAATCACCAACGTAACTCCTCATAAAATAAAGATCAAACTTCAAACTTAGGTAAGTTCTCGTTTAATCTTACTATTTTACTTCGGAGTCACGTGAGTGACTACGTGAAGATTTTAAAGCTTTGTGATTTCATGCTGTAGATCAATCTCGGCTTCTCACTGCATTGATTGACTCGGAACGAGAATAATCAATAATGCATTAATAATAACATTTGTACCACAAATGCAGTAATTCATTTATTTTAATAATGAAATTTAATCAGATCCCTTTTAAACCAGAGGAATTTACACAGAACTAAAATAGTTTCTGCAAACAATCCCGCATTAACAATAGGCCGATGGTAAAACTGTTGAAACATCAACTCATTGGACCACCCGGCGGCTGCGAGGATATGGTCGATGGGGACGTCTTTTGCCCTGGCCGCCGACGTTGCTGCTGCCCTAGTCGAGTGAGATGTAAACACATCAGTGTTAATACCAGCAGCTGTTAAGACTTCTTTTAACCATCTGGAAATAGTCTGTACTGAAACTCTTTTGTGTGGTTTCTTGTGTGTGATCAACAACCTAGTTTCCGTATTTCTCAAGCCCTTTGTGACCTTAATGTATTGTAACAAATATGTCTTAATACAGAGACAAGGATCCTTTGGATATGCTGCTAGCACAATTTTAAATCCTGTCACACCTGGCCTACTTTGCTTTAGTAGGTCATAGATATAAAATGTAACCTTGTCTTTAGTTAATTCCATCCTATCTATTTGTAATTTTCCAAGTGTTTGCACTCGTTGTGCTGTCACTAATGCCATAAGCATGACTACTTTCATACTGAGCTTGGTCAAAGGTAAAGACACACTTGGTGACCATTCACGAAGTAGCTTCAGCACCACACTTACATCCCAGATTGTCATGTACCTAGGTTTCGGAGGTTTTGAATTAAAGATTCCTTTCATCAGTCTGGAAACAAGTGGGTGTGACCCAATTGGATTTCTTTCTGAATCCAGAACCAAATATGAGGACAATGCACTTCTGGCTGAATAAATTGCACTATAACTCAAACCTTCATCATAATAAAGTTTTGACAGAAATTCTAAAACATTTGAAATATCTGCAGTACTATATTCCACATTCTTTTGTACACAGAACTCTTCCCATTTCTTAATATAAGAAAGGTACTGATTTTTGAGTGCTCTTCCTCCAGGCTGCCGTAAGCATGTCCACAGTACGCTCAGACAGTCCTCGCCCCAGAAAAGGCCTTCTTAAAACCTGCAAATCAACAAATCCAAACGATCATATAATGGATGTTGTTCCCCTGTCACAGGGTGCAGCAATAAATTACTTCTTTTTGGGACTTTCATCAACGGTTGTGTCGTTAATTCTATTATCAACGGATACCATGGCTGTGTAGGCCAATCTGGTACTGCTAGTACCCCTGAAGCAGCATCTTGCCTGATTTTAAGCAAACATCGGCTTATGAGGCAGAAAGGTGGAAATATATATACAAACATACCACCCCAATGTAGCGAGAAAGCATCAATCGCCACTGCTCCTGGATCTGGTTCCCATGACACATATCTCGATAGTTGATGATTCAGTCTAGATGCGAACAAGTCGATGTCTGGCATTCCAAATCTGAATTCTATGTCATTGAATACCTCTCGATTCAACATCCATTCTTTATTATCCTGGAACTTTCGTGACCTGGTGTCTGCTATCGTATTCAATCTACCTGGTAGATGGATAGCTGAAATCCAAATGTTATTTTCAATACACCAAGACCAAATTTGATTAGCCATTTTGTCACATGACACCGACTTGATTCCACCCATATGATTAATATAGGCAACTGCTGTTGTGTTATCAATTTGAACTTGAACATGCACATTAGTTGTGTTAGAACAGTAAGCTTGGAGTCCATAGAAACATCCTAAAAGCTCCAAATAGTTAATTCCCCATGTCTGCAGTAATAATGCCTCTTCCTGATTCCATCTGCCTCCGCAGCTAGATGCTAAGTCAGTTGCACCCTATCCTAGTGCACTGGCATCAGTTTGTAATATCATGGAAGGTTGTTCCATCAGCACTTTGCTGGAACTGCTTGAGACATGTAGAATCCACCATTGCAGATCAGAAACCGCATTTGTTGTTAGTTGCATAGTTCTATCAAAATGACCAGCCTGCATTCTCAGTGCCTGTTCTTTAACTCTCTGCAGCTGTTGATAATGTAATGGTCCGTATTGGACTGCTGGGTATGTTGCTACTAATTTTCCCAGTACTCGAGCCACCTGTCTGATTGAGGGTTTTTGCTCGTTTAACAGATTACTACAATCTTTAATCAACTCCACCCTTTTTTCCCTGGGCAAAGTAATTTTCATTTGAACTGAATCAATTGTGAACCCCAAATAATCAATCGAGGTACATGGTGTTAATCTTGATTTCTTTGGATGAATTAGAAACCCCAAACTTTCAAAAGTTGATTTCACAACTGCAACAGATGCTTCTGTTGACTTTTTTGTCCTTCCTATAATCAGGACATCATCCAAGTATGCTATTAGTACATGCCCCTGGCTTCTCAGCAACCCCAGAATTGGTTTTAACAATTTTGTGAATATTCTGGGAGCGGACGTTAACACATTAGGCAGGGCTTTGAACTGCCATAACTGGTTCATCCATATAAATTTAAGATACTTCCTATCTTCCGAGTGAACAGACACTGAATAATATGCATCTTTTAAATCTATAGTCGCCATATAACATGCTTCTGAAATAAGTTGTTTGGCAGTCACGAATGTCTCCATTTTAAAATGTCTAAATTGAACAAAAGGATTCAGACTTGTCAAGTCTAGAATAATCATACATCCTCCATCCTTTTTTGATCGAGGGAATACATTTGACACAAATTGGTGAATTTGGTAGACTGATTCTTCAATAACCCCTTTTATATATAGGGTTTCTAGTGCAGTTTGAACCTCCATCACTTCTTTTTGTGCAAAGTGGAGAGTTCTGCTAGGAACATGCTGGACAGGCAAATCATAATTTGGATTGAATTCAATTCGAAATCCTTGTATACTATTCAGAATTACCGGATCTGAAGTAATTTTCTTCCAATTGTTATAGAAGAGATGTAATCTGCCTCCAACTTTTGGAGTTAATCCCGTTAGTATGTTCCCATGATAACCAGGTCCACCTACCTCTTGAGTCATTTGAGTACCCTGGGGTCCCTGGGTTCTCCCGGAAGCACCCCCACTGGTTCTTGCTCCCGCTGCAGGCCGCCAGCTACGTCCCTGCGTTGATGAGCGACTTGGTCCTGGTCCAGGATCCGTATGACATCTGAAAGGATACCTCCTCTTTACAGACTTTCCAACCATTGATGTTTTCATCAATCCTGTTTTCGCTTCATCTTCCAACTCTTTAATACATCTCCCGACATCTTCTCCAAACAGTAAGTTGGGTAATTGTATATTACTTGGTTTGCAGAGTGCTGTGAATTTCGGATTCATAGTAGGCCGTATAGCACCCTTCCTCAGACCATTGATCTCGAAGTGGGTGCTACATAGCAACCCCAGTGCTTCCTGATGCAACTCCATCATCTCTTGGCTTTTATCCGCTATTCTGGCAAAAGCAGTTATTCCAGAACTCAGCACCTTTAATATTCTCTGCAATTTCACTTCTTGAATTCTCATAGTCATACTCAACTGATTCCAGATGATTTGATTCACTGCTGGTGCTTTCAGCAACACACAGTTACTTGGGGTCTCATGCTTTCTTGCAGTCTCATCCATCTCCTGCTGTTCCAGCTGATGGGAAACCAAGTAATTTATTAGGGAGGCAAATTCTTCTCCTAATGGCTCTCCTGACCCTGACGGGGCAGCGAATCATACTGCCAGGGGTGGAATATCTGGCAGCTGCCGTTCTTCGCCTTGTACAGCCTCACCGTCAGAGTTGGGGTCTGAACTCTCATGACCCATGGCATACGCCTCATCCCTGAGGGTGCATTCCATCAGCCCTGAACCAGGAGCTGTTGAGCTGCTTTCAGCAGCTTGGGTTTTGCTACACTCCTCCCTGAGTGTGCTTCGCTCCAACAGCCTATGCACAAAGCTTTCCATCTGGGCAATCTGCTCAAAAGCGGTATCTAGCCCTGGAGCTACTTCCATTGCCTGGGACTCCTCATCCGTGGGCCTTCTGGATTTAAACTTGGCCTTGCGCCCGACAGGCGCTGACTGTGTTCTTGCCAGCCCCAGGTCCACAGTCGCTACGCTCTCCGCTGGCGACTGTACCGGGGTTAGAGGCGATCGGTCGCTAACCGCAATCTCCCGACTTTCTGTCGGCTGAGTCGCTCGCCTCTTCCCCTTGCCCGTTTTTTCCATGGTGTCTGTGGAAAAAATGCCCACAGACCCACAGCAAATGGACCCGGAAATACTTTAGAAAAGTTTATACTTACCTTGTAGTTGAAAACTACAATTCCACTCCTCGCGTCCGTTTGTGCCAATGCGTCTGACGTAATGACGCGCAGGCACTCTGGCGGGGTTCTTCACGTAGTCACTCACGTGACTCCAAAGTAAAATGGAATATGTTACCACCCAACACATGTCCTGCTCCCGATGTTAAGTAATTTAAAAAGGGGATTGTGCAACTAGATCTCCTCAACTTGGTCAAAAAGGCCCACTTCAAAATTTAATTGCTACTCTTCTCACTCAGACCTGCGCGAGATACCCACTGATGAGGTGTTTGCGCAGTAATCAACCAGAACCAGAACCATTGGCTCCCAATTCTCATCCAACCACCCTCAACCTGTGTTCCCAGGCCCAACTAATCCACTCTAGCCCTCCAACAGGCACACAGGGACACTGCTGGTGAGGGCCATAGTGGAATTGGATTGGGAGGAAGTTTGAGCCTTGCATAAGACTAACCGACTCATTTTCACAGTCTTGTTTTAATGTGGAGACAAAAAAGACAGCAGATGCTGGAATCTTGAGCTAAAAAAACAGATGTTATAGGAATTCAATGGGCCAGGCAGCACCTGTGGAAAGAAATGAACAGATGACTTTTAGGGCGAGACCCTTTCTTCAAACCTGAAACAACATCTGTCCACATCCTTCCATAGACATTGCCTGACCCGCTTAGTTCATCCATCACTTTGTTTTTGCTGCTTTCATGTTTTTTTGTAGGCTCCATACATATTGTTAGTCAGATCTTTCTCCACCAGTCCGCCTCACTTCTTTATCCTTGTTATCTACTCTGTGCTCTTTCAGTTCAGATGAAGGGTCGTGATCAAAACAATATTTTTTTGTCCATTTCTTTCCTCAGATGGACCAAGCTAACCAGTCAGCAGAATACATGATAACAATCATGCCATCTACAGTGTATAAACACATGATAAAGGGAATAATGTTTAGTGTACGATAAAGCCCAGTAAAGTCCAATCAAAGATAGTCTGAGGGTCTTCAATGAGGTCGATAGTAGGACTGCTCTCTAGTTGTTGGTAGGATCGTACACATGCTTGATAACAGCTTGGATGAAAATCGCCCTGATTCTGTAGGTGTTTCTTTTCTCACTTCTATAACTTTTGCCCCATGGGAGAGGGGAGAAGAGGGAGTGTCCAGGGTGCGACATCCTTGATTATGCTGCTGGCCCTGCCGAGGCAGCGTGAGGTGTAAATGAAGTTAAAGGAAGGGAAGTTGATTTGTGTGATGGTCTGAGCTGCTACATCTGCTACTAAGTCTGGCTTTGGATTCATATTGTTGAAAGACTGTGAAACACTGAGAAAGTGGCCGAGCTATGAAAGGATTCCTGATCTAGCCAATCCGGATTACATTATCAGAAATGTTCATCTATAGCAAGGGCAGCAGAGTTTAGCCTGGTGAAAGCAATAGTCAGACAGGTACTGAAATGCAGACTAACAGTGAGAAATGTATTATGGTTCATTTGTTGGTATGTCTGTTCCCACAACCACAGCTAGAAAACTGTCTGCCATCTAGGCATATGTTTATTACTGTCACATGTACTGAGGTACAGTGGCAAGGTTTTGTTTTGCATGTTATCCAAACAGATCAGATATTCTATATATAAATACAATGTTCAAACTCAAGTACTCAATCGAACAAAATTCAAAAATTCAAAACTCAATGTAGCAAAAGGGAAGATACAGAGTGCAGAATATAGTTTCAGCTTTGTAGCGCACCACTGTCGTTAGGCAAAATCCAATGCCCTCAATGGGGTGGTGTTGAATCGAACAGTATACCAGCATAGGGAAGGACCATTCAAAAGCTTCTCACGGCCCTTTTTCTGTTTAAGAAATAAGTCCCTGGGTAGGTCCCACTGGCTCCTAACATGACAGAGAGCAGGAGGAGAGGGTTGGAAGGAGAGGACAATGTACCAGAAGAAGCTGCAGGAGGCAAGGACAGTCATTAGGAGAACACAGATGCGGTGATCCACAGATAAAGGAGTAATATGTAGATATGTAGAAGTTTCTCAAAGGTGGTTCCACCCGCAATATGCCAACTGCTGTAAGCAGTGATACACTATCCTCTTGTGAGAATTACAATCATTATGATCTTCAGACAGACGAAGGGTACCAACATAAAATGTTACCTACGCATGTTTTCCAGAGATTCAGACTAACCGTTGAGTTACTCCAGCACTTTGTGTCTTTTTTTGTAAGCCATCATCTGAAGTTCCTTGTGTCTACAAGGTGCATGTGTTGCAAATGGGTCCTTCCCGATAGTGGCAGCAGAAATTAGCCGTCTCTGATTCAGTGCATCACCGCATTAAAGGGGGATTAAACGTGCTTAAAGAGTGCAGTACTGCAACACTCAGGAGGACTGTGACTGCAATGTGTGTTATAGTCTAAATGCATGGCAGCAACTCTCCAGAGCTTCTTCAGCTAGTTTGTTTGGCATTAAACAAGGAGTGGCTTGTTGGGCATTAGCCAAGTTCAGTTTCATTTGGAACAGCTGAAAGCAGTTAGCATCCAGGAGTGGCTGCTCCTTGTGGGGACAAAAGGGTTGAACATGTCGGGGGGGTGGCGGAAATGTTGGGGGTGGCCATGTTGGGGATGAAGTCCTTTGTAGAGGGTGGGGCAGTGGTATGCACCTTGTTCAGGATGTAGAAGGTCAGGGACACTTCCTCCATCCTGCAGGAAGTGTGTCCAGCTGCAGCTCCTTACAGGTTGCATGAGGGAACTGCATAAGGCGGCCACAAAAGTAGATAGGAGACCATCGGAAAAGGGAGTATCGAGAATGCAGGAAATCCAATGTGGCCATTCCTTTCAACAACAGGTAAGCCCGTAGAGATACTGTTCGGGGGGGGGGGGGAGGGAGGGTGACTGGTCAGGGGATGGCAGCAGCAATGGTTACGTCTGTCATAGAAACATGAAAAATAGGTGCAGGAGTAGGCCTTTCATCCTTTCGAGCCAGCACCGCCATTCAATATGATCATGGCTGATCATCCAAAATCAGTACCTCGTTCCTTTCTCCCTATATCCTTTGATTCCGTTAGCCCTAAGAGCTATTTTTAATTCTCTCTTGAAAACATCCAGTGAATAGACCTCCATTGCCTTCTGTGACAGAGAATTGCACAGATTCACAACTCTCTGGTGAAGAAGTTTTCCTTCATCTCAGTCCTAAATGACCTACCCCTTATTCTTAAACTGTTACCCCTGGTTCTGGACTCCCTCAACATCGGGAACATTTTTCCTGCATCTAGCCTGTCCAATCCCATAAGAATTTTGTATGTTTCTATAAGATCCCCTCTCATGCTTATAAATTCCAGTGAATATAGGCC
Source organism: Malacoraja senta (assembly GCA_038087875.1). Taxonomy (NCBI): domain Eukaryota; kingdom Metazoa; phylum Chordata; class Chondrichthyes; order Rajiformes; family Rajidae; genus Malacoraja; species Malacoraja senta. Next base: position 56,748,666 of record CM075982.1, on the reverse strand, counting down.
CAGTTGATCCAGTCTTTATGAAAGCCCCACAAAGGAGAGGGCAAAGTTTGACGTACTCTTTGGAAATTGGGAAGGACAAGTGACTGAAGTGTCTGTGGGTGAGCCTTTTGAGACCGGAGTCCACAGTTCTATTAGCTTCTTAAATAATTATGGATGAAGGCAGGGCATGCCCACAAGTTAAAGTTCTGAACTGGGGCAGCGTCAACTTTGATTGTATTTGCCAAGAGCTTGCAAAAGTGATCAAAACAAAGAACTGTTGTTTAATATACAAAAGGACACAAAACGGTGGACAATGCAGCAGGTCAGGTAGCATCTTTGGAGAAAATGGATAGGTGACATTTTGGCCCTTATTTGCAAGGAAAGAGATGTCTGGAAAGTGGGATGCATTTAATAGTGTGATGTTGAGAGTTCTTTTTATTTTTTTTTATTTTTATTTATTAGAAGTACATTACATTACAACCACATACATTAGTACTCGTCATTTATATCTTCTTACAATTAATGTACTCCATTTATTTTTTACACTAGAAAAGGAAAAGATTGAAAGAAAGAAGAAAGTGAAGGAAAAAGTGAAAGTGTAGGAAATGTGACAACAAAAAAGGACGAAGACCCTATAAGAGCAAAATTAAAAACAAAAGAAAAAGAGTTAAGAAATAGACCCTAGGAAAGAAAGAGAGAGAGAAAGAGGAAAAAGAGAGAAACAAATATTTTTATGAGCATTACGTAAATGGGACATACCAACTCTTCAACTATCATCCCCCCTTACCTGACCTCAATTTTTTTTTTTTTTTTAAGTACTTTTGCACCCTATGTTTGTAATAATTCTATAAATTCAGACCACGTCAGGTGGAAGTGATCTGGTTTACCTGCTAGGAGGAGTCTTATCTCTTCTAGGTGTAATGTTTCAAACATATTTGAAATCCACATATTTATAGTTGGTATTGGAGCCTTCTTCCAAAATTTTAGAATTAGCTTTTTTCCAATTATTAACCCATAGTCCATTAGTTTCTTTTGAAACACATTTAGTTCTGGACCATCTTCCGTTATACCGAAGATAATCCATTCTGCTTTGGGTATCAGTCTTGTTTTATATAACTTTGTAAAGATTTCAAAAATTTAATTCCAAAATTTTTGAATTTTTGTACAGAAAACAAATGAGTGCGCTATAGTAGCTTCTTGGGATTGACATTTATCACAAATAGATGATACATTTGGGAAGATTTTATGAATTTTAGTTTTCGAATAATATAATCTATGTAAAATTTTAAATTGTATTAAAGTGTGTCTTACATTAATCGAGCATTTATGCACGTTTAATAAGTATTCATTCCAACTTTCCTTTGAAATTTTAATAGCTAACTCTTGTTCCCAGTCTCTTCTGATACCCTCCGTAGGTGGTATTTGTACATTTAAGATAATATTATACAAATATGATATTGTTTGCTGATTCCGCTTTTATCTGCATTGCCTCGTCCAATACATCTACTGGGTTATTATAATGATCTTTTGTATATTTTTTCAAATAGTCGCATATTTGAAAATATTTAAAATATTGATTATTTCCGAGTTTATATTTTATTTGTAATTGTTGAAATGAAAGTAATTTTCCAGTTTCATACAAGTCACCAAGCGTTTTAATTCCTAATCTATCCCATTGTGTATAAGCTTTATCTATAATAGGATTAAACGAAGGGTTATTGACTATAGGTAATAAAAGTGATAAATTTCTTAATTTTAAATTTTGTTTCCAAATTCAGATTGTACTATGAATAATTGGGTTCTTATTATAATTTATGTTATTCAGTTTCATTGGAGAGAGTTCAAGGCATGGCTACTCCTGTTAGAGCAAAGGGCAAGGCAGGTGGGAGGAAGGAAGTCTTTGTGATGTGTGAAATTGGACAGGTAGAGGCAGCTAGAATCAAATGTATCTCTGAAGGAGTTTGGGGGACTGAGAACCCGACTAAAGAAGGAAATCAAGAAGGAAATCAAGAAGGGGGTCTATCAATGCAAATCCCATTGGTCCATATCGCTCTAATCACTTCCTATCCATGTACCTGTCTAAATGTCTTTTAAATGTTGTGACTATACCTACCTCTACCACCTTCTCTCAGCTCGTTTCATGTACCCATCACCCTCTATTGTTCCATCAACTCTAATTTGTAACTTTGACATTTGTAATTTTTTTTAGAGGTATAACATGGGAACAGGCCCTTTGACCCACCGAGTCTATGCCAACCATCGATCCCTTGCCCTTGTTGTGTTTTCACCATCCCCCTGACCTCCCTCATTTTGATACAGAACCATCTGCCTTCAACAGGGACCTTAATTTGTACCCGCCTCCCCCTTCTCAATAATTTCCAGGTAGAGCTTGTTTTCTGGCACCTTTGCTCCCAGAGAGTAGGAGCGGAGGTGGAGGAGGGGAGGGGGGAGAGAAGAGGAGAGGGAGGGGGGTTGGGGGGGAGGGGACAGAGTAGGGGAAGACAGGTAGAAATGGGGGGGGGGGGAGGGGAGCGACAGGAAGAAAGGAAGAGTAAGTGGACAACTCTCTCGTAACTGTGCCTATTTTACTGCCTCAAAATAAACCTGAGACCACCAGCATCTCTGTTGGAGGCCAGAGTGAGTTGCTGGGATGAATCTAAGATAGCCAGTGCCTCCTCACTGACGACAAAGGACTGCGCCCCCATGCAGAACTGGACCTTCTCTTCACTATTGCCCTTCATTATCAATAAACTACATTATGTGAGTTCACCCTACTGCGAGTCTCAGTATCAGCATTGTGGATCTGGTGTCCTGTCTGATGCCACACTCTCTCATCCAGTTCGCATCCTGATAAATCTCTTGTGCATACAATACTCCAAATAAGGCCTCACCAAAGCTTTTTGAAGCTGCAACATGACTTCCTAACTCTTACTCTCAAAGCCCCAATGTAAGTTGGTATACCATATGTGTTCTTTACCATTCTGTCTATTTGTGTTCCTACTCTCAGAGAGCAATTCTTGGACCCCATGATCCCTCTGTACACCAATGCTGTTCAAGTTCCTGCCATTAACTGTATACTTTCCCCTTACATTTGACCTCCCAAAGTGCGTCACCTCACATTCACCCAGCTAAAGCTCCAGCTACTATTTCTCTACCCATATATGTAACTAGTCTACATCCTGTTGACAGCCTTCTTCCCTGTCTGCAGCTCAACTCATTTTTGTTAAGAAACATTTAGACAGATACATGGATAGGACAGGTTTAGAGGGATATGGGCTGAATGCATACAGGTGGAACCAGTGTAGTTAGGACATATTGGCTGGTGTGGGCAAGTTGGCCCAAAGGGCCTGTTTTCATGCTGACCCTATGACTGTCATCTGCAAAATTACTAATCAACAACAGTCTCAATATTTATGTTCAAGTCATTTCTCTCACTTCAGGTAGCCCCGGCATTCCCTCTCTCTCTATCCCTCCCCCACCCAAGTCGCATTAGCTTCTCGTTTTCACCCAACAAACAGCTAACAATGGCCTTTCCTTTATCATTGTTACATTTTTGCATGTCTTTTATTCGTTGTTCTTTATCTCTCTACATCATCGTCTATATCTCTTGTTTCCCTTATCCCTAACCAATCTGAAGAAGGGTCTCGACCCGAAATGTCACCCATTCCTTCTCTCCAGAGATACTGCCTGTCCTATAGTTGTGGTCAGTAGTATATTTAAATAACTGAATATAAATCCTCCGTGAGATATTTTTTTCTAGGCCGACTGGAAGACAAGTCCCAAAATGTGACTGCTGTGCTATGAGTCGTATACTTCCGACCTGCAGTGGATACCAATTGGACAAGACAGCACACGGCAATTGTACAACATGAATATGGAAAGATCGAGATTAACTAGAAACCAGCTTAACCATTCGATCGTCCCATTTAATGTAGACATGTGGAAAACTGTGTGATCAGGAATATCCATAAGCAATGTAAAGGGCCTGTCCCACTCACGCGACCTTTCAGCGACTGTCTGTGACCTTCAAGCTCGAGGGCACTTGCCTGAGAAGGGGAGAGAAGGGGGGGAGAAGGAATGGAGACAATTTTAAGAAGCCAGACCACTTTGAATAAAGTTTAGCGGGCATTTAACTTACCGGTCGGTTTTCATTGGTCCTGAAAACTACAATGAGCCAATTAAAATGCCCGGTCAGTGAAGGAGATTGCCTACGGCTGCCCTCAACTACCTGTAACTACATAGCGACCCCACTCCACTGCACCACGAGTTCAATAGAACCATGCCGACCAATTTTTACTCGCGGAAAAATTTTCAACATCCTGAAAATTGTTCGTCGACCAAACTGAGGCCGCAAGTATGCGGGAACTTCCCTCGAGCGTTCCAGTGACCTCATAGGACCTCCTATGACCACGTGTTGACCATGCTGCGAGTTTAAGTCGAGGGCAAACTCTTCTAAACTCGCAGCTTAGGTCTCTGCAGTGGGACAGCCCCTTAAGCTTGATCATTTCATTCAAAGGGTCAACACAAAGGTGTTGGGAACACAGGTAGATCACTGGAGAATAATGACACCAAAGCAATCTTGGACATGATCACGGCAGTAACCTGGCCCTCACCTTGTTTCTATTTGTAGAGAGAACAAATATATAATAAAGAGTAAACATTTGAACTTCTGAGCAGACAACACAGATGCAGTTTGTTTACATTCGTACTGAGAGACCTCAAGGCTGTTCTCCTAATCCTTTGGGTTTCACCAAAGTATGCCAATTGGAGATCATTATAGTCTTTGTCTGCAGATGCAAAATGCCTGGCAGTGAATTGAACACCTGATTTATAATACACCCTATTTTACATAGATACATAGATACAAAGAAAATAGGTCATTCTGCCCAAACCAGCACCGCCATTCAATGTGATCATGCTGATTATTTACAATCAGTACCCTGTTCCTACCTTCTCCCCATATCCCTGATTCTGCTAGCCCTAAGAGCTCTATCTAACTCTCTTTTTAATGCATAGTGAGTCGGCCTCCACTGCCTTCTGAGGCAGAGCATTCCACAAATTCACAACTCTCTGGGTGAAAAGGTTTTTCCTCATCTCATTATTCCTACACCTTATTCTTCAACTGTGGCCCCTGGTTCTGGAGTTCACCAACATCAGAAACATGTAGCATGTCCAATCCCTTAATAATTTTATATTTTTCTATAAGATCCACTCTCATCCTTCTAAATTCTAGTGCATACAAGCCCAGTCGTCCCATTCTTTCATCATATGACAGTCCCGCCATCCCGGAAATTAACCTTGTACCTACGCTGCACTCCCTCAATAGCAAGAACGTCTTTTCTCAAATTAATGAGACCAAAACTGCACACAATACTCCAGGGGTGGTCTCACCAGGGCCCTGTACAACTGCAGAAGGACCACCTATTTTTGTGTCATCTGCAAATGTGTTAATGTTACTTTTAATCCCTTCATCTAAATTATGAATATATATTGTGAATAGCTGCGGTCCCAGCGCAGAGCATTGCGGCACCCCACTCGTCACTACCTGCCATTTCGAAAGTTAATTCCTACTCTTTGTTCCTGCCTGCCAACCAATTTTCTATCCATGTCAATACCCAACCCCCAATACCATGTGATCTAATTTTGGCCACTAATCTCCCTTGTGGGACCTCATCAACGGCTTTCTGAAAGTCCAGATACACTACATCCACTGGCTCTCCCTTATCCATTTTCTATTCCATTACTTCCTATTAGCAGAACTGTTCCTGCGGCAGATTGCTTTTCTGTAATGGAAGTTAAAATTCCTCCCAACAATTTACTATGGTCTCACTTTTTGAATGAATAAGTTTATTGGCCAAATATGTACACATACAAGGAATTTGCCTTGGTGCTCCACTTGCAAGTAACAACACGACATACAGTAAACAATTAAGAATAAAACATAAAACATTAAAACATTTGCAGGGAGAATATGTAGTCTCAAATATAGACAAGGCAACTTCAAATATAGTTGCTTTTGACTTTCTTGACCATTCGCTTGCGTCCTTGTGTCTGTGCTCAAAGTTTAAATCAAACGTTAAACGTTTCCTCAAATCTGACACCAAAACACACTGGCATTTGCAGGGATTCCCTATTAACACACAGCAGGTCTTGGAACACTTTCTTCCAGTTTTTATGTTGATGGGAAAATTACAGGAATCTATTGTACATTTCAGAAACATACTGTAGTTACTTCTCCAGAATGCCATCATTGTTCCAGTGACTTGCAAACTAAGAGATTTCTGCATTATCAGAGCTTTATGAGATTATATTAAAAGTCAAATTTAACTGGATGAAATCATCAATAGATATCTTGGAAAGTAGTGCTCATGCATTATCCACACAATGTTTCCAACTATGACCAGTCACCTCTTGAAACCTGTGCTGTTGTCGCCGATGAACTGGAATCTGACAACTTGCATTCATTTTCCAGACACACTTTATTTACTTATGCACAAGGAGAGCAGCACAGACCCAGTTACCGTACTACTCTAACATTCTGCTTGGAAGGGTCAACTTTTGACGCTTGACAGATTTTGATCCTTGAAATCGTGCGCATGCTCTAATTTCTTATCACCAATCGCAATACATTCTTAAAACCACTAATATCTCATAAATGCTATTCAATCCTTTATTCAGATTTTAATAAAGGCCATTTTTATACATTTTGTTTTCACCATGTAGAAAATACAGCAGTGTTTATACACAGTCCTCCTATTTCAGGGCACCATAATGTTTGGGGCACAGCAATGTCATGTAAATGAAAGTAGTCATGTTCAGTATTTTGTTGCATATCCTTTGCATACAATGGCTGCTTGAAGTCTTCGATTCATGGACATCACCAGTTGCTGGGTGTCTTCTCTGGTGATGCACTGCCAGGCCTGTATTAAGGGCCTGTCCCACTTGGTGATTTTTTTCGGCGACTGCTGGCATCATTGACTGACATATCAGGTCACTGAAAAATACGTGGCGTGACGAGGCATGATGACGTATGACGCGGCGGTGATGCGGCATGATGATGTGGGCGTGGCGGTAACGGGGTGTGATGACGTATGATGCACGGTGTTTTTTCAAGTGTCGCAACATTTTTTTTGTTGACGCTGGATTTTGGAATGTTCAAAATCTTTTGGCGACATTGATATGACGCCGGCAAAATCGCCAAATGGGACAGGTTCTTTACAGCTATCTTTAGCTTATGCTTGTTTTAAGGGGCTAGTCCCCTTCAGTTTTCTCTGCAGCATATAAAACGCATGCTCCATTGGGTTCAGATTGTGTGATTGACTAGGCTACTCAAGAATTGGCCATTTTTTAGCTTTGATAAACTCCTTTGTTGCTTTAGTAGTTTGTTTGGGATCATTGTCTTGCTGTAGAATGAACCGCCGGCCAATGTGTTTTGAGGCACTTGTTTGAACTTGAGAAGATAGGATTTGTCTATACACTTCATAATTCATTATGCTACCACCATCAGCAGTTGTATCATCAATGAAGATAAGTAAGCCAGTACCTTCAGCAGCCATAACACCCCCACCATCGTGTTTCACAGATGAGGTGGTATGCTTTGGATATGGGGCAGTTCCTTCTCTCCTCTATACTTTTCTCTTGCCATCACTCTGACATAAGTTAATCTTGGTCTCATCTGACCGCAACACCTTTTACCAGAACTGTGGTTGCTCTTTTAAGTACTTCTTGGCAAACTGTAACCTGGCCATCCTATTTTTGCGGGTAACCAGTGGATTGCATCTTGCAGTGTAGCCTCTGTATTTCTGTTCATGAAGTCTTCTGTGGACAGTGGTCATTGACAAATCCACATCTGACTCCTGAAGAGTGTTTCTGATCTGTCAGATAGATGTTTGGGGATTTTTCTTTATTATAGAGAGAATTCTTCTGTCATCAGCTGTGGAGGCCTTCCTTGGCCTGCCATCCCTTTGAGAGTAGTGACCTCACCAGTGCTCTCTTTCTTCTTAATGATGTTGCAAACAGTTGATTTTGGCAAGCCTAATGTTTGGCTAATGTCTCTAAAGGGATTTTTAGGCAATTTTTCAGCGGACTGCTGGCGACTGTCAAGTTCGTGGCAGTCGCCTGAAAAAACGGGAATTGGAACGGACTATCAGAGTGGAACACACACACATCGCAAAGGTGGGGTCCAGGGCAAGCAGGGGGAGCGCTGTCTGAAATTCACATGGTGCTAAGCCTAGTTGATACGGACACACACCGCGATGAACAGGAGGATTAAGACGGCTAGCACAGTGTATGGTAAGTCCTTTAAAAGAGGGGGGAGGGAGGAGAAGGTGGGAGAAGAGGGGAAAAGAGGGAGAAGGGGGGAGAAGGAGTGGGGATACTTTTAAGAAGTCAAACAACTTTTAATAAGCCGGAGATATACCAGTGAAGTTCATCGAGCATTTAACATTACCAATCGGTTCTCTTTGGTTTTGAAAACTCAGCAAAGGCGATTAAATAAAACTACCTACGACTAGCTCGACTACCTATAACTACATGGCGACCCCACTACAACTGCACCTGCAACTACAAAAGTATCAATTTTCTCCATGACGACCAATTTCTGGTTGCAGAAATTTTTTCAACATGTTGAAAAATTTGCGGCGACCATACTGAGGTCGCGACTAGTTCCCAGAATGTTAGAACTCCTCGCGACCATGAAGGAGACTCACCAGAGACCACCAGCGAACATGTGGCGAGCACAGAGTCTCCTGCACTCGCCTAAAAAGTCGCCTAAGTGGGTTAGGCCCTTAACAGTTTTATTCTTGTTTCTCAGTCTCATAATGACTTATTTGTCTTTCATTGGCACAACTTTGGTCCTCATGTTGATAAACAGTAATAAAAGTTTCCGAATGTGTTGGAAAGACTGGAGGAAAGACTAGGTGCTGATTGATACCTCTTATACCTGCAATAAGGAGGCAATTAAACACACCTGAGCAATTACAAACACACGTGAAGCATGTGTCCTAAACATTATTGTGCCCTGAAATGAGGGGACTATGTATAAACACAGCTGTAAATTCTACATGGTAAAACTTAAATGTATAAAAATGGCCTTTAATAAAATCTGACAATGTGCACTTTAACCACATGTGATTTTTTCTATTACAAATCTCAAATTGTGGAGTACAGATACAAATAAATAAATGATAGATCTTTGTCCCAAACACAATGGAGGCCACTGTGCTTACCGCTTCAATTCCCAATGCAGCAGAGTACGCAGAGTAACACAGAGATACCGAGAGATGTTAGAACACAGCAAACAAATTTATTCAATCCACACTACCTACATTAAACATTCATTTATATTTACACGTAGTCACATACCACATACACATAATCTATATGCTTGGATACGTGCTTGAATGGATAGAAAAGGTTCAGAGGGATGTGGGCCAAATGTTAGCTCAGGCAGGTAACTTGTTCAGCATGGATGAATTGAGACAAAGGGCCTGTTTCCATGCTCCATGTGTAGTATGGACAATAATAAACCTAAACCAAACTGATATTTTATAAAGAATCATCAATCCTCACTTCCTCTTGTACTTCATCCTTCCTGTTATAAAGCCCCAAATCCCAAGTGTTTGTTAATCATTCCTCTCTCTGCCCTGCCATTTTGAATACACCATGCACATATAACTCCATATTTTGTGTGCTTGCACAGCTTTTAAAATGTTGCCCTTCTGTTTGAGTTGCATTATCTCAGCCCTCCTGTTATAATATAACACCTAATTTTCCAGCAATAAATGTCACCTGCCACTGATTTACCTTTCTACCAGTTTGTCTACATCCCATTGACGACTATCACTTGAAGTGGAGATTTGGATATTGTGTCCTGAATACTCACATCAAAGTCAAAAATACATACACACTAATGCCGATAATTTCAACTAAAATATCAGGGGAACTTTATGGGTGGTGCGGCAGGAGAGTTGCTGCCTTATGGGCCTGTCCCACTTAGGCGATTTTTCAGGTGACTGCCGCAGTTGCCCAATGAGCCAATGAAAATGACTGGTCAGCAAAGGCGATTAACTAAAACTACCTACGACTACCTCGACTACCTAGAACTACATGGCAACCCCATTACAAATGCACCTACAACTACAGGATTATTGATTATCTCCATTGCGACTAATTTCTGGTCGCTAAAAATGTATCAACATGTTGAAAAATTTGTGGCGACATTACTGAGGCCGCAACTAGTTCCCAGAATGCGGGAACTCCTCGCGACCATGAAGGAGACTCACCAGAGACCACCAGCGAACATGTGGTGACCATGAGGCGAGCGCAGAGTCTCCTGCACTTGCCTAAAAAGTTGCCTAAGTGGGACAGGCCCATTACCGTGCCAGAGATCCAGACTACTGGTCTTCTGTGTATGGAATTTATATGTACCCCCCGTAACCATATGGGTTTTCCCCTGGTGCTCTGGTTTCCTCTCACATTCCAAAGACGTTTGTAGATTAATTGGCTTCGGTAAATTGTAAATTGTCCCTGATATATATGAAAGTGCTGTTGTATGGAGATCGCTGGTCAGTGCGGACTTGATTGGCCGAAGGACCTGTTCCGCGCTGTATCAGTAAACTGAACAAGACTAAACTCCCTGTTCCAGTCCGTGTCCATAGTTAGATAATGAAAGACTCTCATCATCACTAAACCTTTGCTGTGATCCCTCTCACTGACATTATCCCAGTAATATAAATGCACCAACTCGAAAGAGTGTCCTTCATCAGTAAGATGATTGAGAATCAGGAGGTGGAATTGGGAGTTCCTTTGATATTTTTGCCAAAGTTCCACCCTCAACTGCAATGATTACCTGCTCTTTCACGTAAATATATTTCCTGTTTGCCAACTATAGAGTAAGTCTTTACATGGGACTCTGATTAAGCCAGCTAATTAATTGTTAAAATAATGCATTCTGTGGCACTTATTGTGTTCATCCATGCAATTTTTGTGAAGGGTAAATGGGTCGAATCTTGCTGGCTGCGGCCAGAAGATCCTTTGTGAGTCCAAGACTTGTTGGCAGCTTCAGAAGGCTGAATCACTCACCTTATTCTGTATCTCCCTAGGAATCCAATGATGGTTTGTCATGCAGAAAACTGTCACATCAGCTAATGCAATAACATATCAAAGAATACCTCACACGTTGCTGCAGTAGAATGAACAGTTTGGACCTTACAAGACTCAACCTGTGTAAATTGCTCATTGTAAGCTTCCCTCCCCCCCCATCTAGTTTCAGTCAGGGGTGGGGGGCGGGGGGTGGCCATGTCGGGGGAGGGGACACCATGTCGGGATGGGTGGGGGAGGGGTGGGTGGAGGCCATGTCGGGTGGGGCTGTGGCCATGTTGGGGGTGAAGTCCTTTGTGGAGGGTAAAGGGTAAGGTTTAGGCTCCAGAGGATTAGGCAATGAAGGGGACAGCTGAATAATGCATGCTCTGAGTATTCATTCCTTTGTAGTGCAGTAGAGATGGCGGCTAGGACAGTGGTATGCTCTTCGTACAGGATGTAAAAGGTCAGGGACACTTTCTCCAGGATGGAGGAAGTGTCCAGCTGCAGCTCCTTACAGGTTGCATGAAGGCTCTGTCTTACCTGTTTGCGGTCATCGGCGGTGAAGCGCGGCGTCGCCGGTAGCGAGGACCGCGCGGCAACGGCGAGAGCGTCGAGCCTGTCCACCGGAGCGCCGCACGGATGCTGCGCGGGGGCTGAGTTAATTCAAACACGGCGGGTCCCACGTGCCTGCAGTAAGTTAAAAAAAGGGCGGGCCGACTGCGATGACGTCGGCCCGCCGCACGTGACTCACCAGCGGCGGCTGTGGCGGCGGCCATCCTGATCGCGGCGCTGTAGCGGTGGCTGTGCCTATGGCCGTGCAGCACGTGCCTCACTGGCGGCGGCACGTGCTTCACTGGCGGAGGCTGTGGCAGTGGAGGTTTGACGCACGGCGCTCGAGCCACACTGGCGGCGGCCCGTGCGGGCGGCCGTGCCGCACTTGTGCATCACTGGTGGAGGTTGTGCGGTGAGTATATGGTTTTCGACATTGTCGATTTTATTTTAGCACCGCGCGGTGTTGGGAACACCGTCGCACGGCCCGGGAATTGTACGTTCTCACGAGTGCGCTGTCTATGGCGGCAGATTCTTCCCGTTTCGCCGCCAATGACCGCAGACTCGTGAGACAGGCCTTTTAGGGAACTGGAGCAGTAGCTGAATTACCGCTGGGTCATCTGGGAGACTGAGGATGTCATAGACAAGAGTTAGAGTGAGGTGGCCACTAAAGTAGATAGGTGACCAATGGAAAAGGACGTCTTTTTCCATTGCCCTCTGTGGCAGAGAATTCTACAGATTCACAACTCTCTGGTGAAGAAATTTGTCTTCATCTCAGTCCTAAATGGCCTACCCCTTATTCTTAAACTGTGACCCCTGGTTGTGGACTCCCCCAACATCGGAAATATTTTTCCTGCATCTAGCCTGTCCAATCCCTTAAGAATGTTGTATGTTTCTATAAGATCCCCTCTTATCCTTATAAATCCTAGTGAATATAAGCTCAGTCGTTCCATTCTTTATGAAGGCAGCACAAAGGAGATGGCAAAGCTTGACCTACTTTTTGGAAATTGGGAAGGGCAAGTGACTGAGGTGCCTGTGGGTGAGCCTTTTGTTCTATTAGCTATCAAATAGTTATGGATGAAGGCAGGGCACGCCCACGTTAAAGTTCTGAACTGGGGCAGTGCCAACTTTGATTGTATTTGCCAAGAACTTGCAAAAGTTGTCAAAACAAAGAACTGCAGATGTTGTTTAATATACAAAAGGACACAAAATGGTGGACAATGCAGCAGGTCAGTTAGCATATTTGGAGAACATGGATAGGTGATGTTTTGGGTCGAGACCCCTTTTCAGACAGCAAAAGATGATTGGAGTAGGTTATTTGCAAGGAAAGAGATGTCCAGAAAGTGGGATGCATTTAAGAGTGTGATGTTGAGAGTTCAATGCATGGATGTTCCTGTTAGAGTGAAGGGCAAGGCAGGTGGGAGGAAGGAAGCCTGGGTGATGTGTGAAATTGGACAGGTAGAGGCAGCTAGAATCAAGAGTATCTCTGAAGGAGTTTGGGGGACTGAGAACCAAACTGAAGAAGGAAATCAAGAAGGGTAAAAGGGGGTCTATCAATGCACCTCCCATTGGCCTCTGTTTGGCCCATATCCCTCTAATCACTTCCCATCCATGTACCTGTCCAAATATTTTTTTTTAATGTTGTGAATATACCACCTTCTCCAGCTCATTTCATGAACAGGCTCTTTGACCCACCGAGTCTATGCCGACAATCAATCCCTTACCCTTCTTGTGTTTTCACCCTCCCCCCGACCTCCCTCATTTTGATACAGAATGTAGAGCTTATTTTCTGGCACCTCTACTCCAGGCCAAGACATGCAAGCTATCCACATCCGTTGGTTTTAGGCAGCCAGTGAGGCATCTGCAGCTGTCATTAAGGGTGGCATCTACTTTCTTTGCATGAGATGATCTCTCCCAAACAGGACAAGCATACTCTGCAGCAGAGTAGCACAGCGCAAGAGTAGTGGACTGCAATGTGGATGCAGTGGTACCCCATGACGAGTTTGCCAGCTTGTGTGGAGGCTGTTCCTCGTCCTCACTTTGCCCTTCACTCTTGCAATGTGTTGCTTGAAAGAGAGGGCTCGGTCCAGAGTTACTCCAAGGTAGACAGGGTAGTCACAGTGTCTCAAAGGGACACAATTCCATGTTAAGGACAGCTTCCTCCCAGCTTCACGATTATGAAGGTGAAACAAGCTAATTTGGGTCTTATCAGGGTTTGCCTTCAATTGGTTGTTCTTGTGGTAGTTTGTCAAGTTGTCTAATATGCCCCTGTCCCACTTAGGAAACCTGAACGGAAACCTCTGGAGACCTGGTTTCCGTGAGGTTCCCGGAGGTTCCGGTCACTCTCCCTATTGGTGGAAAGTTGTTTCCGCATAGTGGAGTGGAGTGGGGTGAAGCCAGTGGAGTGGGGTTGCTATTTACTTACAGGCAGTCGAAGGCAATCTCCTTCGCTGACCGGCCATTTTGATTGGCTCATTGGAGTTTTCAGCAAAGATTCTGTCGTATCTTTGGTTTTCAGGACCTAGAAGATCCGCCGGAAGGTAAAATGCCCACTAACTTTATTAAACTTCTTAAAACTGTCTCCACTCCTTCTCCCCCCCGTTCTCTCCCCTTCTCCCCCCTTCTCTCCCCTTCTCCCCCCTCCTCCCCCTTCTCTCCCCTTCTCTCCCCTCCTCCCCCCTCCACCCCCCTTCTCTCTCCCCTTCTCTTCCCCTCTTGCCCTTCTCTCTCCCTTTCTCTGTCCTTCTCTCCTCTTCTTTCCCCTTCTCCCGCGCTCTCTAAAGGACTTACCGTGCTCTGTGGCAGCCGTTTACCTTCCTCTTGATTGCATAGACAGCGCTCCTCCACTATCCCTGGCACCCACCTTCGCGATGTGTTTGTGTGATCCTATAAGATCTTTGATCAGTAGATGCAGCTCACGCTTCGGTCAAGGCTTTCCAGGCAAGTGACCAAAACCTCTCGTGACTCATGGAGAGTGACCGGAACCTCCGGGAACCTCCGGGTACCTCATGGAAACCTTGGGTGGGGCGCAAGGTCTCCAGAGGTTTCCGTTCAGGTTTCCTAAGTGGGACAGGGGCATAAGGATGATGCGAGGGTAACTTCTACCTCATCTATGTGAGTGCTCTGGGCTGCTATTCCAAGGTTGTCAGCGTAAATCTTCCTGCGGCATATTGTTTTTCTGGTAATGGAAGTTAAAATTCCTCCCAATAATTTAATACGGTCTTACTTTTTTGCAGGGAGAATATGCACTCAAATATAGACAAGAAAACTTCAAATATAGTTGCTTTTGACTTTCTTGACCATTCCCTTGCGTCCTTGTGTCTGTGCTCAAAGTTTAAATCAAAACGATAAACGTTTCCTCAAATCTGACACCAAAACACACTGGCATTTGCAGGGATACCCTATTAACAAACACCAGGTCTTTAAATATGTTCTTCCAGTTTTTAAGTTGATGGGAAAGTTACGGGAATCTATTGCATATTCTCCCTACATTTCAGAAACATACTGTAGTTACTTCCCCTGAATGTCATCATTGTTCCAGAGTGACTTGCAAACGAAGAGATTTCTGCATTATCAGAGCTTTATGAGGCAATATTATGAGTCAAATTTAACTGGATGAAATTTTCAATAGATATCTTGGAAAATAGTGCTCATGCATTATCCACACAATGTTTCCAACTATGCCCAGTCATCGAGGATGTACTGGAATCTGACAACTTGCATTCATTTTCCAGACACACTTTATTTACTTGTGCACAAGGAGAGCCGAACCGACCTGGTTACCGTACTACTGTAAAATTCTGCTTGGAAGTGTCAACTTTTGACTCTTGACATATTTTAACCCTTGAAATCGTGCGCATGCTCTAATTTCTTATCACCAATTACAATGCATTCTTAAAACCACTTATTTCTCATAAATGCCATTCAATCCTTTATTTATATTTAATTTTAGTAAGGATACCTAAGCATCTTGTGCTGTATGTCAAAGGTTGCCTATCAGGAACCTTATGCTGTACTGCTATCTTAACTTTTGTCAAACTGGTGCTTCCACAGTCCCCTACTCCAATGAACTGTACGCAGATTTCCCACAGGTTGCGGTCTCTTTAGAGAGTGGCAATGAACCTGCTTCTTTTTGTGTCTCTTCTGCGTCTCCTGCCTCCGACATATGCATGTGGCCAGTTCAGGCATGGTCTCAGCATCCCTCAGCACCAGCCAGAAGATAATCCCTTATTTTACTGTAAAGAGAGTCAGGATTCTAAGGCCCAAGGAAAGAATTATCAAGATATTTGGCTGCATAATTTAATCTTGTTTGGACCATCCCAGAAATTAAGACCAGGAGCCTAAGCAAGCATGTAAACTGATAAAGATAAATTGTAAAGCTTCAAGAAGACAGATAAAAAGGGATAGGGATGGGTAGAGTGCCTATAAATACATAAAGTCCTCGATGTTTTATAATAATTCTGTTATAAAGAAGAGTAAAGGGCCTGTCCCACTTGGACGACCTAATCCATGAGTTTAGAAAACCGTAGACGTTGAAAAAAATGTCAAGGTCGTGTTGACTCGCTGAAGTAAAACTTCTATGACCTCCTACGACTATGTCTACGATCTCCGATGACTATGTCTACGACCTCCTACGACCCCCCTCGACCTCACGTCCACACCTAAGACCAACTACGAGTGGAAAATTATCACATGATAAAATTGTCATGTTTGCAAAACGCTGCGACCAACTTGAGGCCACGAGTGCGCGGAGACCACTCACGAGCATGAGGAAGAGTTACGAAGACTTCCTATGACCTCCTATGACCTCGTGGCAACCATGCTGCGAGTATGAGTCGAGGGTAAACTCGGCAGAGGTCGCCAATTAGGTCGTGGAAGTGGGACAGGGGCGTAAAACTGAGCATGTGTAAATTACACCTTCTGCTGTCTACTTCAGTCGCATCCTGTTCTCTGTTGTAAAATGGGCAAATAGGAAGTAAATGGTCTGTGAGATTTGTAAAACCATTTGGGAAGAAGGAAAGGGGTGGGAGATTGCAACCTTCATGTTTCGGCGAATGCAATCAACCTGGCGTGCACAATCAAGTAAGATCAAATAGAACAAGTTGTCCTACAACTTTAGGCTGTGCACGCCATACGCAAGAAGAAGGAAGAAGGAACATGCTAAGGTGATTTCTATGGTAAACGGAAGATCAAAAGGAAAGTCTGTATTTTAGTAGATGGATCTTTGTTCGTTGAACAATCTGTTAGATTGTTCCAAGTGATCACTGTATTTAGTGCTTTTGAATAAAGTCTTGATTGTCTCGCCCGATCATAGTGTTTTGTTTTAAAGTTTTATTTTTTTTAAACAGGCAGAGTGACATGAACAAACAGATAAGTGCATTTTTTTCCCAATTTTTGGTATCTGCGCAAATGCAAAGTAGAATTGATAAGTCCTCGGTTTTTATGTGGTTGATAAACAAAATGAAATGTGTAACCATTTAAGGTCTTAAGGTGCACAAAATATACAGTATCTGTAATAGACACTTCACTTTCAAGAGATTTGTAGGATATTTGTGATCAAAATGCAACAGGTACTGTATGGCTGAAGGAAAATAAATAATTACATGTCAAAATATGATTCCTAGTTGTATTGAAAAAACAGGGCTGATTTAATCCGTCATAAAATGATTCAATAGGATATAATACTATTCCTCGGTCAAGTAAAATATTTCATACCTTTGGCATTCTGTACAACATCAGATCCTGACACTCAATCTGAGCTGTGGAGTTTAGTGAGCGATTTCAAGCCATTTCATGTGTTGTCAACTCCAACTGATCCTGAAATTTACTCTAACACCATTAAGCTGGAAAAACTGTGCCTTTACAAAGTTTTATATAAAACTTTCATCAGGATAATGAAATAATAACTGAAGAAACAATTGTTTGAAGACACACCTTGGTGATTCTGGTGTGTGATAAATACTGTAGTATGATAAATGGTGCGACATGTTTGCAAGCTCAGAGAAGGAAAAGCTGTGGTTGCCAATATGCTTCGCACGCACATAATTAACACTTTAATTCCCAATGCAGCAGAGTACGCAGAGAAACACATAGATACCGAGAGATGTTAGAACATGGCAAGCAAATGTATTCAATCCTCACTGCTTTCATTAAACATTAATTTATATTTACACGCAGTCACATACACATACTCTATATGCTTGGACAAGTGCATGAATAGATATAAAATA
Organism: Malacoraja senta; assembly: GCA_038087875.1. NCBI lineage: Eukaryota > Metazoa > Chordata > Chondrichthyes > Rajiformes > Rajidae > Malacoraja > Malacoraja senta. Next base: position 56,730,826 of record CM075982.1, on the reverse strand, counting down.
TTAAGCGGGATGTGGGCCAAATGTTGGCTCAGGCAGGTAACTTGGTCGGCATGGATGAATTGACACAAAGAGCCTGTTTCCATTCTCCATGTGCGGTATATCTGATCTGTTTGCAGAGCATGCAAATAAAGCTTCTTATTTTTACTTTGGAACATGGACAATAATAAACCTAAACCAAACCGATATTTTATAAAGAACCATCATCCCTGACTTCCTTGTACTTCATCCTTCCTGTTATAAAGCCCCAAATCCCAAGTGCTTGGTTATTCATGCCTCTCTCTGCCCTGCCATTTTGAATACACCATGCACATATAATTCCACATTTTGTGTGCTTGCACAGATTTTAAAATGTTGCCCTTCTGTTTGTGTTGCATTATCTCAGCCCTCCTGTTATAATAAAACACCCAATATTTTCCAGCAATAAATGTCACCTTCCACTGATCTACCTTTCTACCAGTTTCTCCACATCCCATTGACGTCTAACACTTGGTGGAAATTTGGATATTGTGCCCTGAATACTCACATCAAAGTCAAAAAAACATATACACCCTAATGACGATCATTTCAACTCAAACATCAGGGGAACTTTATGGGTGGTGTGGCGGGAGAGTTGCTGCCTTACCGCGCCAGAGATCCAGACTATTGGTCTCGTGTGTATGGACTTTATACGTTCCCCCGTAACCACGTGGGATTTTTCTGGTGCTCTGCTTTCCTCTCACATTCCAAAGATGTTTGTGGGTTAATTGGCTTCGGTAAATTGTAAATTGTCCCTTATGTATATGATAGTGCTGGTGTACGGAGATCGCTGGTTGGTGCGGATTTGTTGGGCTGATGGGCCTGTTTCCACGCTGTATCTCTAAACTGAACAAGACTAAACTCCCTTTTCCAGTCCGTGTCTATACTTAGATAATGGAAGACTTTCATTATCACTAAACCTTTGCTGTTGACCATTCATGCTGTGAACGCTCTCACTGACATTATCCCTGTAATATAATTGCACCAACTTCATCAGTAAGATGATCGAGAATCAGGAGGTGAAATTGGGAGTTCCTTTGGTATTTTTGCCAAAGTTCCACCCTCAACTGCATGGATTACCTGCTCTTTCATGTAAATATCTTCTCTGTTTGCCAACTATAGAGTAAGTCTTTACATGGGACTCTGATTGAGCCAGCTAATTAATTGTTAAAAGAATGCATTCTGTGGCACTTATTGTGTTCATCCATGCAATTTTTGTGAAGGGTAAATGGGTCGAATCTTGCTGGCTGCGGCCAGAAGATCCTTTGTGAGTCCAAGACTTGTTGGCAGCTTCAGAAGGCTGAATCACTCACCTTATTTGAACAGAAAACTGTCACATCAGCTAATGCAATACAATATCAAAGAATACCTCACATGCTGCTGCTGTAGAATGAACAGTTTGGATCTTACAAGACTCAACCTGTGTAAATTGCTCGTTCTAAGCCCCCCCCCCCCCCCCCCCCCCGTCTAGTTTCAGTAAAAAACACATAATCATAGCTTATAGAGAGTGGTGAATCTCTGGAATAATTCCACTCAGAGAGTTCCAGAGAGTGGTGAATCTCTGGAACTCTCTGCCACAGAGGGTAGTTGACGCCAGTTCATTGGCTATATTTAAGAGGGAGTTAGATGTGGCCCTTGTGGCTAAAGGGATCAGGGGGTATGGAGAGAAAGCAGGTACGGGATACTGAGTTGGATGATCAGCCATGATCATATTGAATGGCGGTGCAGGCTCGAAGGGCCGAATGGCCTACTCCTGCACCTATTTTCTATGTATCTATGTATAGGCTGCAAATCCTGTTTGTCAAGTTTCTGAATCACACACCCTTAATTTGCAAGAATTCTACTTGACCATATCACTTTTGTATATCTTGCTTTTGCACTCCATTTATCTTAGTATAATTCAATAGACCACAAATTTACAATTTGGTAACACTGCATGTGAGAAAAACCATTGGTAATTCTATTTTGTACACTTCTGGTTTACCTTCGATTTACCTCAGACAAGCAGCCAACATAACCATAATCAAAGGTGTCCTACCCCCGGTCATTTCTTCTTCTCTATGCTCCTAACTTGCAGAAGGTAAAGAAGCTTGAAAGCGTGCACTACAGAGAGCTTCTGCCCTTCTATTATCAGGCTTCTAAACAAGCTTTCTATAAGCTAGAATACTGTTATCTATCCCACTGAGAACATTGGACTTTGTCTATGAAACTGATGTGTTACAATGGGAACTTGTGCACTCTGTATCTCTGTATCTTCACCTTTGCTCTACCCATTGTCTTTGAGATTGGCTTGATTGTATCAATGTATGGTATCTGATCTGTTTGCAGAGTATGCAAAACAAAGCTTTTCACTGTACCTCCATACATCTGAGAATAATAAATCTAAAGTCACCCGAAGTTACCTAAATATTAGTATGATCTGGATTGTTTACAATAATTCCATGAAATAACATGAAGACAATGTTATTGTGTTTAATATGGAACCATTATCATCAAAGATATGCAACCTCATCGACCTTTCGAACAACAGAAGTATCAACACATTTCAACATTGAATTGAGGATTTTATTTCTCAAGGCTTTTGTGGATGAATCCAGATTCGTTGGAGACAAAGTTATATCTATTCTGAAAGGGACCCTGAGAGATAAGAGCTACCTGCATTTGGGAAGGCAATGTCTGATTAGGAGTAGTGTGCATGGAAAATTTGCCTTTTATACATTGGAAAAGCATTTAGCGAAATCACATTTGGAGTATTGTATGCAGTTCTGGTCCAATAGTTATAAGAAAGATGCCATTAGCAGCAAAGGATGCAGAAAAGATTCATAAGGATGTTACTGGGACTGAAGAGCATGAATTATAAGGTGAGACTGGATAGGCTGGGGCTTTTTTCCTGGAGCATGTGATGCTTTACTGTCCTTCCAATTAATTTTACTGATTGTACGCCTCCTTGTCACCTTCCCCTCAGCTAACAATGAACCATTCTATGTTTCCTTATCATCGTCTGCATTGATCTGTCGTTTCACACCTTACCATTCCATATCTCTAGACTCCCTCTTCCTTGACATTCAGTCTGAAGAAAGGTCTTGACCTGAAACCCGGTGGTGGGGAGATGCTTCCTGTCCCGCTGAGTTATTCCAGCATTTTGCGTCTATCTTCGATGTAAACCAGCATCTGTAGTTCCTTCCTACACACATCATTTAATTTAATTTGAGTCTTATAATTTATGATGTAAATATTTATTGCGAATCCTAGTTGCACTGAGAAAGTCAGTGGTCAGCTTCTTATTTGAATTTACTGAGACGATTATGGTGAAAGCCTCATGGTTTAGATTAGATGAAAGGAAGTTCCATGATTTTGACCAATTAAAAAAAGAAAGGATAAAATTCTAATCTGCAATGATCATGACTTGGATATTGCTTGCATGCACCAGTTACCCTTGATCTTCCAGGTTGCATAGACCACAGGCTTGGTGCAAGTGCCTGAATTCTCTCCAAGTGAGGAGAAGTAATAATCCTCTCTCTCAATGATTAATGCATCTTTGTAATTCTCTACTTATAGACTTGCATGAATCATTTTATGTATGTTCAAGGATGAGTTATAAAGCAATCAGGGGTTGATGGGGATTTAACAGAACGTGTTGAGGCCAAGGAACAGCTCAATCAGCATTTTGTTGAACGGTGGAACCGGTTTGAGGAGTTGGGGAACTTACACCTGCTCATATTTCTCTGGAGTTGTAACACATATTCTGCACTCTGTTCATTTGCTCTTTTGCCCCACCAGATGTAATCATATATAGTTGGATTGCAGTCATATATGGTGTGATCTGCAAAACAAAGGCTTTCACTGTGGCTCGGTACACGTGGCAATAATAAACCAATAACAATACCAATACCATGACTTGCTACATGAAGGCATAGGCGGCTTCACTACACCAGGAGCTCTGAATGCAACTGAACATTGTGCAAGCATCTTCATTTCTGATCATATATTGAAGTTGAATTACCCTTTTTGGGTGGTTGCGTAGCCATCCATTTACTCATTGAGTTTAGTCAAACAATTCAAATGAAATTACAGCGTGAATGACAACATTCTATTTTCGTAAAGCCACAGTCTGAGGAAGTAATCGGGTGGAGCCATGTGCTTGCTTGGAATATTGTGCAAAGAATTTGGAAACTGATTTGAAACCATTTGCATAACTGTCTGGCACATGAACAAAGCATTTACATTTCTTGTACATGGACATCCCATTTTCAGTACTCCCTCTGGGCGTGGTAATGTTTAAGTGATGTTTAGGTGCTGAGCTATATAGGGAGAAGCAGTCATTGCTTTCTTATCTGGAGAAAGTTTTCTGAGTGTGAGAGTGAAAGAAAGAAAGATCATTTTGCTGCAACAACATGGCAACTGGTGAGTCCAAATGTTTAATGCTGAAGGATTGCTCTATTTGAGTTCTCTTTGGAAAGTTCAGTCACAACAAATGATTTATTTGTTCTGCTTTGTGTTTATACATGTAAGCAATTAGGAAGTCATAAGGTTGAGGAATGGTTGGCTCAGTGACTGAGAATCGTGCAAGTCACATGGCTGTGTTGTAAGGAATGCAAAGGCAATGTTAGCATTCATTTCCAGGGGACTAGAATATAAAAGTAAAGACGTAATGCTGAGGCTTTATAAGGCACTCGTCAGGCCACATTCGGAATATTTTGGGAGCAGTTTTGGGTCACATATCTGAGAAAGGATGTGCTGACGTTAGAGAGTGTCCAGAGGAGGTTTTAGATAACGGTCCCGGGGATAACTGAGTTGAGGTATGTGTGTGTCTGATGGCTCCAGACCTGTATTTGTGGGAGTTTAGAAGGAAAAGGAGGGGATATCATTGAAACCTACTCATGGGCCACAGAACTGGGGGGCTAGGGGGGGGGCTGCAACCCCCCCACCTTTTTGACTAGACATTTTTCAATATCTCCGGCTTTGGATGAGGCGCTGCTGTGCTCTGAGCAACCTGGTTGTGGGTGTTGGAGAGCCAGGGTGCAGGGAGGGATGGAAGCAGAAGGAGCGGCAGGGGCAGATGTGGATGGGGAGCCGGGGTGGCGAGTCGCTCGCTGCAGCTCCAGCCTCAGTGCAAGAGTCCTGGGCCGTCGGAGGCGTTGAAAGCTTTGTGCCCCTGCCGTGAGAGTCTCCGCGCCGAATTCGCCCTGGTGATCGGCTTGGACCAGGCTGTGACTCGGTGCATCCTGGAGGACAACCAGTGGCTGCTGGAAGTAGGTACCAAGCACTGGGAAGAAACGGTGGAAGATAGTGGCCTTCAAATGGGGGTGGTTGGAGAAAGCATCCTGCTTGCCTGCTAGATTTTCACTTACTGTAACTGCAGGAAAAAAATTCCTGATTTGGGGGAGTCCAGAACCAGGGGTCACAGTTTAAGAATAAGGGGTAGGCCATTTAGGACTGAGATGAGGACAAACTTTCTTCACCCAGAGAGTTGTGAATCTGTGGAATTCTCTGCCACAGAAGGCAGTGGAGGCCAATTCACTGGATGTTTTCAAGAGAGAATTACATTTAGCTCTTGGGGCTAGCAAAATCAAGGGATATGGGGAAAAAACAGAAAAGGGGTACTGATTTTAGATGAGCAGCATGATCATATTGAATGACAGTGCTGGCTCAAAGGGCCGAATGGCCTATTCCTGCACCTATTTTCTATGTTTCCATGCTTGAGAATATGGCAATAAAATTCAACCACTTGATTTTGAAGCATTCATGCATGGTGGAGGTATAATGTAGTCATAGAATGATACAGTGTGAAAACAGGCCCTTCGGCCCAACTTGCCCCCACCTGCCCACCCTTTGTGTGGAAAAAGTTACCCCTCAGATTTCTATGAAATCTTTTCCTTTTCACCTTAAATCAGTCCTCTGGTCCTCGGTTCACCTACTCTGGGCAAGAGAGTCAGTGCATTGAAATGTATATTTCTAATGCATTTTAGATTTCTCAAAAGTCTTACTTTAAAAAAAGTAACGTTTCCACAAACATATACCCCTTTATTAATGTCATGGTTTGATGATTCTAAATTCAAATCAAAATTAAATATACGTCAAAAGGAGAACGCATACTTTCAAAATACTCCGATTTTTTCCCCCGAGCAAAACATAACTAGTATGACTTTGCAAAATCAGGAAATGTTATGATTATTTCTTGTCCCTTTTTCCAACTACAAAAAAAAATAGCACTTGAAATTCTTACACATTTGAAATAGCACTTGAAATTCTAACAGCATAGGGCTGTTTTTGGTATTATTTCCCACTTTGGTATTATTTTGATTGTGTATGCACATTGAGGGATTGAATATTAGCAGTTGTTTTTATCTGAAATTTCTTGTGGATTTTTATGTTTTCCTATGGCGATTTACATGTATTTTTAAATGTATTAAAATCAGGGGGTTGTTGGCTTCAGGGTGGCAACAAGTTCATAAGATCATAAGTGATAGGAGCAGAATTAGGCCATTTGACCCATCAAGTCTACTCTGCCATTCAATTATGGCTGATCTATCTCTCCCTCCTAATCCCATTCCCCTGCCTTCTCCCCATAACCTCTGACACCTGTACTAATCACAAAACTATCTATCTCTGCCTTAAATATGTCCACTGACTTTGCCTCCACAGCCTTCTGTGGCAAGATGGTGCAATAGTTTGTGCTGATGCCTCATTGCCTCAGGGAGCTGGGTTTTAGCCTGACCATAGGTGCCATGTTTGTGGAATTTACATGTTCTCTCCGCAACAGTGTAGCTTTCTTTAATTGGTTGCTTCGAAATGCTCCTCGAATTGTGCAGTCACAGAGAAACTAAAGACGACCTTGTAGGCATGCGCGAAAGAATAGATTTGCAGGCTCCAGGGAGAGGGGAATGAAACAGATGGGATTGTTTTGCTGAGACCTGGAATGAACCTCCTGGGCTGAAATTTTTTTTTAAATTTATTAGAAGTATTTTACATTACAGTAATCTGCAATAACGTAAATTTATACGGTTCTTGTACCACTTCTGTTTTTCAACTTTAATAGAAAGAAAGGATAGAAAGAGCTAGCAAAGACAGTCAGTGAGTGAATGAAAAAGTGGTCCAGGAACACACATGTGAACCTAAACCACATGAAGTAGTTAAAGAAGAAAAGAAAAAGAGAGAAAAAAGAAAATAAGATAGGACAATATGAAAGGGATGCACCTACTTCTTATCTTTACTCACCCCTCGCCAGGACCTAAAACCATTTATTATCATCATTTTGTTGCACCCTATGTTTGTAATAAGTCGATATATGGAGACCAAATCTTTTGGAATTGGTCTTGTTTACCTGCTAGGAGGAATCTCATATCTTCTAGATGTAACAATTCCGACATATTAGAAGTCCACATTTTTATTGTTGGCGTAGGAGCATTTTTCCAAAATTTCAGTATTCATTTTTTTGCCGTTATTAAGCCATAACTAAGAAAACTCCTTTGAAACGAAGTCAGCTCCAAACTTGCTTCCATTGTTCCAAAAATAATCAGTTCTGCATTCGGTTTCAGTTTTATTTAAAATAATTTAGTGAAAATTTCAAAAACTTAATTCCAGAATTTTTGATTTTTATACAAAAAACAAAAGAATGTGCTATAGTTGAAAACAAAAGAATGTGTTCCTGGGCTGAATTAATGCAATATGTGTCCATGTCAGATTCTGGCAATGTACCGGCACTTCAGTATCGGTTTTATATTAACCATAAGTGATGTAGTGGCATTAGCTGTCAAGCACTGGGGACATTGAGCATGCTATTAATTGTCCCAGTATGTGTCCTCTTTTGCTATTCCATCTGCATTCTTGAATCCAGGAACTGGTTTCATATTCCACATTTGCAAATTGTCATATGAAGAGAGTGTGTTCTGTCTGGGCAAGTCACAATCCAAGTATAGCTAGGATTAATAGCTTATTGTCATGGTTGATGGTTGAATTTTAAAATGATCACCACCGCCCTAAACTAAACAGTCGACAAACAAATTTAGCACCTGCAGGAAGGGAGAGGAGAAAACTAGGTGAAGCATCAACCAGAAATACAGGAAACTCAAAACACCTACCAAACCTTTAGGTGCAAATTGACATAGTGTGATATTCAGGACAATGTGAGAGAATAGACTGCATGAAGAATAAGTGGGAGAATGGAAAGAATTTCATCTAAATTGAATTTTTTTTTTTATTAAATACATTTCTTGATGCTCCTGAACACATCATCAGTGATGTAACCTGGGGTCATAAGGTGTTTCGGGTATTTCATCATCAGACACCCTCACCCAGCAACCCAGCCGTGGTTGAACAGACCACGACTTGTGTTCAGGTGGCATTCGCTCCTCCCCATAGACCTCCTCTCCGCTTCCTCTGTGGTGTTGTTAATGGCTCCTCTCCTCTCCATTCCATTGATGCCCTGTGCACTCAAGGCTTTGTAGAGCGATTGCCCTGCAAAAATTCTGCAGCCAACCTCGAAGGGCATACACATTGCCTTCCAGCCCTGCTTACGGCAGTCTATGACCAGCTCTTCGTACTTGGTCATCTTCCTCTCGTGGGGCTCCTCCAGATGGTCCTCCCACGGCACTGTCAGTTCTAACAAGATGTTTTTGGTCGCCTCAGAGACCAGGAGGATGTCTGGCCTCAGGGTGGTCATGGCAAAATGGGAAAGAGTTTCATCTAAATAAATAAACTGAGGAAACCTGAAAATGTTAGGGTGAAGAAATGAACCGAAAGGAAGCAAGAAAATATATAGAAGAAACAGAATAATCGTTTTTTTAAAAGTGTTGTGTTAGTGGAACATAGATCATAGATCAGCACAGCACAGGAACTGGCCTTTGGCCCATTATGCCTGTGCCAAACATAATGCCAAGACCAGCTCATATTTGCCTGCACATTATCCATAATCTGTCCATTCCTTGCATATCCAGCTGGCTATCCAAAAGCCATTATCGTATCTGCCTCCACCACCCCATCTCAACAGTGTGTTCCAGTGTGTAAAAAACTTGTCCCACACGTTTCCTTTAAGCCTTGCCCCACTCTCCTTAACATATGTGTATGTTTTCTATTTTGTGACCTGAAACATACTAAGCGCCCCCACCGACCGGTAGGGAAGCACCGATTTAGGACTTACCTTGCCTGTACATCTGGCCGCCCACCCAGGGGGAAAAATGGAGGAGGAATGACTAAATATTGTGCCTTCCACCACAGTGATGAACGCTGTGGTGGATGTTTTGTGTTAAATTTTTTATTGTGTATTGTATGTTCTTTTTTATTGTACCACTGCTGGCAAGTTCATTTCACTGAACTTCATCGTGTATGTGACGAATAAATCTGACTGTTGACTATTGACTATTGATTTAGTTGAATTGAAGTTGTTATCTTCCTTCAAGGCACTGTTTTCAAAGCATGTTGCAGGTGAATTAACCCAGCACTAAAAGTGTGATCAGACATGATTTAGATGTAGAGAGTTATTGATTCTCCTGGGAGTCTTCCTGAGATACCATGAACCCTAACTTAAAAATCTATGCCTGGGTGAACACCCAAGGCAGACACTTGATAGTAAATACAAATATTTAACAATACATTACAATGGATCATCAACAGAGTTATATCACAAGAGAAGAGTCTCTTTAGCCTATCAGGTCCACACTGACCATCAAGCATTTATTTTCCCTGATCCTACACTAATCATAGTGTCATAGAGTTACACAACCAAGAAATACCCTTTGGTCCAACTCATCTATGACAATCAAATTTTATAATTGAGCTAGTCACATTTGCCTGGCAGTTGGCACATGTCCTTCAAATCTTTCCTATCCATGTAACATTATAAATGTCTTTTAAATGTCCACACTGTATCAGCCTCTTTCGCTACCTCTGGCAGCGTTCGAAGTACACATCACACTAAGATGAAGAAATTGCCCGTTCGGGTACGGTCAAAGGCCTAAGTATCAAAACACATCCAGCTCTTGACAGTTCCAGCACATTAAGGGGCTGGATGGCAATTTTTTTAACTCATTTTGTGTCGGCCGCTTCTTCTTCTTCTCCTTCTGCACGCTGGCCCTCTTCACCTGATCTCATTACTGCATTGAAGACCATGTCGCTATGCAAGGCCTGTGAGAGGTCAGGCACGCTCTCATCCTCAGTCTATTTGTTGCTTAGTTTGTATAGAATAAGCCCAGTTATTTCAGTAGTCAGGCATGAATGGTGGTGGCAAAGACCGAAAGTAAGCATGGGAGGCTCACTGCCAATTTTGTCCCATTTCCTGATGCTCACATTCATTTTTCCTCCTCAGCTTTCATGGTTGACCATGCTAGAGTCACAGAGGCCACTAGCAGGGGAACCCAGCAACATTTAATCTTTTAACAATGTTCTTTTTTGTTAATAGATGGCAAGTTTGCTTCAATTGGTGAGAAGTGCCAAGCTGACTTACAAAGTGCAGCAAATAACAAGGCGCACAGAACCATTGAGATCAGCGAGAAGCGTCTGTTAATCAGAAGGGGACAAAGCTTCGATATTAACGTGATCTTCAAAGATGGATTCAATCCTCAAACAGAACGGATAGAACTAGCTGTGACAAACGGTACTGAGCTAAGGACCTTAAAAGGGGCTGTAATGTTTTGATACAATGTGGAAAAAAAACGTAAAAATTCAAGAGTGTTTTATTGTCATATGTCCCAGACAGAACAATGATGTTTTTATTTGCAGCAGTACGACAGAATTTGTAAACATAGTACTTTGTAAACAGTATAATAAATGAGAGAAAAAAGTTCAGTGTTTACACATAAAAACAACCAATTATAGATCAAAAAGACAAAGCTGGTGCCCACCAGTCTGAAAAAGGGTCTCGATCTGAAACGTCATCCATTCCTTCTGTCCAGAGATGCTGCCCGGGCTGCTGAGTTACTCCAGCATTTCATGTCTGCCCACAAGGCTATGTCGTTCAGAGCTTATTTGGCAGTTGTAATGTTTAATAGCCTGATGTTCTCTTAAACTGTGATTTTTTTAAAGTAAATAAATAAACATAATTCATTTATACGCATGTAAAGCTTCTTCTCACTAAAATGCTCCCAATGTGGTCGTGTCAATTGCTGCCTAATGACTGCTATAGGGGTGGACTGGGCCGGATTTAGATGAAGAGAGGCCCTAAGCTGTTCCACTTGTGAGGCCCCTCCCAATCCCCCACACCCACGACTAGATGAAGATGGTCCACCAGATTGACACCGATTTGCAGCCGAGCGTGGCCAATGAGATAAGGGGCTGGAAAGTTGCGCTTTTAATTAATTTATTTATTGCTAGTGTCTAGTTATTGGCTTAAAACACTATTATTCTGAAATGGAGGGCAAGGAAAATTACTGAAGGGTTGTTTAGAGACTACAGTGCATTGTGACAGCATATGTAAGAAAGGCCTATGACAGTGTCAAAAATATTATACACCTTGCAGGGCTCTCACTTAATTTTTTTTCTCTGTTGTCAGCCAGGCAACCTTGGCAGCTTTTTAAGTTGCCAAATGACAGTTTAGGTGGTCATTTAAGACGGCTTGCATGACGTGTGCGATAATGTGCTTGGACGAAGTGCATAGTTACCAGTCAGAATTATGCTCAATGAAGCATTCACATATTATTTCTGCTTCAAATAAACTCACAAATTAATCATATTCACCAATCAAGACATGATATATACCACAATAACATGCATCAAAATTATAATACTATCTCAACTCTTTTTACACATTGTAATGAATGCAATTTCTATTATTTCTTTCCACTTCCAAACAAAAATGTGGTTGGATTATTCAGCGTATGTTCAACCTCGGTGAGACCAAGTGCAGGCTTGGCAATCGCTTCGCACAACACCTCCACTCAGTTCGCAATAACCAACCTGATCTCCCGGTGGCTCAGCACTTCAACTCCCCCTCCCATTCCGAATCTGATGTTTCTGTCCTGGGCCTCCTCCATGGCCAGAGTGAGGCCCACCGCATATTGGAGGAGCAGCACCTCATATTTGCTTGGGTAGTTTACACCCCAGCGGTATGAACATTGGCTTCTCTAATTTCAGGTAGTCCTTGCTTTCCCGCTCCTTCCCCTCCCATTCCCAGCTCTCCCACAGCCTACTGTCTCCGACTCTTCCTTTCTTTTTCGTGTCCCCCCCCCCCCAGACATCAATCTGAAGAAGGGTCTCGGCCCGAAACATCGTCTATTCCTTCGCTCCATAGATGCTGCCTTCCCCGCTGATATTCTCCAGCTATTTTGTCTACCAATGGGATCCCACCACTGGCCACATCTTCCCATCTCCTCCCCTGTTGGCTTTCCACAGAGACCGCTCCTTCCGTAACTCCCTGGTCAATTCGTCCCTTCCCACTCAAACCACCCCCGCTACTGGCACTTTCCCTTGCAACCGCAGGAAATGCTACACTTGTCGCTTTACCTCCCCCCTTGACTCCATTCAAGGACCCAAGCAGTCTTTCCAGGTGCGGCAGAGGTTCACCTGCACCTCCTCCAACCTCATCTATTGCATCCACTGCTCTAGGTGTCAGTTGCTCTACATCGGTGAGACCAAGCGTAGGCTTGGCGATCGCTTAGCCCAACACCTCCGCTCGGTCCGCAATAACCAACCTGATCTCCCGGTGGCTCAGCACTTCAACTCCCCCTCCCATTCTGAATCCGACCTTTCTGTCCTGGGCCTCCTCCATGGCCAGAGTGAGGCCCACCGTAAATTGGAGGAGCAGCACCTCATATTTCGCTTGGGGAGTTTACACCCCAGCGGTATGAACATTGACTTCTTCAATTTCAGGTAATCCCTGCTTTCTCCTCCCCTTCCCAGCTCTCCCTCAGCCCACTGTCTCCGCCTCTTCCTTTCTTCTTCCCACCCCCCCGCACCCTCACATCAGTCTGAAGAAGGGTCTCGACCCGAAACGTCGCCTATTTCCTTCACTCCATAGATGCTGCCTCGCCCACTGAGTTTCTCCAGCATTTTTGTCCACCCATTCACACAAGTTCTGTTATCCCACTTTCCTCACCCACTCCCTACACATTAGGGGCAATTTTACAGAGACAAGTTAACCTACAAAGCTAATGCGTCTTTGGGATGTGGGAGGAAACCCACACGCTTGCAGGGAAAATGTGCAAATTCAACACAGACAGTGCCCGAGGACAGTATCGAACACAGATCTCTGGCGTGTGAGGCAGCAAGTCTACCAGCTGTGCCACTATATTTTGTTTTCCAACACACACAAAATTATACGTTGATAACTTTGGTAACTAAAAAAATGAAAATATCCATTTTCAGTTTTAAATCTCCAAGTGGTGCTATGTCCCCCTTTACAGCTACTGTATGTTTTAATTAAGTTCAAGACTATGGGGCAGTACATTGGCCATAAAGTTGCTGCCTAAAAGTGCCAGATATCCGGAATTGATCCTGAATATGGGTGCTGTCTGTATGGAGTTTGCTCCTTTTCCCTTTGATCACATGGGTTTTTTCCGGGTGCTCTTGTTTCCTTCCACATTCCAAAGGTGTGCAGGAACCTATTTCAGTCCCAACCCAAATCGTAATATTTTCCTTTTGTCCAGAGATTCTGTCTGACCTGTTGGGTTACTCCAGGTTTTTGTGTCTATCTTCAGTTTAAACCAGCATCTGCGGTTCCTTCCTACACACACGATACTATACGATAGAACTTTATTAATCCCAGGAGGAAAATTGTGTGTGTGTGTGTGTGGTTCCGATTAAATATTTCCCCCCTCACCTTAAACCTAGGTACTCTGGTTCTCATTTCCACTACTCTGGGCAAGAGACTCTGTGTATTTACCTGATCGATTCATCTCACAATTGTGTACACTTCTATATGATGTTGTGGTGTTGGGTAAATTGAATGGATTAAAGGCCGATAAATCACCAGGGCCAGATAGGCTGCATCCCAGAGTACTTAAGGAAGTAGCTCCAGAAATAGTGGATGCACTAGTGATAATTTTTCAAAACTCTTTAGATTCTGGAGTAGTTCCTGAGGATTGGAGGGTAGCAAACGTAACCCCACTTTTTAAGAAGGGAGGGAGAGAGAAAACGGGGAATTACAGACCAGTTAGTCTAACATCGGTAGTGGGGAAACTGCTAGAGTCAGTTATTAAAGATGGGATAGCAGCACATTTGGAAAGTGGTGAACTCATTGGACAAAGTCAGCATGGATTTACGAAAGGTAAATCGTGTCTGACGAATCTTATAGAATTTTTCGAGGATGTAACTAGTAGAGTGGATAGGGGAGAACCAGTGGATGTGTTGTATCTGGACTTTCAGAAGGCTTTCGACAAGGTACCACATAAGAGATTAGGATACAAGCATAAATCACACGGTATTGGGGGTTCAGTATTGATGTCGATAGAGAACTGGCTGGCAAACAGGAAGCAAAGAGTAGGAGTAAACGGGTCCTTTTCACAATGGCAGGCAGTGACTAGTGGGGTACCGCAAGGCTCAGTGCTGGGACCCCAGCTATTTACAATTTATATTAATGATCTGGACGAGGGAATTGAAAGCAACATCTCCAAGTTTGCAGATGACACTAAGCTGGGGGGCAGTGTTAGCTGTGAGGAGGATGCTAGGAGACTGCAAGGTGACTTGGATAGGCTGGGTGAGTGGGCAAATGTTTGGCAGATGCAGTATAATGTGGATAAATGTGAGGTTATCCACTTTGGTGGCAAAAACGGGAAGGCAGACTATTATCTAAATGGTGGCCGATTAGGAAATGGGGAGATGCAGCGAGACCTGGGTGTCATGGTACACCAGTCATTGAAAGTAGGCATGCAGGTGCAGCAGGCAGTGAAGAAAGCGAATGGTATGTTGGCCTTCATAGCAAGAGGATTTGAGTATAGGAGCAGGGAGGTTCTACTGCAGTTGTACAGGGTCTTGGTGAGACCACACCTGGAGTATTGCGTACAGTTTTGGTCTCCAAATCTGAGGAAGGACATTATAGCCATAGAGGGAGTGCAGAGAAGGTTCACCAGACTGATTCCTGGGATGTCAGGACTTTCATATGAAGAAAGACTGGATAGACTTGGCTTATACACGCTAGAATTTAGGAGATTGAGAGGGGATCTTATAGAAACGTACAAAATTCTTATGGGGTTGGACAGGCTAGATGCAGGAAGATTGTTCCCGATGTTGGGGAAGTCCAAGACAAGGGGTCACAGCTTAAGGATAAGGGGGAAATCCTTTAAGACCGAGATGAGGAAAAACATTTTCACACAGAGAGTGGTGAATCTCTGGAACTCTCTGCCACAGAGGGTTGTTGAGGCCAGTTCATTGGCTATATTTAAGAGGGAGTTAGATGCGGCCCTTGTGGCTAAAGGGATCAGGGGGTATGGAGAGAAGGCAGGTACGGGATACTGAGTTGGATGATCAGCCATGATCATATTGAATGGCGGTGCAGGCTCGAAGGGCCGAATGGCCTACTCCTGCACCTATTTTCTATGTATCTATGTATCTGTGATCATCCCTCATCCTCCTGCGCTCCAAGGAATAGCTCCCTCGCCTGCGCAACCTCTCCCTATAGGTCAAGTGCTTGAGTCCTGGCAATATCCTCATAAATCTTCTCAATTTACCTATTGCATACTTTAATAAAATTGCATGATATTTACAAATTAATTTGATTTAGAGAATTTACATTGCTTTTGTTTAAACACAATCTGCATATGATATATTGTTGATTTAACTGTGCTTGTCTTGTTTTAGGTCCAAATAATACCAAAATAGTGATTCCCTTTACAGAGGAATTAAATGACAGAAGATGGAGTGCAGTAATTAAATCTGTCACCAAAAATGAATTATGCCTGACCATCTCATCATCGCCAAGAGCCATCATTGGTCGCTACTCCCTCAGTCTGCAGCATGATTATGAGAAAATATCCTACTTCCTTGGAAACTTTATTCTACTTTTCAATCCATGGTGTGCAGGTACTACTCATTTAAAGCAACATTATTTCCATAATTACCAAACTAATGCAGTGGATGCTGCAATGGACACATCAAAATTTAAACATGCGTTTGTTTATTCTTTGTTGGTGGTTGTTAAACTGGTTTACAAGAATGATCCCAGGAATGAGTAGGTTAACCTATGAAGAGCGTTTGTCAGCACTGGGCCTGTACTCGCTGGAGTTTAGAAGAATGAGGGGGGACCTCGTTGAATACAGAATAGTGAAAGGCTTGGATAATGGATGTGGGGAGGATGTTTCCACTAGTGGGAGAGTCCAGGACTAGAGGTCATAATCTCAGAATTAAAGGACGTTCTTTTAGGAAGGAAATTATGAGAAATTTCTTTGGTCAGAGAGTGGTGAATCTGTGGAATTCTTTGCCGTGGAGACCGTCAGTGGATATTTTTAAGGTGGAGATAGATTCTAGATTAGTACAGGCATTAGAGGGTATGGGGAGAAGGCAGGAGAATGGGGTTAGGAGGGAAAGATAGATCAGCCACTATTGACTGGTGGAGTAGACTTGATGAGCCAAATGGCCTAACTCTAACTCCTATCACTTATGACCTTATGACCTTATGATGCCTAAGCCTCACTTTTAATATATTACAAATAATATGAATGTCATCCAGTCTCCTTTATGTTTCAGGGGATGAAGTTTATCTCAACAGTGATGTTCAGCGAAAAGAATACGTGCTGAATGAAACTGGAACTATTTACTATGGTGGTAGTGATTACATTTGTGAAAGAGACTGGAACTTTGGACAGGTACATGAACATTAGGAGATATTTTATTACTTCTCTTTGCCAGGCATAGATAAATTACATAGCAATTTTATATTTCTACAAGGTTGCATGGAAGGAACTATTTTAATGCAAATAATGTTGTTGATGCTTATGTGACTGTTAAATTACTTCAATACATTAGAAGCACTGAATGTATTTATTCTGCATCAAATATTCGAAACCAGCTCAGATCTGTTAATTCCCAAGAAATATAGAAACGTTTTTAAATGATGATTTGGGTTGTTCCAGAATATTAAACAACTATTAAAGATTACACTGTCAAAGATTTCATGATGTGCTGAGACTGAGCTATGTATAATCTGTTGTAGATATGGTGATTCATGCATTATGTCTCATGTCTGAATATTGATATTGTGATCACTTGAATTTTCTAGCCATGTGTGCAGAAACTTTTTTTGCAAGAGAAAATCTGTTAAATATATCACAGTGTAGAATGATGTGCATTTGAAAGGAGAATGAATAGCAGGATACCCTCTGAGGTTGAAACATGAAGAGAAGATAGGTGACTCCGAAGTTGGGTTTAAAAGTCTGTATTTTAATTGAAGAGAAAAATTTAAAGCAAGTTCATTTAGTTTGAATTCTTGAAAAAGAATGGGTCACTTTTGGAATCAATGTCGGAAGGCACAGGAAAGAGTATTGAGATAAGCTCAAACATTACATTGTTAATTACTGTATTTCCTGGTGTCTGAGACGCTATTTTTTACTAAAATAAGGCCCGAAAATGTACCCGCATCAAAGTTAGGCCGAGCAATGCCACTCTCGTAGTGACAGCACCGCGGAAACTGCCACGCCATCGACCCTGGAACTGTGTGAGGTGGAAAGCGGCTGTAAAAGGATAGCACCACTAGGGGGGGGGGGGTTTGCGGCCAGGGAGGGAAGTCGTTCGGGTGGCTGAGAGCGGCCGCTGGGACCAGACAGCGGAACCGGACGCCACCTCAGTGCCTTCTGCCGACCAGCCCGACAGCCAGCCACTGTGTCCTTCAGCACAGGCAAAGCCGGTGGAGGTGGTGGTTGGCGGGTAGCTACTGGGCGGAAGGCTGGCTGCTCTGTCTTGTGCTCTCTCTCTTTTTTTTCCTTTCCAAGGAATTTATTCAGCAAAATTCATAATACATCATACCAAAAGTACCTTCAAAAGTTACAATACATCAAGCAGTCATTATAGTACATTGCTCTAGACCCCACGTGGTCACCAACGTTCATGGAAGGCCTCCAGCGTCCCTGTGGGAACCGACTGTTCCCTTTCCAGGGACACGCGAGCATGGACATAGGCCCAGACATAGGTTCACGAGATTGATCCCTGAGATGGCGGGACTGTCATATGAGGAAAGATTGAAAAGACTAGGCTTGTATTCACTGGAGTTTAGAAGGATGAGGGGGTATCTTATAGAAACATATAAAATTATAAAAGGACTGGACAAGCTAGATGCAGGAAAAATGTTCCCAATGTTGGGCGAGTCCAGAACCAGGGGCCACAGTCTTAGAATAAAGGGGAGGTCATTTAAGACTGAGGTGAGAAAAAACATTTTCACCCAAAGAGTTGTGAATTTATGGAATTCCCTGCCACAGAGGGCAGTGGAAGCCAAATCACTGGATGGATTTAAGAGAGAGTTAGATAGTGCTCTAGGGGCTAGTGTAGTCAAGGGATATGGGGAGAAGGCAGGCACGGGTTATTGATAGGGGATGATCAGCCATGATCACAATGAATGGCGGTGCTGGCTCAAAGGGCCGAATGGCCTCCTCCTGCACCAATTTTCTATGTTATTATGTTTCTAGAAGAGGGGCAGGCAGCTGACGCTGGTGTGACCATTGACCACCCGCTGCCTGGATCTGCGAATGGCCACATTGGCCAGGCACAGGAGCAAACAAACATGGAGATCCCACCACCCCCCGCCCCCGATTGGCCCTCCCCACTCCATGCCTTGTGTCCAAACACCAGGATCGTGGGACTGAAATGCAACCAGAACTTGAGGAGCAGCCCCTTCAGATATTGGTATAGGGGCAGCAACCTCACCTGAATGGCTCAGCGCATTGTGGGACAGGCGAAGATGGAGGCTCCCCGGGCCTCATTGCCTCCTTGAAGGAGTTTCACATTTTCATTTCTACTCACTAAATCAAAACCTTGATCCCGTCTCGCCAGCCTTTTTTCAAAATTTAGCAACTGAAAATGGGGGTGCGTTTTCGATGCAGGTGCACCTTCATTGCCAGGAAATACGGTAATGAAGAAAAATAAAATGAAAATGAAATTTGGTGGAATATGACAGTATTTGAGTGGTTTCAGGAGTGAAATTGTTGTGTTTGAAACTGATACAAACTTTCATTTTTCTCAGTTTGAAGAAGATATTTTGGACATCTGCCTGAATCTTTTGGATAATGCCCCCAAATATTTAAAAAAACCAAAACGCGCGAATCGAAAAAGATGTTCTTCTGTTTACGTTGCTCGAACTGTGTCTGCCATGGTAAGCATTTAAATGTCAAGGATAAATGTAAAGTTTCCTTGGGCGCCATTAATAAACTCATTTGGATGCGATGTGTGTAACCATGAAGATTCAGGATGTGTCTCACTATCTTAACAGATCTTGGACTGAAATGCCATTTTGCACAACACTAAACCACAAATGTTGGGTAAAGGAGAAATGAATTTGCCCTGGGTCATCTTGTGATCAATAAATTGTTCCTGTAGATGCTTTGAGAAAATAAATGGTACATTAATTTGTTCGTTTTCATTTTAAAGAAGTACCAATTTGGCCTAGGAACTGAAGAATACATGATATTGATAGAGATCCACAATGCATCAAGCTGAGGAAGGTAGGAGAGGAATAAAGGGAAACTTTGAATAAAGATAATGCTGAAAGGGTAACATTGAAAAGGTTCACTGAATAATAATATAAGATTACTGGTGTAATCCAAAATTATAAGGTTCTCAAAACGATTCAACTGTGTTCTTCATCTGTGCAATTGGCTGTTGTTGAAAACTCTACATTAGTTGTCTGATGCGTTATTAGTACAAAGAAAGACATAGAAGGCATGGACCAAATCATAGAGGGCTTTCAACCAAGTGCTGGTAAATGGGATTAGTATAGATTAGACTAAGTGCAGCCCTGTTGGTCCCAACTGCGAAGGCGCAGCTTATTTCCCCTCATCCCCCAGCACCCCATCCTCCTCCTCTTCACTCTCCCTCTTCTATCCCCTCTTCTCCCCTCCCCAATCCCTCCCCCCCTCCATCACCTCTCCCTCCCTATCCTTTCCCCTACCCCCAGTCACTCCCTCCCTCCCTCCATAACTCCTCTCCTCCCCCTACCCTTCTTCTATCCTTCTATCCCCCACCTCACCCACTCTTTACCTCCCCTATTCCCCCCCCCACTATCCCTCCTCACCACCTCCACTGCACTCCTCCCCCTCTATTCCCCACTCTCTACCTCCCCCACTCACCTCCCCCTCCCCCCAGAAATGAGACAGGAAAATACTGAAAAAAAAGGACGAGATAGATTTCTCAGAGTATTTGGAAATTTGGCAAAGCCCCACCACCGCCGCCGCCGCCCCATCATCACGAGGCCTCACCACAGCGGTCTCGATGCCTCCTGGAACCCTGGCCGGGGCCTCGCGTGTAGAAGCCCAGGTCGGACAAAGCGGCCGAGGGCACCCGCGGCTGGGCACCATGGAGGCCGTGAAGTGGGCCCGGCCGCTCAGGTGCTCGCCTGCCCGCCTGCTTGGCACCACGGAGGTGCCTGCAGATGCAGCTCCAGCCGGTGGAGCATTAGTGATGCTCTCACCGCATCCTTCAGCTTTATATTCTCCTCGCCGGGCGAGGCAGGCACTGCCCGTGACTGACAGTGGACCCGGCGAATCAGTGCTGTGATTGTGCAGGAAGGGGCATCGCCAACTGACAAGAGAGGAGACCAATCTGCGTGGTGGCGACTGACTGGAGAGGAGACCAATGCGCGCATGTTTTTAAGATTTTTAAACCTTAATAACTTTTAAAATATACCATCGATCGGAACAAGACTTGTTGCCTTTGTAGTACAGGAGAATGGTGAATAAGGTGGCGAAAAATTGTAGCGCAATCGTGTACCATTTTTGCGCAAATAGAAAAAAGCGCAAAACCGGAAGAGCTTAATATCAGAGTTTTAGTTATGTATAGATGAATACTTGAAGGCTGACATGGTCATGGTAAGATAAAGAGCCTGTTTCTGTGCAGTATGACTATGGCTTAATGGTAGTTAAATCTTAGTCAGATTCTAATTAGTGTTACACCTTGCATGCAATTAGATTCTGATGTGGAGAATCAAATAATACATTTATTTATATTTTTTCATTGTGAGCTTAACTAACACATTTAGTTTTATCCCATGCTTTGGGTCAATAAAAAAATAATATTGCTAGAGATCTGAGCATTTTAATCTTCTTATATCTCTTTCTTGCATCTTGATGCTTCAGACATTTCTTGTGATTTCACAGTGGGTTCTTATCAATATCTCATTCCATTCCAACATTTAGCTTTGTTCTCATATTCACACAATGATATCTGTACAATTTTAATTTCAGGTGAATAGCGCCGATGACAAAGGAGTTCTCCAGGGTAGATGGAGTAGCCCATATACTGGTGGAGAGTATCCAGGGAAATGGAATGGAAGTATTGCCATTCTTCGCCAATGGCAAAATAGTAATTTCCAACCAGTTCGCTACGGGCAGTGCTGGGTGTTTGCAGCAGTGACTTGCACAGGTAGAGAGACATTTTGTGTTTGATTTCACAAACAAGTGGACAAAGATTAAATATGCATTAAACGTGATATACTTTTCCAAAAATAAATATATTTCTGCATTGCTAAATATAATAAGTGATTTAATTAATTTAGCGAGATAAATGCATTTCAATGGAAGATCAGCAGAATCATGGACCAATGCAAATGGCAGTGTATTTCATGTCCCTTGGATTATTGCCAAACTCCCATTGAAGTAACTGCAGGAGCTGCGGAGTGCATAATATACAGTAGATATTTAGGTTTATTTGTTTTGGGATCCTATAAATATATGTGGTGTGTGTAGATGGCGGTTCTATACACACCAATCAAAACCAGCAGAAAGGGGAAAGGGTGAAAATATCAGAAATAAAAAAATCCAATGCATTCACCATTGGTTTAGGTTAACTCGTGATAATCTGACAATGTCCGTAATATCAGCAAGTTTCAAGGATTTCAATTCAATGAACTTTATTTATCCGTTAGGAACTTTGGTTTCTGCAGCCATACAACAAAAAGAAACAATTTTACAAGACACACAACCAACTCAATTCACACAGACATCCATCACAGTGAATCTCCTCCTCACTGTGATGGAAGGCAAAGTCTTGTCTCTCCCCTGCTCTCCATCCTCTCCCGATGTTAAAGCCCCCGGCGGGCGATGGCAAGTCCCGCGGCTGTTAAAGCCACACCGGGCGATGTCAGGCCCCCCACATATACACAGTTAAAAACAATATAAAAACTATAGCAAACTACACATTGAACGGGACAAAAATGTAAAAAAGGACGGACGGACTACAGGGGCCGCTGCCGCGAGGCGCTGCCACGATATAACATTTGAATGAATGATGGAGGAAGAACACTCATACATTGTAAATTAAGAGGAAAATAATGTTGAAATAACAATAAAAGTACAGTGGTTCAGCAGTAGAGTTGCTGCATTACAGCGCCAGAGACCCAGGTTCAATCCTGACTATGGGTGCTGTCTGTATCGAGTTAGTATGTTCTCCCCGTGACCTGCGTGGGTTTTCCCCTGGAGCTCCGGTTTCCTACAACACTCCAAAGATGTACAGTTTGTAGGTTAATTGGTTTGATAAAATTTAAATTGTCCCTAGTGTGTGGAGGATAGTGCTAGTGTACGGGGATTGCTAGTCTGCGTGGACTCGGTGGGCCGAAGGACTTGTTTTCATGCTGTATTTCTAAACTAAATTATAACTAAAAAGCAGCAAAACAGCAAATAATCTCAGTGTCATACATCCTCCAATGGCAATGGCTTGTGGGGAACTCCTTACGACAGCTTGGACTGGAGTTCATTCAAAGTACACTGAGCTTGTGGGGACTGGCATCATTCCGGAATCTCGGCCCAAAGAGAAGTTCAGTGACTTCATGCACAGCAGTTGTTATATACTCAATATGGCCGTGCTTCTTCCCTGATCCACACGCAACATTAAACTATGTTTTAAAACCAGCTATCCTCCCTAATACCAAAATTATTTACCATATCAGAAGATGAGCTAATCTTGGATATCCCTGGTAAGAAAGGTTTTTCTTGTCTCACTGCGATATGTCCTTGCAGTTGCATCATATGAGGATTAATTTGTCCAAGTCAACAAAATTACTTTTCTAAGCACCTAATTTTTTTTCTCAAACATGCCTGCTTGCTTGACACAGGGGCCTTTTGGCAGACAATTCCGTTTTAGCTGAAAAGCTTATTTAACCCGGTACATTAAAATGCCACAGCACAAAATCAACATACCCTCAAATAATTAATGCATTAGACCAACATGGTGTACCTGGTTACGATAAAATGTATCTGAACATTTGCTATTCAGTTTATTCTTATCAATGTGAATGAATTTATTATACCATATTTTTTGTCAGGTAGGCACAGTTCATTTGAATTCATACTGAATTACCAGCCAGTATTGTTTCAAATTTGCCTTTTTTTAAAATCCTTTAATGACCATAATGTGTAGCTGGAACATTGAGTAAGGCTATCTATTTTGTACTTCAAAGTAAAATATTCATTTGCTCAACCAAGAAGATATTCTCTTACTGCTGAATAGAGTGTAAATCAGGTGTATAGTAACCACTTTCTTCAGTTTTAAGGTCCTTAGGTATTCCTACCCGTGTGGTCACCAACTTTGACTCTGCTCATGATACTGATGGAAACCTGACCATTGATAACTACTTTAATGTTGAAGGGGACGACATAGGAGGTTCATCTGATAGTGTTTGGTAAGTTAAAACAGATATGGATATTGAGACCAAATAATGCTTTGTTATCATATGCCTTTGGGATAATATTACAGCACCAAAGTGAAATCGAATTGTAGAAATATTTACTGCAACAATCTCTAAAGCCATTTGAGAATTGGTGGATGGAAATCTTTCATGTTTACAAGAATGCATGGTAGCTGTTAATTAAATACAAAGTCAGAAAAAAAAATCGAAGGGCAGGAAGAAATGAAATTAAAATTGAAGAAGCATTAGAGAGAAGTATAATACGAGAAGATTCCCGCTGGGGTGGGAAATACTTATGCAGGTTGACAGAGAATTTGGTAATAGTGAGTATTTGAGTACAACTGAAAAATGATTTGCTGTTGATTTTTTAAGAAGTTAATGTATAGTTGATGTAAATTATGATGTTACAGGCAGTGAGGAACTAAAGTACCTCCTGCAAGTGTACTGTTACTCACATTTCTGCATTCATTAATGTGTGTGAAGTCGTGAAGTCCAAGTATTGGAGTGTGCAAACGTATGGAAGGCGTAAGAGTTTCATTAATTGCACTTGGTGACATGAAACAATTGGGTAAAATTACACTCAAATGTAAACAAGCTTTACCATAATTGTCATCATGAAATATTTAGCTTAAGTAATCTCTTATGAATGTTAAGAAAAATGGTGTAGAATGAAACTTTAATATGGGACGAACATGTATATTGGATGTAAAACTTTTAATGGATTGTATTTCAATGTATTGGTAGTTTGGACTCACCTACATATTTGTTTGGAGTGACTAACTACTTAACATAATATTGGGTGCAACAAAACATGCTCATTGAAGAAGGATTCTAACCCTAAATGCTGCCTACTCATGTCCTTCAGAGATGCTGTCTGTCCCGATGAGTCACTCAAGCATGCTCTTTGCAAGATTCCAGCATCCGCTGTTCATTGTGCCTTTATTTGTATCGGTCACTTAAATTCATCAATGGCCAGTTGAGCCTGGTGTTGTGACAGCTCGAGCCAATAATAGCAATAGATGTGAAGTTCAAGTTAAATATCTAAATGTATCACATAGTTTCTCAAACTGAGGTTCTTGGATAAGTGGTGATCAGTAATTCACAATATTGTTGACCTATTAGCCAATTTACTTTGTGGGCGAATAATATTAAACATTTTTGCAAAGATATTCCTTTTAAAGACATTCCTGTGTGCCAGTATCTGTAAATGTGTCTGTAAGTGCGGTTCTCTATGCATTGGTCTTCCAGGGTAATTTATATTTGTGAGTAGTGCTTTTTTAAGTGTATTAGTATTTGCATGGAATGTCTGGCAATGTGTCACTGATTGCAGTCTGCTACCATGAACTTGCCTGTATTTATTCTGCTCCTGCAATGTTAGAGCGTTTTAAAACCTTGATTATTATTTTTTCACCTAATTTTCAGTTATGTTTCTGTAATTTAAGACATATTATTGTTGCTATTTCAGGAATTTTCACGTTTGGAATGAGTGTTGGATGGCCCGAGATGATTTGGTCCCAGGATATAATGGGTGGCAAGTTGTGGATGCAACACCACAGGAGGAAAGTGACGGTAATGAGTCGATTGGATTAGAATTCAAGCATATTGTATGCATTACGAAAGGTGCAATGACAGAGTAGGAACATGGGGATGGGAGCAGGAATGCAAAATCCCTGCAGTCCATTCCACCATTCACACATCCAGATTCAGGAACAGATTCTTCCCAGCTGTTATCAGGCAACTGAACCACCCTACCACAACTAGAGAGCAGTCCTGAACTCAGGGACTTCATTAACTTCACCACCAATTTCCATCCCGCGCTCAAATTCACTGTACTTCAGTGCACATGACAATAAACTAAACTAAACTAAACATTCATCAGATCTCAGTTTATCTGGATCGATATGCATTTAAACTAATCTTTCATTGTCCTTCCCAACAAAAATGTTTAAATATTGATTTTGAAATATCTAGTTGGCCTAATCTCACTTGCTCCTTAAGTGAAGCAGCTACTGTACATGTTTTCAACACCCTTCACATGAAGAAATGCTCCAGATGTTTCTCTACAATGGTTTAACCATAGTTTTGAAGGAATGTTCCCTAGTTGGGCTTCTTTCCAGAAGAAACATTATTCAATATTTAGCCTATTAAATCATTTAATCGTCTTAAATATCTGATTTGGCTCATCATTAGTCTTTACATTTGTGGGAACAATATAATCTAAAGAACCTGTCCTCATGCTTTGAGGCTTTTGAGACTTTTGTCACTGTTGAAATGCATTTGCATGGGTGTCAGGGGTAATGGGGAGAAGGCAAAAGAATGGGTTTGAGAGGGAAAGATGGATCAGCTGTGATTTACAGTGGAGTAGACTTGAATGGCCTAATTCTGCTCCTAGAACTTATCAACATGAATTGAATTGATTATAAAGATGGAAACAGAATGCAATGGCCAAACACTGAGAGTAATTGAAATGTGAAAACATGTTAAATGATCAATCAAAGTCTTTGTAATTGGTCCCCAGGAATCCAAACACTGCCTGCTATGCAGCCATTTTGTTTAGAAGGTGACATCTCATGCATTGCTGCAAAATTTCATGAGGTTGCATTACCTGAAATGCAATTTGATTGCAATTTATTGCAAGTCCATCCTAGCCCCTGTTATATCCAAAGCAGATTACGAATGGAATCCAGGGAGATCTTACTATCTGCGGTATCACTTGAAGAAATTTGTCTCCAGAATATCATACATATAGTTCCAAATTCAGCAGATGTATAGTTCCCTGCGCAAAATGCCTGCCAGTTGGCCTATTTCTGTATAATATGCAAACAGAGAAAGATGCCTCTCAGTTAACTGTTAAATTTACATAACAATTATTTATTCAAATTCTCAATAATTTGTTTACATTTTAAGATACTTACTGTTGTGGCCCTGCTTCGGTGACAGCCATCAAACAAGGAGAACTGGAATACAATTATGATGCTCCATTTGTTTTTGCTGAAGTGAATGCACAATGTGTGAATTGGCTAATGTTTGTTGATGGAACAAAGATGAAGATGGATGTTGACGTTGTAAACGTTGGCCACTATGTGAGCACCAAGAAGTGTGGAAAGGATGAACGTGAGGATATCACACACTTATACAAATATCCTGATGGTACGGAAAAATGAATAATAAGCACAAAGTAAAAAGAGGGCCTTTCAAAACTGTTATAGAACTTTAGGGACAGCATGGTGGCACAGCGGTAGAGTTGCTGCCTTACTGCGACAAAGACCCGGGTTCAATCCTGACTATGAGTGCTGACTGTATGGAGCTTGTATGTTCTCCCCATGACCTGCGTGGGTTTTCTCTGGGATCTCCGGTTTCCACCCACACTCCAAAGATGTACAGGTTTGCAGGTTAATTGGCTTGGATAGTGTGTAGGATAGTGTTAGTGAGCGGGGATTGCTGGTCAGCATGGATTCGATGTGCCGAAGGGCCTGATTCAGTGTGGTGTCTTTAAACTAACCTAAATTAAACTAGAACAGGCCTGTACAGAAACAGGCCCTTCAGCCCACAATGTCTAAGCCAAACATGATGCAAGGTTAAACTAATCTCTTCTGCCTGCATGTGGTCCATATATCTCCATTGCCTGTATATCCACGTGCCTCACCTAAAAGCCTTTTGAATACCACTATCATATCTTCCTCCACTTTCACCTCTGACAGCAGGTTCTAGGCAACCACCACTCTCTGTTTAAAAGCCATGTCGAGAAATTTCCTTTAAATTTTACCATTCACATCATGAAGCTATGCTGTCTAGTCTCTCTAAGCACATCGCCTACATCATCTGACTCCAAGCATGAATTTCCATCTTCATCTTTGGGTGGTCCTACCTTCTCCCTGGTTACCCTTTTGTTTTTAATTTACATACAAAAAGTCTTGGGATTTTCTTCAATACTACTTGCTAATTACATTACACTACCCCTTTCAGCCCACTTAATTGTCTGCTTGCTTTATATTTCTCAAAGGCCCTGTCTGATTTAATCTTGCTAAACTTTACAAAGGCTTCCTTTCTCATCTGAACCAAATGTACTCACCCTGGTCATCCAAGGTTTCCTTACCTTGCCATCTTTACCCCTCCTCCTTACTGGAATATGCCCGTCCTCAACTTTGATCAACTTGGTTTGAAAGGTACCCACAAGTCAGATGCGGACTTACCCAACAGCAACTGCTCCCAATTTACTCCCCCTGCCTCTGCCTAATGCTGCTGTGTGTGATGTGCATTGCTCCAACTTAGTGCACTGTCTTAAGGTCCAGATTTATCTTTATTCATAACAATATTAAAACTTTGGAGCTGTGATCTCTCTTCCACTGAAACACCAGTCACCTGTATGGGCCGTGGAACCGGGGGGGGGGGGGGAGGGGCTGGGGGGGCTGCAGCCCCTCCACTTTTTGTCGAGACATGCTTCATAACCCGAAATTATCTTGCCCGCAGGCGTATATTTCTCTTCTTCTGAGGACCTCTGACATCCAGAATCTCAGAACAAGCGCACAGTGAGTGGGGCAAAACCATGACCAGCCATGGCGGAAACTGACTGCCCCCCAAAAACCATCCCTCACCTCCGCTCAACGGCCAATCACAGCGCGGTTCACAGCCGAGATATGGGGCAGTGAATGAAGCGCTGTGATTAGCCGCCGAGTGGAAGGGAGGGAGGGTGGCGGGAAGAGAGAGAGAGTTGGTCCCGAGTGAGAGAGAGAGAGAGAGAGAGAGAGTCGGCCCCGAGAGGGAGAGTTGGCCCGGAGAGCGAGGGAAAGGGGGATAGGGGATGGGAGATATATCCCCCCACTTTTTGAGTTGGGGAAGGCCTCTATTATCCCCCAGTTTTTGGGGGTCGAGCAACAACAACAAATAATAATTGTGCCACCCTCCCACACCCTCCCCCTGCTCGGTGCACCACTCCCTCACCAGGTACCCCCGGGGCCAGTGATCAGTGATCGCTCAGCCCCCCAACTTTCAAAAACGTTCCGCGGCACCTGACCTGGCCAAGCTCATGTCCAGTACTAGGTCCAGTATGGTCACTCCTCGAGTTGGACTATCCACATACTGGATACATCTAACAAATTTTTCCCTGACTAAGTCTTTTGCACTGAGAGCGTACCAGTCAATAATGGGGAACTTAAAGTTGCTTGGTACAACAACCTTGTTTGCATCTTTCCACAATCCGTCTACATATCTGTTCCTTTATCACCTGCTGGTGAATGGGAGGCACATAGTATCATCCCATTAGAGTGATTCACCTTTCTTATCCTTTGAGCTCTACCCATATGGCCACAGTGGATGACCCTCCAGTATGTCCTCTCTAGGTTCCGCCTTGACATTTTCCCTGATTAATAAAGCTGTTCCTCCACCTCTTTTATTTCCCTCTCTATCACATCTGAAACATCAAAACCCAGGAAACTTTGAGTTGCCAGTTCTGTCTTTCTTGCAATCAAGTCTCTATAATGACCCCAACCTCATAGCTTGTGTTTTTTATGAAATAAACTGAAATTCAATACAGTGAAAATGCAATTGAAGGTTGATTTGAGTTTACTCACAGATTTTTTACTTTATCGGAGAGCTCTGTTATTCATTTTCAAAGTGATGAATCTACACAAACCAATTGGGATTTATAGTAAAATAAACTTAGATGACAACATTTCACTGCCAACGTTCTATTTGTTATGCCGACCATCTAATGAGATTCTGTCTATGGTTAGTTTTAAAGGTTTTGTGTGAATTAAAAAAAAAGGGCAGTAAGGTTGTACAAAGGAATTCAATCCCACTTACAGACCAGCTGATGATAAAGTTATTCAAGGTAATTCTCCATCTTCACATCCCTGACAACAGCTCAGAAACCATAGAGACTTCAATGCATATAGTTCTGAAATTTGCTCTGAGCAAGAGAAGAACCAAAATTGCAAAGCCATAAAGTTATCCCTTCCATTCTGCAACCCAACTTCAACAGGGCTGGATATTGACTTTAAGCCTGTGAATCAAACATTATTTCACCCTGTGCTGGGTATTATAGTTTAATATAAGAGCCCCTCCCACACACTTCCCATCGCTGACTTATCTCGAAGGACTCGACAAGGGTATTGACCTCCCCCAACCCCCCTCCCACCCCTCTCCCCTCACCCCCTCCAGTGCACCAATCACAATGGGCTCTCAAGCTGCTGAGTGCCACACCTCTCCCCTGGGTTTTTCCCTCTCCCCTCCCCCCCGGGCTTTTCATGATTAAATTTCAAAAAAGGCAAACGGGTTGCGCTGGGGGAATGGGTGAGTGCTGGAATATTGTGTTGAGGGATCAGACCCAACGGGTCTGCATTTGGTCTAGTTTAATTCTAAAAATAAGAACATAGTGCAAGGGTTCTTAACTGTGAGGACAACAGTGATCAAAATGTGAATCATGTTCTAAGGCTTACAATTTTAAATCACTTATTTTAATTGCCAATGTTACTGGCTGTGTCAGAGCACGATTATGAAATTGAAGACTTTTGTCATGAAGAGTGACACACATTTGTTTTGTTTAATTCCCAGGTTCCACTGAAGAAGCAGACATTTTTAAAAAGGCAAAAATAATAATAGCCGAACCGGCACCAGAGAAGACATTAAAAGTATCTCTGAAAGTTAACCAGCCTATTTACCTCGGACAGACAGTTTCCGTCTCCGTGGTCATTTCCAACAAGTCTTCAGAGGAAAAAGTCTGCACGGTCAATTTTTGGGCTAAGAAAAGAATGTATCATGGAACTACAGAGAAAGAAACCATCAAGAAATTTAAAAAAGAGATCACCATTCAAGCTGGGGAAGGTAACACAAGGCCTATTTAACAGTCATTTTAAGAAGTGCTTGGATTAATTGCCAAATCATCAGTGATTTAGTTTGAGGGGATGAGTGAGTGCTGAATTATTTGAATAAAATTATTAATTGACCTGTAGACTGCCTGACCCAATGGCTATTTGGTTTCACATAAAATCATTCGAAAAAGTGAAACTTCCTTATGGCTTTTGGAAACATTCACCACAACTTCACATTAGCTAGACGTCTATTTCATGACCTCTTGAGACTATTGGTATGTGCAGTATCACTGCCTGGATCACATGCCTAGCAAGTAGACACAACACTCATCAGAGACTTGATCAGAGGCGATAAGGAAATATGATTTAGCTGGTATTAATTTAAGATGGAGGTTTTGTGATTTACATTCTAAAAATCTATAGTTAGGTGTTGTTTCTATTGATATATTGTAAGATGACATATGATCATTAAGTATGTATCAATTGTTATTTCATAATGTTTCATAGATAAGAGCATTCCTTTGGAACTGAGCTACAACGATTATGGAAGATTTCCTGATATGTACTACCGGATGAGGCTGATAACTTATGTAACTGATAAATCACCTGAAAACAATGTAGCGGCAATAAAAGACATTGGTCTGCTCAATCCCACTCTCACAATTAAGGTATTAATCAGGAATTGTCCACTCAATCAATTGTTGTTGAGGAAGTCAAAACTAATTTGATTTTACACCCCTTTATTTCCAAACCCAGGTCCAAATCAATGATGGTGTGCTTTATCTGATAGAAACATAAATGCAAGTGTAAAAAAATCAGAGAAAATAGCTTAATAGTTATTGCACAAAATATGCAAAAAATAATGTTAATATGCCATGAAATGTATTACCTGGTTTCCCATTGCTTTTGAAGTCTGTAGACCAATAAAGAAATACATGGACATCCAAGGATGGACATCTCCTAGAAAAGACAGGCAGGTGGGAAAAGGGTGTGGGGTGCTCTGTTGGCATGGAATGGAATCCATTCCTTGGCAAGAATGACATAGGAGCAGAATATGTAGAATCCCTGTGGGTAGAGTAAAAAAAAAACTGACGGTAGTTATATACTGGTCCCCGAATATTAGCCAGGATGTGGGGTACAAATTACCCCAGGAGATTGGAAAGGAATGTAAGAACGGCAATGTAACAGTGGTCATGGGGCATGTAAATTGGGAAAATCAGGATGGTACTGGATCCCAGAGAAGGAATTTGTAGAATGCTTACGAGATGGCCGTACAGAGCAGCTCCTGGTCGAACTCATAAGGGGAAAAGCTATCCTGGATTTGCTGTTGTGTAATGAACTAGATTTAATTAGGGAGCTAAAAGTGAAGGAACCTCTTGGAGGCAGTGATCATAATATGAAAGAATTTAACCTGCAGTTTGAGTGGGAGAAGCCGAAATTAGATGAATTGGTAACTAAAGTGTCATGAGGGAGAAACCGGCTAAAGTTGACATGAAGGGAGAATAAGCGAGTTCGGTATTCCGACTGCGCAAGTCCAGGTCATAGGTCACAAGCGAAAACATTCTTGGCAGCCGTGCCGCTGCATGGACACAGACCTGGTCCTCATCCGCAGCCAGGATCGATCCCGGGTCTCTGGTGCTGCAATCGCTGCCAAACCACCACTGGACCATCCCCGTCCCCTCCCGAGTCGTCCCCCTCAGACAGGGATCTGTCAGCGAAGTCGGGAGTCAGACGGGTGTGGCGCCCCCAGGCCCCCTAGCCAGCGCGGAGAAGCAGCGCTAAATCCAGCCCAACTCTGTATGTCTCGCCAGGTTAACCTACAGCCCAGCCTGGACTGATGGGAGTGGCGGCCCAGCCTTACAGCCTGCGCGGAGAAGCAGCATTAACTCTACGTCTCCCGGCAGGTATCCCGTCAGTCCTGGCAGGATTGTAGGTTAATCCCGCGGGCCAGGCATTCTCCGCGCTGGCTATGGGCCTGTGGGTGCTGATCCCCTCTGACTCCCGACTTCTCTGGCCTCCCCCGGATGGGGAGGAGGGGGGCACTCAGGAGGGGACGGTAATGGTCCAGTGGCGGTTCGGCAGTGATTGCGGTGCCGGAGACCCGGGATCGATCCTGGCTGCGGATGAGGCACACATCTGTGTCCACGCAGCGGCATGGCTGCTGAGAGTTTTTATCGCTTGTGACCTTTGATAAATCCCATGATTCCTTGCGTTATTTGGAATACCAAACCCGATCATGACACAACCATGGCTGACGAAGGAAGTCAAAGACAGCATAAAAGCAAAAGGGAAGGCATATCATATGGCAAAGATTAGCTAGAAGCTAGAGGATTAGAAAGGTATTAAAAACCAACAGAAGGCAACTTAGAAAGCAATGAGGAGAAAGGATGAAATTTGAAGGTAGCTAGACAATAATATAAAAGACGATATTCCATTTTTTCAGATATATACAGAATAATTGAGAGGCAAGAGCAGACACTGAGCCGCTGGAAGTGATGCAGGGGAAATAGTAATGGGCAACAAAAAAATGGCAGTGAACGAATACGTGTTTGTGTCAGTCTTCACAGTGGTAGACTCCAGCAACATGCCAGAAATTCAGAATAGTCAGGGGGCATTAGTGAGGGCAGTCTCTATTACTAAGGAGAAGAAGCTCGGGAAGCTGAAAGGTCCGAATGTGGATGTCTCCTGGACCGGATGGACTACACCCCAGGTTTCTGAGATTGTGGAGGCATTAGTAGTGATCTTTCAAGAATCATTAGAGTAAGAAATTATAGGCTTGTTAGCCTGACTTCAGTGGTTGGCAAGATCTTAAAGTCCATCAGTAATGGGCCTGTCCCACTGTACGAGGTAATTCAAGAGCTCTCCCGAGTTTAAAAAAAATCAAACTCGTGGTAAGTACGTAGAATGTATGTAGCGGCTACGTCGGAGCTCGTGGATGTCTCGTAGCGGCTCGTAATGCTAACGGCAGGTACTCGGGAAACGTGGTAACTCGTGAAGTTTTTTCAGCACTGTGAAAAATGTCCACGAGAGCCCCGAGTACCTACGAACGGCTATTACCATAATTCTCCGAGTTCGAATCAGGGGAAACTCGGGAGAACTCTTGAATTACCTCGTGCAGTGGGACAGGCCCTTAACGATGAGGTTTCGGGGTACTTAGAAGTGCATGATAAAATAGGCTGACATCAGCATGGTTTTGTGCAGGGTAGTTCTTGCCTGAGAGACCTGTTGGAATTATGTGAGGAGGTACAAGCACAATAGCCTTTGATACGTTGCCGTGAGTGCGACTGCTAAACAAGATAGGAGCCCATTGTATTAGAGGCAGGGTACTAGCATGGATAGAAGACTGGCAGAAGTGAAAGGGTGGGAATAAAGGGGGCTTTTCTTGGTTGGCAGCTGGTGAATAGTGGTGTTCTGCAGGAATCTGCGTTGGGTCTGTTACATTTCACGACATATGTTAATGTTCTGGATGATGGAATTGATAGATTTGTGGCCAGGGTTACAGATGATGTGAAGATAGGTGGAGGGACAGGTAATATTGAGGAAGCAGGGATTTTGCAGAAGGACTTGGACAGACTGGGAGAATGGTATACAGCATAGCAAAATGTATGGTCATGCACTTTGGTAGAAAGAATTAAGGCCAAAACTATTTTCTAAGTGGGGAGAGGATTCAGAAAACAGAGGTGCAAAGGAACTTGGTAGGGAAAGTGCAGGATTCCCAAAAGGTTAATTTGCAGGTTGAGTCAGCAGTAAGGAAGGCAAATGCAATTTAGCATTCCTATCAAGAGAACTAGGATATAAAAAGCAGAATGTAATACTGAGGGTTTATCAGGCACTGGTCAGACTACATTTGGAATATTGTGAGCAGTTTTGTGCCCCATATCTGAGGAATGGTGTGCTGACATTAGAGTGAGTCCAGAGGAGGTTCACTAGAATAATCCTGGCAATGATTGTGTTAAGGCCCTATCCCACGGGCAGGCGGTTCCAGGCGTAGCAGGAAGTGGGGCCCGTGGGGTCGGTCCCACGCAGATCGCCGGAGCCGTATGTAGTTGGTCCCGACATCGTGCGGGGCTCAGAATAACTGACACTGTCCAAAAATCCCGTGCGAGCACCGCCTGGACGCCGCGAGCCATCTCGACAGAGTAGGCTAGCACATTGCGTTGCACGCTGACGTCATCACCCGACGCCGCGCGACGTCCATTCGCAGTCGGCCCGCCTTTTACCTGATCACATTAAAACCGGGCAAGATCTGTGACCTCAACAGTTTAAGATTTTACCGTGTTTTTTGAAACAGACTTCGGTTTTGAAACAGATTTCAAACAGACTTCACTCGAAATGGACGTCCCTGAACCCCCCGCTTCCGGTAAGTTCGCGATCGCCACATGCATTCGCATGCTCGTGGAACAGGCCGTGCGGTGATCACCCGGCATCCACGCGGCAACCGCTTCTGGTAAGGTTGCGCTTGCCGCATGCATTCGCATGCTCGTGGGACCGGCCGTACGGTGATCACTCGGCATCTACGCGGCCCTCCCGCGGCAGCCGCGCGGACCCGTTCTGGGGACACCGCGCTTACCGCCTGGAACCGCCTGCCCGTGGGACAGGGCCTTTAATGTATGAGGACCATTTGATGGCTTTGGGCCAGTATTCACTGGAGTTTAGAAGGATGAAGGGGTTCATTGAAAATTATCGAATAATGAAAGACCTAGATATAGTGGATATGGAGAGAATGTTTCCAATAGCGGGAGAGTCTAGGATCAGAGGGCACAGCCTCAGAATAAAAGGATGTACCATTAGAATGTTGATGAGTAGGAATTTCTTTAGCGAGAGGGTAGTGAATCTGTGGAATTTATTGCCACCGACAGAGGTGGAGGCCAAGTCATTGGGTATTTTTAAAGTGGAGATTGATGGGTTCTTGATTAGTAAAGGTGTGAAAGGTTACATGGAGAGTATAGGAGAATGGGGTTGAGGGGGAAAAATAGATCAACCATGACTGAATAGTGGAACAGACTTGATGGACCAAATGGCCTAATTCTGCTCCTATGTCTTATGAATTTATGAACAGTGTGTATTGAGATCAAAGCCAGCAGCTGTCTGTCCTTTCATCTTTTATTTTTTATTTTAGTTAGTTAAGTATTTTGTTTGGAGGTCTAGACCTTTTTGTGTGGGGGGGTGGGGGGGGGGGGGAAAGGGGGAAACTACCTTTCAGGCTCCCTACCTGGCCGGAGAGGCAGCTTTTCTCCAGGCTGCAGCTTCGACCCGTCCTCGCGGCCTACCAGCGGGCCTGGAGCGGCGTTTCCTGTCGGGTACCGCCAAGAACCTCGGCTTCGGCGGTAGCACAGCGCTGGAGCGCTATCGCGGAGCGGGCGATGCCTTGCCCGGTTCGCCGCGCTGAAGCTCCGGTGAACTGAGGATCGCTGGGGAAAACATCGCGGAGCTGCGGGACTGTGGAGCGACCAGCTGCGGGCGGCGGCGCTGCACTTTACACCAGGAGCCTGGGATCTCTAGATGAGATCGCCAGTTGTGGAGCTCCAATCGGCGCGGCCTTGTTGGCTTCGGAAGCCGCGGCCCCCAGTGCGGAAGCGGCCGTTCCAGGGTTCCCAGGCCGCTGGGAGGACTCTCCCGACGCCAGAGCAATATCACCCGGCGAGAACGGCCTGGAACATCGGGCCTCCATAAAGGCAACTGTGGAGGCCTCAATGGGCCCGACTATGGGTGAACTGGGGTTGGGGACTGGACTTTGTGCCTTCCCTCATGGTGGGAGCCATTGTGGGGGGATGTTCTTTGTGTTAAGACTCTCTTGGTGTTATGTCTGTATTCTCTTCTTTTGTGTGCTGCATAATGGCAAGAAGCATTTCACTTCACTACACCTGGGTGTATGTGAATGTGACTAATAAAAATACTATACTACTATAAAAATATAGCTACAATTTTGAAAAAAACAAACATTTGGCTCAACTTCTAGACCAAGAAAGAATCCTTTTGTGGGAAATTTCCCTACTTTTTCATAGTGTGATTTCACAAGATCATAAGACACGGGCACAATTAGGCCATTCGGTCCATCGAGTCTGCACTACCATTCATCATGGCTGACCTATTTTCCCCAATAATTCATGGAAGTATGAGTGTGGTTAATGCATCAGATTGTCAGCCAATCACAACCACCTTAATTTTCCTGCTCTCAATTTTCCTCCCCATTTTCCATGTGCTATTTTCCTCAGGCCTTGCAAAGAAAGTGCAAAAGAGTTTAGGAAAGTCTGCAGCAGCATTGGAACTGGTGTAATTGTCCAGTATAGTCGGATAATTGGTGAAAGACAGGAGGCACTATCTTGGATTTTTATACCATTAACCTTCAGTGGGGAGCCAGGCCTTCAATTGCAGAATCATGTGTTGCTTTGGCAAGTCAATTTAAAACTATAGTGCACCACTTGATTGTGAGGACGGACGGATTGACAATCCAAACTATTTCTAAGGATTACTTATGTACATACAGAGCCCTGAACTTCCTGAAATGTCCTTGCACTATTCATTCTGATTGTCCACCAAGACAGGACTCCTCAATTGCAAAACAAAAACTTTCTATAGTTTCCCAAAAGTCTTGCTGAGAAATTTGTTCACTGAATCAGTTCCAATTTAGACCTGACATGGATTCAGCAAACCTCATTCATTTCAATGGTGATGATTAGAAATGAAGGAGATAGGAAACTTTCAGATAATTTGTAATTTTTGTTCCAATTGAATTACTTTACTTTTTAAGGTTTTATAATTATTACAGTTTTCAAGAACATTTAAAATTATAATAATTAATAACTTTATAATAGTTATTAGTTTGATTAATTAATAATAGTCAAGAGACACAACAATAGCCCAACAGTCCACCAATTCTGTGCCGACATTCCTTAGCCATTCAAGTACTTGTAAAAGTGCTTCTTAAAAATTATGAGAGTATT
Organism: Malacoraja senta; assembly: GCA_038087875.1. Taxonomy (NCBI): domain Eukaryota; kingdom Metazoa; phylum Chordata; class Chondrichthyes; order Rajiformes; family Rajidae; genus Malacoraja; species Malacoraja senta. Next base: position 56,693,309 of record CM075982.1, on the reverse strand, counting down.
TGCCTCCTCCACCAATAATTTAAATTTTTCGCGAATTGGAGACATTCACAGATATTCAGTCTTTTGACAGCTGGTAACACAGTGGTTATGACTTATCAGGTGGCCAGAGCACTACTGGGGGTTGGCATTGCCACTTCCCATAGTGCCAGGCCTCAATGATCAGGTGCCAACTTCAGGGTCCACTTTCATGCAATGAGGAAGAGAAGTTGGTGAAACATGGAGGACAGACACATGTAGCTCCTTGAGCTGGACAGGATGGAAGCAAATCATATGATGCTATATTGTGCACTAATTATTTACAATTGTTGACGGACCTTGGCTTTATAGCAAATTTAGAAAATAATTTAAGCAAAGCATGACATGACAACCAAAACATATGACTTTGGATTTGTGCACCCACAGGGTAAGCCACCATTCATATCTACAAACCTTGCCTCCTTCTAACATTAAGACTAGCTACAACCATAACAAAAACATTCTAATAATTATGATTACTGTCTTTTGTGGCCAACATATGGTAATAATGTTTTTCAATGGTTAGTAGCCATCTATCCTTTTCTAACCTGCTCCTGATATCTGAATTAAAATGGTAACATCCAAAACAACATGCATTGCTTTTATATATTGCTTTTTGTCCAATGATGTCCATTTTGTTGTAAATTGAGTCATGAGCAAACTACACCTGTGAAACTGTTTGACGAATAGTTATTTTACAAAGGATGTGAAATATCACTTACAATCTTAAAAATTGATTTGTTCCATCAGATGCAGAACTTTCATGCTTATGTGGGTGAAAAAGCACATGTAGAGATCAGCTTTACGAACCCTTTTGCTCTTCCACTGAAGAAATGTTCCATGACCATTGAGGGAAACGGTCTGGTTGACGATCATATAACAGTAAAGTAAGTTTGCATTTTGAAGATGGCAGAAAAAAGGACATATGTGTAACATCTGGCTACTAATAAACATTTTATTAGACGTTAAATAATTGAGGATAACAGAAAGTGGATTTCAAGTTTTGAGACTTCACATTTTTCGACTACGATGGTTGATTGTAAGATTCTAAAATGTGTTTTTATCCACTTAGCTGGATAGAAGCTCCGATATACTGAACTTGGGTCTCTTAGTTAGCTAAATGTCAACCTGTTGACTCCAGTTCACAGGGTACACTGTCACAAGCAATCCGTAGCAACACAGATGAGGAAATGTGGTTATAAGGGAGTTCATGATGACTGTAGCATTTCTCCCTTCTTGCCTGCCCTGAGATCAAAATGATTCCCTGGTTTCTTTGTTTCGAGACATTTGACATGTGTTGGAGTTATTCAGCAGGTCATGTAGCATCTGTGGATGACATGGATAGGTGACAAGTGTCAAGAGTGCTTTTTATTGTCATATGTCTCGAAACAATGAAATTCTTATTTGCAGCAGGACAACAGATATACCATAATACCCATAACTATAAACATAGTATACCATAAATACCATAATAAACAACAAAAGGTTTTATATATATACACTGTATACTGTATGTACACACCCAATAATAGTGCAAAGCCAAAATCAATCCCTCAAGTCTATATAGTTTGGAGCTTATTTTGAGGTGGCAGTGTTTAATAACCTGATGTGTGTAAGGAAGAAGCTACTCCTGGATCTGGATGTTAGAGTTTTCAGGCTCCTATACCTTCTTCTCGACGGCAGGAGTGAATCGATAATGTGGCCAGGGTGGTGTTGGGTTTCTAATGAAGCTGGCTGTCTTTTTGAGACCTTTGATGGTGGGGAGGTCAGTACCCTTCAATAGACAGGGCAGTGTTCACCACTTTTTGAAATCTCCTTTGTTCCTGGTTGTTTAACTTGCTGAACCAGGCTGTGATGCAACCAGTCAATATGCTCTGCACTGTATACCTGTAGAAGTATAAGAGAGTATTTGTTGACATACCAAATCTCCTCAAACTTCCAAATTAGAGGCGTTGATAGATTTTCTCTGATTGTGGCCTCAATAATCTGATTATTTCCTCAAGCCCTCTAAAGTTCTTCCAATGTGAATTGGCATCGTAATGATGGTAACATTGCAGGTTCCTTTTTTGCAAAAACAGATTACCTTTTGATTGCAGGAATTTAATGGGGAATCCTGCCCTGTTGGAAATAGTCCGGAAAGACTATAATTGAGCAAACATCTTTAAAATGTTCTGAATACACTGTACTGTACCAACATAAGACTTTCCTTTATCATCACTACTCCCTGGTGATGAACCTAATAAAATATGACAAAATAAAAATTGGAACTTTTAACTGTGCGGAACTTTAGAGGTGCTGATAGTTAGGTGCCTATCGGTATCAACACATTTCTGATTCTTGCATACACTAACTCCGTGCAATATAAAGAACGGACAACTAATACAATGGATGGTGCTGTCAAAAATATACTTGGATAAAGATGGATTGTTGCAATAGATGGAGAGGCAGAGAGGAAATGTGATATTAGAGAGTTGTGGCCAGTGCTTTTGCTTGATGTTTTTCATCCATAGCATTACTTTTTTCCTTTAAGTATTTACTCATATAAGAAAAATTAAGAAGTGGTTATTAACAATGGTTGGCCATGCATATATTTACGGAAGGATTCATCTTGGTTTCCTTATCTTTCTTAGGTTTCAAGATGTAAAGCCAAATGCTCTTGCAAAAGTGTGGTGTGACTTTACTCCAAAAAAGTCAGGGCAAAGAAAACTACTGGTAGATATTGACTGCGACTTAGTGCAGAACGTGAAAGGATCTCTAAAGATTGAGGTCCAAAAGGAGAAAGAATGAAAAGATCTCAAAACCTTTTGTTTCATTATGTGAATTTCTGGGATATTCACATTTTAGTCAGTTTACATGTTTAAGTATATTGGCTATAATTACAATTTATGATCAGCTTTGACTGCTTTGGTGAATGGTTTCATGTTTATGGGAAGTTTGTATTGGAATTTGCTTGAAAGATGTTTAGCTTTCATATGGAGTATAGAGAGATTGAAGCAATATAAATAGTAGTTGACAACACAAGGTCATTAGGTCATAAGTGATAGGAGCAGAGTTAGGCTATTTGGCCCATCTTGTCTATTCCACCATTCAATCATGGCTGAATAATCTCTCCGTCCTAACCCCATTCTCCTGCCTTCTCCCCATAACCCCTGACACCCGTACTAATCCACAAACATGAAATCTAAGGTAGACAAAAATGCTGAAACGTTGCCTATTTCCTTCGTTCCATAGATGCTGCCTCACCTGCTGAGTTTCTCCAGCATTTTTGTCTACCTTCGATTTTCCAGCATCTGCAGTTCCTTCTTAAACATGAATTTCTAAGTTCAGTTGATTCATCAAGTGGCCATAAAAGTTCAATTTAAAGTAGAGCAATGAGACGTTTTCCATGCACACCTGACTAGAATTATTTCTCGTACAGCATCACAGATAATAACATGCCTATTATATTCATTGTCGCCGGTGTGATACTGCTGTGAGGTAATTTGTATCTTTGATTGAACCGGTTTTAGATTTTTGAAGGTGTGAAAGGAAATATTCTGTTTGTACTCTTTGATGTTTGACATTATCACAAGCTAGTTCAAATTTTCTACTATGATAGCCAATATTATTCTTTGCTTTTCCTCTGCCTCTTCGCATACATTGCATATTTGATTCTGAAGATCTATAATTAAATGGTTTCCTGTGCCAGTTTTTTGGAGCAATGTCTTCCATTGGACTGAATGGTAGATGGAATTTGGCAATGTAATACAGCAAATGTAATTCATCTTTGGGTCTTGGTTCTAAACATTTAATCACCCGATCGCAAGAGACAATCTGCAAATGGGATATCATCAGTTCATCATACAATGCCTTTGTGATTTCTGTAACTGAAATATGTTACAATTTTCATGAAATAATAAAGTTGATTTTGAAGTCTTTAGCACTGAGAACCATTTTTCTAATTTCTAGATGTTTATTCTGACCTTATACCCCATCATCAACAGTGGTGGTCAAGTATTTTGGAGTAAACGCTTTGCTGCTTGTCAAATATTTCTACACTGTGTTGTATGATTGAAGTGGCCACTGGGGAGCACCAGCAATGGCTGCCTCGCCAACAGTCTGTCTGTCCTTTCCTTCTTTGTGTTTTAATTGTATGTATTAAATGTATGTCTTTAGTGTTCTTTAGCTTGTTTTATGTGGGGGGGAGAGTTGGGGGAAATTTTTCTAAGCTCTTACATCGACGGAGATGCAATTTTTTTCCGTATCGTATCTCTATCCGCACTGCGGCCTAACATCGTGGAGTTAGCGGCCTTTGCTGGAAGAATATTGAACTTTTTTGTCATCCATCATAGTGAGAAATGTAGGGAATCTGCTTTGGTGGATGTTTATGTTAACTTTTATGTAGTTGTGCGTCTTGTTGCTTTTTTTTGTATGGCTGTATGGCAATTCACATAGCACTTAATTGGTACGTGACAATAAAACCTTTGAAATCTTTGTAGTTGACAACTAATAATTTGTTGCCAAAAACTGTGGTAAAGTCACATTACGGTTCGTGAGTCTGAGCTTAAGTCAAGAGTGTTTTATTGTCATGTGTCCCAGATAGAACAATGAAATTCTTACTTGCTGCAGCACAACAGAATATGTAAACAGAAAGGTTGCAGATTCAAAATCATTCTGGTGACGAGAACAAATGTCCAATCTGTCCTTCCAGTGTGGGTCTGAGGAAATACTGATAACATAGAGCACAGAATATCGAAAAGTACAGCATGGGAAAAGACCCTTTGGCTCACAACGTATGTGCTGAAAATAATGCCAAAATAATCTCATCTGCCTACACATGATCCATAGTTCTCAATTCCCAGCACATCATGTGACTATCTAAAAGTCTCTTAAAAGCCACCATCGTAACTGTCCTTCACCACCATCCCCCGGCAATGGTTGGTGGAATACAGAAAAACGAGGGGTATTTTGGGAAGTCTAACATAGGCAGGACTAACACAGTGAATAGTGGGGCTCTGGGGAATGTTGTGGAGCAGAAGGATCTGGCAGTGCAGGTGAAATTTGTAGGAAAGAACTGCAGTTGCTGGTTTAAATCGAAGGTGGACACAAAGTGCTGGAGTAACTCAGCGGGACAGGCAGCATCTCTGGAGAGAAGGAATGGGTAACGTTTCGGGTTGAGACCCTTCTTCAGCAGAGCAGGTACAAAGTTCCATCCTCCCCCATCCCCCATCTCAGCCCATGTTTAATGGAGTTTAATGCAGGTAAGTGCAAGGTGTTGCATTTTGGAAGGGCAAACCAGGGCTTGACCTTCACAGTGTATGGCAGGGCTCTGGGGCATGTTGTAGAGCAGCGTGATCTAGGAGTGCAGGTATATGGTTCCTTAAACATAGGTCACAGGTAGTTAGGGTGGTCAATAAGGCTTTTAGCACAGTGAGGTTATCAAGTGTAGAGGTTGGGATGTGATATTACTGATGTACATGACATTGGTGAGGCCACCTTTGGAATATTGTGTTCAGTTGTGGTCACCCTGCTTAGGGGCCGCCGAGCATTTTTGAAAATGGGGGGGCTGAGTGATCACTGGCCTTGGGGGGAGGGTGTGGGAGGGGGTCCAACAGTAGAGACTTTTTGAAACTTGATGTATTAATATCATGTTTTCGTGCATGGTAGAATTTTGATTTCAATGTTTTTTGTTTGAAGTATTTTTAAGATAATGTAGAGCCTACATGAGAGATAGGAGCAGGTGATTATTATTTTTGTTATTGTTCAACCTCCAAAAACTGGGAGATAATAATACAGGGCATCACCCACCTCAAAAAATGGGGGGATATTTCCCCCCCCCCCCCAAAAGTGGGGGGATATATTCCCCACCTACCTGGGACAGCGATCACCGGGTATCAGGTATCAGGGGAACCAGTTACCGGGGGATCCGGGTGACAGGTCACTGAGGTATTGGTTACCGGGCACCGGCGCCCGCTCCGTTTATTGCTGTGTTTCCGGGCGTGTAGATGGACGGGGTGACGGTGGGACTGCCCGGGGAGAGGGGCTCAGGCTCAGTGAGACGGGGTGGCACACATAGTACCCCATGACCCGAGGGAGGGCAGAGCATATCTCCCATATTGCCTTGCCCTTCCTCCCAGACTTTTACAAGGTTTCCCCTTCAGTTCTAGGCCCAGCTCTCTTTGTGAAGGGTCTCCTGAAGCGCTGTCTCTCCACTCTCTGCCAATTGCCTCTGGTGTGATCACCCGAAGTCCATGTTGTATGTCTCTTGGAACAACTTCTCCTTGTTTGTTCCACCACAGGATTGTGAACATGCTCTCAGTCTCCTACTCCCCTCCCCTGCAATGTAATAGCCTGAGAGTCTACGCCTGACTGAGACCTTTCATTGCTTACCCTTCTGGCTTCCCTATGAACTCTTGACATCCTTCCTGGTTTGAGACCAGAGCTGACCCTGGAATCTATCCGGGGTTAGCCAGTGTTTGACTTGGCAGCTCTCTGTGTTTTTTTGACCCTGATTCCTCCATAAATAGGAGCCGGAAGGTTGGGTTGTTCAGCAGCGTTCTCTGTTAGTCCGACCCCTTGACCTCGTGCCCTCAGACCCCGTGCTCCTCCTCCCATCACTAGCTTCCTCACGGCTCCGTGTGTGAGTGTGGGAAGTCTTCACTCTCCCTCCCTCCAGCCCACCCCCCCTTCACGTTCACCGGCCCGGTGGCCTGCCCCTAAGGTGAGTTGCTTACTCCCACCCCGTGTCCCGGTGTGTTACGGGTGAGGTTGGTGCTTCCTGCAGGTACTGAACCGTCCGTGTCGTCACTAAAGTACTTCCGCTGGGCTGGCCACTAACTGCCGGGGGAAACATCGATAAAAAAGTGGGGGGGTTGCAGCCAATAGACAATAGGTGCAGGAGTAGGCCATTCGGCCCCCTCGAGCCAGCACCGCCATTCAATGTGATCATGACTGATCATCTCCAATCAGTACCCCGTTCCTGTCTTCTCCCCATATCCCCTGACTCCGCTATCTCTAAGAGCCCTGTCTAGATCTCTCTTGGAAGTATCCAGGGAACCAGCCTCCACCACCCTCTGAGGCAGAGAATTCCAAAGACACACAACTCTCTGTGAGAAAAAGTGTTTCCTCGTCTCCATTCTAAATGGCTTACCTCTTATTCTTAAATTGTAGCCCCTGGTTCTGGACTTCCAAAACATCGGGAACATGTTTCCTGCCTCTAGCGTGTCCAAACCTTTAATAATCTTATATGTTTCAATAAGATCCCCTCTTATCCTTCTAAACTCCAGAGTATACAAGCCCAGCCGCTCCATTCTCTCAGCATATGACAGTCCCGCCATCCCGCGAATTAATCTTGTAAACCTACGCTGCGCTCCCTCAATAGCAAGAATGTCCTTCCTCAAATTAGGGGACCAGAACTGCACACAACACTCCAGGTGTGGTCTCACTAGGCCCTATACAACTGCAGAAGGACCTCCTTGCTCCTATACTCAACTCCTCTTGTTATAAAGGCCAACATGCCATTCGCTTTCTTCACTGCCTGCTTACCTGCATGCTTACTTTCATTGACTGATGAACATGGACCTCCAGATCCCATTGTACTTCCCCTTTTCCCAACTTGACACTATTTAGATAGTAATTTGCCTTCCTGCTTTTGTTACCAAAGTGGATAACCTCACATTAAACTGCATCTGCCATGCATCTGCCCACTCACCCAACCTGTCCAAGTCACCGTGCATTCTCATCGCATCCTCCTCACAGTTCACACTGCCACCCAGCTTTGTGTCATCTGCAAATTTGCTAATGTTACTTTGAATCCCTTCATCTAAATCATTGATGTATATTGTAAATAGCTGCGGTCCCAGCACCGAGCCTTGCAGTACCCCACTAGTCACTCACTGCCTGCCATTCTGAAAGGGACCCGTTAATCCCAACTCTTTGTTTCCTGTCTGCCAACCAATTTTCTATCCATGTCAGCACTCTACCCCCAATACTATGTGCCCTAATATTGCTCACTAATCTTCTATATGGGACCTTATCAAATGCTTTCTGAAAGTCCAGGTACACTACATCCATTGGCTCTCCCTTGTCCATTTTCCTAGTTACATCCTCAAAAAATTCCAGAAGATTAGTCAAGCATGATTTCCCCTTCATAAATCCATGCTGACTCGGACCGATCCTGTTACTGCTATCCAAATGTGCAGCTATTTCATCTTTTATAATTGACTCCAGCATCTTCCACACCACCGATGTCAGGCTAACTGGTCTATAATTCCCTGTTTTCTCTCTCCCGCCTTTCTTAGAAAGTGGGATAACATTAGCTACCCTCCAATCCAGAGGAACTGATCCTGAATATATAGAACATTGGGAAATTATCACCAATGCATCTACGATTTCCAGAGTCACTTCCTTACGTACGCTGGGAGACCATCAGGCCCTGGGGATTTATCAGCCTTCAATCCCATCAGTCTACCCAACACCATTTGCTGCCTAATGTGGATTTCCTTCAGCTCCTCCATCACCCCAGATCCTCTGGCCACTAGTACATCAGGAAGATTTTTTGTGTCCTCCTTAGTGAAGACGGATCCAAAGTACCAGTTCAACTCATCTGCCATTTCCTTGTTCCCCATAATAAATTCACCTTTTTCAGTCTTCAAGGGCCTAACTTTGGTCTTAACTAATTTTTTCCTCTTCACATACCTAAAGAAGCTTTTACTATCCTTTATATTCTTGGCTAGCTTACCTTCGTACCTCATCTTTTCTCCCCGTATTGCCTCTTTAGTTATCTTCTGTTGCTCTTTAAACATTCCCCAATCGTCTTGGTTCCCCGCTCAACTTTGCTACGTTGTACTTTTCTTTTATTTTTATACTGTCCCTGACATCCCTTGTCAGCCACGGTTGCCCCTTACTCCCCTTGAAATCTTTCTTCCTCTTTGGAATGAACTGATCCTGCACCTTCTGTGTTATTCCCAGAAGTACCTGCCATTGTTGTTCCACTGTCATCCCTGCAAGGGTATGTTTCCAGTCAACTTTGGCCAGCTCCTCCCTCATGGCTCCATAGTCCCCTTTATTCAACTGTAAGACTGACACCTCTGATTTACCCTTCTCCCTCTCCAATTGTGGATTAAACCTGACCATATTATAGTCACTACCTCCTAATGGCTCCTTAACCTCATTCCTTTATCAAATCCGGTTCATTACATAACACTAAATCCAGAATTGCCTTCACCCTGGTAGGCTCCAATACAAGCTGCTCTAAGAATCCACCACGGAGGCACTCCACAAATTCCCTTTCTTGGGGTCCAGTACCAACCTGATTTTCCCAGTCTACCTGCATGTTGAAATCTCCCATCACAACCGTAGCAATCGGTAACATGCCAACTTTTACCTCCTGATTCAACTTGCACCCTATATCCAAGGGCAAGTTCGAAGATCATATATGATCATATTGTATGGCGGTGCTGGCTCGAGGGGTCAAATGGCCTACATCTGCACCTATTTTCTATGTTTCTATGTTTCTATAGCACCAAGTGGGCATCATGTAGAAGCAGCAGATTAGAACTTGGTTGCTGCAAAGAGTTATTTCACACTGCAGAAACTGATGCTGATTCAACTTGCCCCACCAGCCACCCCACGGTTCCGCGGCCCATGCATAGGCAATATGTTGTTAAACTGGAAAGAGTGCAGAGAAGATATCTGAGGATATTGCCAGGACTCGAGGGCCTGAGCTATAGGGAGAGGTTGGCCAGGCTAGGAATCTATTCCGAGGAGCATTGGAGATGAAGGGTTATAGAGGTGTATAAGATCATTACAGGAATCAATAGGATGGATGTACAGTCTTTTACCCAGAGTAGGGGAAATCAAGAACCAGAGTACATTTGTTTAAGGTGAGGGGGGAAACATCTAATAAAAAAACGAGGGGCAATTTTTCACTTAGAGGATAGTGTGAATTGGGAACGAACTGCCAGAGAGGGTACTTGAGGTAGGTAGAACCACATTAAAAAGACATTTGAACAGGTACATAGATAGCAATGGTTTAGAGAATATAGGCCAAATGTGGACAGGTGGAACTAACATAGATGGGACATCTTGGTCAGCATGGGCAAGTTGAGCCGAAGGGCCTGTTTTCTTTCTGCATGACTCTATGACTGCACGGAGTCTGAAGAAAGGTCCTAACCCGAAACCTATCTATGCTCTTTAGAGATGCTACCTGACTCGCTGAGTTATTCCAACTCATTGTAATTATTTTTAACGTCAACCTGCCTATTTTTTAATCTACATTATTCACCAAAGTGTTATACCAGCATCAGGTTCTGCTGTCTAAAATGACTCTTTGCAGCAACCAAGTTCTAATCTGCTGCTTCTACATGATGCCCACTTGGTGCTATAGAAACATAGAAACATATAAAATAGGTGCAGATGTAAGCCATTCAACATCTTGAGCCAGCACCGCCATTCAATATAATCATGTCTGATCTTCCAAAATCAGTACCCCGTTCAGGCCTTTTCCCCATATCCCTTGATTCCCTTAGCCTTAAATCGAACTATCAGAAGAAACAATTAGTAACCTCAGTTTCCGTAAATTGTTCGCTTCTAATGTCAAAAAGTATCAACTGTCTGCTTGCAGCTCCTTTCTGCACAAATATTGCAAAATGTAAGAAGGAAGTGGGCTTTCTATCAATTTCCGGACAGGCATTTATGTGAAATGAAACGCTTGTGGCTGGGGGTTTTACATAAAGCACTTTAAACTGGCATTTAGTATGTGAAGCAAAATAAGTTCTTCCAAAACAAGTGTAGTGGCCACTCAGTATGTTATAATGTTATAAATTATGGCCATTTGCCTTTAAATATTCTCTGCCTGTAATTGTGTGGGTGGGATTTATTACGTAGTCAGAGGCATGTTTGCTGCTGGGATTCTTGCACAGAAGCTTGTAGTTTTTAGTTTAGTCGAAGAAGCTTGGGGGGCTGACATAGCTTTGCTTTGGACCATGTTGGAGTTTGACCATGCACGAGTTTGACTGCGAATAAGATTAAAATGTACTTAAACAAGAAGACGTTGGGATGAATATCTCACTGTTTTACAATAAAGAAACTATTAATCAAGAGACTGTGTTTTGAAGATTTATCTTTGGATGGCTTTGAATGTCTCATGGAGAGCTTCCATGCGTAAACAAGGTTATCTCCTTACCCCTTTGTCTTCAATATAGTGGCTAGAGGAAGAAATTCCTTGAATGATATAATAATCTGCCACTGCACCTAGTCAAAACCTACCTTACAGGCAGGAGGTAGAAGAATTGGTCCCAAAGAGCAGCTTCTTAATAAGGAGCTGAAAAATTAAAGCGTAGCTATGGGCACACGCATGGGCCCCAGCTACGCCTGCCTCTTTGTCGGGTACGTAGAACAATCCTTGTTCAATGCGTACCAGGGCCCCATCCCCGACCTCTACCTCCGCTACATCGATGATTGTTTTGGTGCCACATCCTGCACCCACACACAACTGACTGACTTCATCCGCTTCACCACCAACTTCCATCCGGCACTCAAATACACCTGGACCATTTCCGACACTTCCCTACCATTCCTTGACCTCACTATCTCCATCGCAGGTGATAGACTCCTTACCGACATCCACTACAAACCTACCGACTCCCATGGCTATCTGGACTACATTTCTTCCCACCCTGCTTCCTGTAAGGACTCCATCCCCCACTCCCAATTCCTCCGTCTACGCCGCATCTGCTCCCAGGATGAGGCGTTCCACACCAGGGCATCTGAAATGTCCTCATTCTTCAGGGAACGGGGGTTCCCCTCCTCCACCATAGATGAGGCTCGCACCAGGGTCTCTGCCATACCCCGCAACACTGCTCTCTCTCCCCATCCCCCCACTCACAACAAGGGCAGAGTCCCCCTAGTCCTCACCTTTCACCCCAGCAGCCGTCACATACAACAAGTGATCCTCCGTCAGTTTCGCCACCTCCAACGTGACCCCACCACTCGCCACATCTTCCCATCTCCCCCCATGTCTGCCTTCCGCAAAGACCGCTCCCTCCGTAACTCCCTTGTCAATTCTTCCCTTCCCTCCCATACCACCCCCTCCCCTGGTACTTTCCCTTGCAACCGCAAGAGATGCAACACTTGTCCCTTCACCTCCCCCCTCCACTCCATTCAAGGACCCAAGCAGTCGTTCCAGGTGGAGGTTCATCTGCATCTCCTCCAACCTCATCTATTGCATTCGCTGCTCTAGATGCCAGCTGATCTACATCGGTGAGACCAAGCGGAGGCTTGGCGATCGTTTCGCCGAACACCTCCGGTCGGTCCGCAATAACCAACCTGAACTCCCGGTGGCTCAGCACTTCAACTCCCCCTCCCATTCCGTATCTGACCTCTCTGTCCTGGGTCTCCTCCATGGCCACAGCGAGCAACACCGTAAATTGGAGGAAATGCACCTCATATTCCGCTTGGGCAGTCTACATCCTGGGGGCTTGAACATTGAATTCTCCCAATTCTGCTAGCCCTTGCTGTCCCCTCCCCTTCACCAGCCATCTGGTTGTCTCCTCCCCTCCCCCAGCCCTCGGGCTCCTCCTCCGCCTTTTTCCTTTTTTCCTTTCTTCTCCCCACCCCCTATCAGTCTGAAGAAGGGTTTCGGCCCGAAACGTTACCTATTTCCTTCGCTCCATAGATGCTGCTGCACCCGCTGAGTTTCTCCAGCATTTTTGTGTACCGCTGAAAAAGTAAAGATCGGTGTCGTGTTTTTAAAAAAGTGATAGGCTCTGAGAAGAGTCTGGATAAAGTATTAGAATCAAGTTCTGCTAAGTTTTGGAAGGCAGCCAAGGGTGAGAGGGTGACTGAAGATCCAGGTGCCTGGCCATGGTTTGTTTTGAAGTTGAGATAAGTCACTTCAGTCATTTCAAAAATATTTGGATGTTTTCTGAAAGTCCAGTTTGTTTTAGTTTCTTATCTGGTGTTTTGGAACACTCAGCATTCAATGTTTATCAAATCTGAATGAAGCAAATTAACGAGGTCCCGTTTGTCCAATTAGCAGATTTGGCAATCTGCCAAGACCTGTTTAAATCCATGGAGTGAGGTGGAGCAGGTGAGTCAGAGGACCCACAAGGTGGCGGGGAGAGGCCAAGATATGAGAAGAGACAAGTTAAATTCACAGAAAATACCCGAGTTGCATTTCTGAAAGAAACCCAGAAGGAGAGAAACAAGTTATGGAAGAAGATGGGGAAGTTATTTGAAATCCAGAAGGAATTAATGGAATCAGATGAGAATGTGAACAAAGTGCAATTTAATCTGGGCCAACTGTTCAGCCTCGGTAAAGAGGTTGGAGATAAGCATAAAGCACTGCTGGGTTCACAGCCGCCTCAGGAAGAACGCAAAAGATATATCCAGTGGTTCGAAGAAAAGGTGAAGTTATTTGGTGATTCTATGGAAGATGCCAGGAGATGGTTAGCTGAAATTGAACAAAGGACCGTGTGTCTTATAGAAGGAGATGCTACTCAGCAAGGTGTAGAAATCGGACAACTTACTGATGGTACAGTTGAAAGTGCGATGCAACATGGTTCTGAAATGGAAGAGGAGATTACACCACAAGATAGTATCTCGAAGGCATCTACACGAAGATCAGGACATACTGTAAATCTGGTTCTATAGCCAGTTCAGCGTCAAGGGCCTCTGCTCGAATGGAAGTTGAAGCTGATCTAGCCGCGCTCTCAACAGAAACAGATGCCTTGGAGAAGAAACATAAGATTGAGCGACAAGAAGAACAGCTGAAAGGAAAGTTGAGGCGACAAGAAGAACAGCCGGAACTAGCCACAAAGTTGGCGGTTGTGAAATCACAGAAGGAAATAATGGAAAGTGAGGGTTCAAGATGTGGCTCTAAAGTATCTGATGGGATGAACTCTTATTTGAGAAAAAGAACTGCTCAAAAGGAAACAACAGCTAAATCAAATCTGCAGCCAGAGGATATCCGGCCTCATGACTCAGAACTAGCACATAGCCAAAAGATGGACAAAACTTATCTCAACAACTGGGTGCTAGACTGAAGCAAATTACTTATGGGGCATCTGTCGAGGCTCGGGACAAACCAACAACTCAGTACGCTTTTCCAGAGGCCTGATACACAGGCTTGAGCAAGCCAGTATGAGGATTAGAGGCCTGTCCATCATTCGTTTGTGCCAAGCCAAGGATCTCAAGATGGATTCCTTGAATTGGCGAAGAATCAAGCTGAATTCAACAGGCTCATAGCTCAACAAAATCTCTCTTTCACCCTACCACCAATAGAAATCCCTACGTAATAGTGATCCTTTGCAGTATGAAGCTTTCATAATGGCGTTTCACATAGTAGAAATGAAAATTACTGATGAAACAGAGCGCTTACGATTTCTGGCATATTACACAAGTGGTGGTGCTAAGGTACTTGTTGAAAGTTGTCTAAATAGGCCTGAAAGCCAAGGCTATCGAGAGGCAAGAAGGTTACTTAAAGAACGTTATGGTAATGAACAGATGGAGAAAGCCTATGCTTGGAAAGATATCAAGTCAGAAGATGTGGAGGCATTAAGTGAGTTTGCGATATTTCTTAGAGGTTGTTGTAGCTCGATGAAAAATCTCAACCACATGGAGGAGATGAATCTTGTAAGTAATACTAGAGCCATCATTCTAAAACAGCCCGTTCAAATTAGGGAAAAGTGGAGAGATAGAGCAGGCCGAATAATGGAAAAGAAGAACCGAATAGCCATGTTACCAGACCTGGTGGATTTCTTGGAAAGGGAAGTATGGTTCATGTTAGATCCACACCACGGGAGTATTCAAGATCATAAACTAATGGCAACTGTCAAAGGTTCTACCTTTACTAAACCTGAAGGAAGATCAGGACCTAAGGGAGGCAGTTTTGCTACCGCTATAATACCTGTGGAAATGACAGGTGGAATGAAAGGAGGTGTATCTACTATCAAGCAAAAAGGATTTTGTTTGTTATGTGATGGTTGGTAACACCATAAGGTGATGTCGAAGATTCAAGAAGAAGGAATGTAAAGAAAAGGTGGATTTCTTAAAGGAAAAGGGAATCTGTTTTGGATGTTTGAATAAAGGACACATGGTTAAAGACTGTGAGAGTCCTATAACTTGTGATAAGTGCAAGCAAAATCATCCTGAAGCACATCACACTGTAAAGAAGAAGCCGGTGCAAATAGAAGAAGGAGAAGCCAGCTACTAGTGATGCTGTCACCTCACCACAGATAACTGCTCATATTGGGGCCGTGGTAGAAACTTGTATCTTCTCCATCTTACCAGTACAGGTAAGGAATAGCAAGACAAATACAGTTTTGCGAACATATGCATTTTTGGATCACGGAATTTCGGCTACCTTTTGCACAGTAGGCTTGATGAGAAGGCTGGACATCACAGGAGAAGAGGTTAAGATTCTGTTGCGTACCATGAATGAAGAGAAGGAGTGCATTAGTCATTACATTACAAGTATGAAAACATCGAGTCTGGATGAAGATAATTTTATACCAATATCTGAACTGTTTACACATGAGACCATGCCTGTTGGTCATCAAAATATTCCCAGACATGAGGACTTGAGACAATGGCCTTACTTGAAGGATGTCAAAATATCTAAAATAAATTCTGGTATTGACCTACTTATCGGAACAAATGCTTTGAAGGCATTGGAACCTATACAGATTGTAAGGAGCCGAGGTGATGGACCGTTTGCTGTGAGAACCCTACTAGGATGGGTTATCTATGGCTCCTTGAGAAGGAACAACAAAAGCGGGAACCAGAAGAACTACCCTGCCACTGCTGTTAATCAAATATCTACTGGTAAATTAGAAAATCAATCAATCAATCACATTTATTTATAAAGCACATTTAAAAACATCCCACATTGACCAAAGTGCTGCACAGACCAGAGCAGGTAGCTAGAATCACAAAAAGAAGCAGACATACACAGGAATGCAGACAGCACACAGGTACAAATAATCAGCTCAAAGACACAAAACAAAGATCTGCCACATCAGGGGGATTCAAACGCTAGTGAATAAAAATAGGTTTTGTGCCTGGACTTAAAAGATTCAATGGAGAGGGCAGATCTGATAGGGAGGGGGATGTTGTTCCACAGTCTAGGGGCTGCGACAGCAAAGGGACAGTCACCCCTGAGCTTAAGTTTTGATCACGGGACACCAAGTCAGCTGGCCTGAGGGACCTGGAGGTAGAGTAAGGGGTAAGGAGGTCTGTGATATAGGGGGGAGCAAGCCCATTTAGGGCTTTATAGACAAACAGGAGAACCTTAAAATCAACTCTGAACCGTACTGGCAGCCAGTGGAGAGAGGCCAGAATGGGGGTAATACTCTTCCGGGTACTTGTCAGAAGCCTGACTGCGTTCTGGACCAGTTGCAGGTGGGATAGGGACAACTGACTGATCCCAGTACACAGGGAGTTTGCAGTAGTCCAGGCGAGAGGATATAAAAGCATGGATGACTTTCTCCAGATCTTTGAATGAGAGGAATTATTTTATTTTGGAAATGGTACGAAGCTGGAAGAAACTGGCTTTTACTACTGAATTGATTTGCTTGTCAAACTTAAAGGCAGAATCAAATATCACACCAAGGTTTTTGACATGGATGACTTCAGACTTGTTCTCATTCAACTGTAGGAAATTCTGTGTCATCCAACATTTTATGTCCTCAAGGCAGTTCATGAGATTGATTTTACTTCGGAGTCACGTGAGTGACTACGTGAAGAAGACCCGTCAGGGCGCATGCGCGTCATTACGTCGGTTGCATTGGCACAGACAGGCTGGGAGGAACAAAGTTCTCCAGCGGTAAGTTTGAAAAATCCTACAGGTAAGTTTAAACTTACTTTTCAGGTTGTCTGTTGCAGGAATCTTTTCTCGCAGGTTCCTGCTGGACATCAAATTCAGCAAAACCCGGTGGACCGTGGGGAAATTGTTGACCGCGGGGATGCCGGCTTCGGACCGCGGGAGTGCGGTAGCAGGCGGCCGGTGGGTTTTGCTGGTTGAGTCGCGGACAAAACGGTCCGCGACTCCCGAGGTTTAATTCGGGCCACAGGGTTTTGTAGACCGCGGGTTAAGCAAGCTGCGGTCACGATAGAGGTGGCTGTTAGGCTTGTTATTTCGAGTCGCTGACAGGCAGGTCAGCGACTCCAGAGATATGTTTTACATAGGGGCCGCGGGGTTTCTCTAGACCGCGGGGATACCGGCTACGGTCCGCGGTAAAGTGAGGAGCCGGTGGCCGTCGGACTTTTTGTTAGAGTCGCTGACAATAAGGTCAGCGACTCCCGAGGGTGTTCGGGGTGCAGACTGAGCGTGGACGTCGGGTTACTACCCGGCTCATTGAGGCAAGGACCCCGACTTTGGCAGCCCATATGGGTTTGAACTATGTGGAGCCTGGCCAGGAGGGTCCCATCTGTTATATATGTATGTCCTCAGTGGAGAGGAGTAAGGTCTGAGGGCTGCTTGCCAATTCCCTCAGTGGAGAGGAGTACAAGGGGTCAGTGTGTGGCTGACCCCAACCCCAACTCAGGAAGTGAGATTAGTGGTTTATCACCCTTATGTGTCTATGGCAGTAGCATTTTCTGCTAATTCTGTGGAGGTTTCAGGTCTAGGCCAAGCTGGCCTTCAAGGAGAATTTACAATTCACGCATTCCCTCCAAATTAAGGACAACGCAATTTTGGGAAGAGTTCAAAAGGGTAGACATTATAGTTACCACTTGGTCACATTGTGACTATCATACCGAGACAGATGATTATCATTTACTCAATTAAGGAGATGGGAAGCCTTGTTGAGCTGTATTATCAGTCACCTGTGGGAGTTACACCAGGTGGCGTCATAGTAATTCTGCTCATTAAAAGGGACTGTGCACGGTTTCTTCCCCAAGACGCCGGATTACTCATATTAAAAGTAAATAAATCCCAGGTTTAACTGGGATGGGCGTCTTTATTCACATAAATGTCTTTGCCTATGACAAATAACTGTTAAGTTTTGTTCCAGCATTTCCCACTATGTCTGATGTACGGGGGCCAGAGGCGCTCCAATTCTTCCCTATAGACGGCGTTGGCATCGGGAAGGAGCACGATTTGGAGTCACTAGCACGTGCAGCCTGTTTGGGGAAGGAGGATACCAACAGAGTATCGATTTGCATGGCTAGTCATGGCGGCTGCTGTAGGCAGTGACCTGATAACCCCAACTCAGAGTGAGTGCCAAGCCAGGGGCATCAATGTCAGACAACATTGCGTCTCGTTGCAATCCAACAACGCTCCATCGTAAGGCATGTCAGGCAGCAACACCTAGTAGAGGGTTGCAAAATTCCTCCCACTCAAGGGTCGGAGTGGTCGAGAGAGTGCTACAGGAGGATGCACATGTGCCTGAAGCAACACCTGTTTGCAGGGTTGCCATTCCTCCCACTTGCTGCACCACAGTGGTCGAGATAGTGCTAAAATACATGTACACATGCCTGAGGTGACGCCTAGTAAAGGGTTGCCAAAATTTCTCCCACTCAAATGGCGGAGTGGTCGAGAGAGTGCTACAGGAGTATGCACATGGGCCTGAAGCAACACCTGTTTGCAGGGTTGCCATAACTCCCACTCGGTTCTCCGTAGTGATCGAGATGGTGCTAAAATACATGCACACAGGCCTGGGGCAGCTCCCGTTGCAGGTTGCATAAGTCCTCCCATGTGGATGTATAGCGGATGAAGATGGAGCCACACACATATGTGATAAGATTGTGGGGAATGGTGTCGAACAACATGCTTGGTACAGAGGCATGTACAAGCAAATGGAGGAGATGGATGGTGATACCTGCTTCAGCTTCGATAAGTCCCACTCTAAGAGAGTGTCTAAGGTTAGTATGGATTAACTCCAAACAGGAATACAAACATGGCTATGTGCCGGGGTCCCATGCTGAATGCATGAGGGTAAGCAGTGGGCGTTGCCTCTAAAATTGCTGCTCAGTCGCTGATTGCTGATCCATCCAGAGAAATCCAAATTAACACCTGACTATTTGGGTCACAATTGATTCAATTAAGTGACTCTGCCCAGGGAAAAAAGGGTAGAGCTAATTGACAGCTGTATCAAGCTAATTGAGGCATTAAGGATACATTCGGGTCATTATAATAGACCTATGCAGTTATCAGTAAAGGCTATTCTGATTTGCAATGGTGGATTCACCATGTGTCCAGGAGTTATAGCAAGGTAATGCTTGACCAACCTTCCATGATTTTGCAGATGAATGTCAGTGCACTCGGTTGGGGTGTCACGGATACGAGTTTCAGCTGTGGAGGCAGATGGACAGAGCAAGAGGCATCGCTTCTGCAGACATGGGCAATTAACTATTAAGAGGTTTTTATGGATAAGGCTGCCCTGAGGGTTTTTCCAATCGATGAAAAATAAAAAAAGTTATGAGTGTTTAAAAAATCTTAAGATCAGCTGATTGGTCCTCTCGCCTGTCAATCACCATGATGAAGGTAACACCCCTTATGGGGAAAAGGCAGGACTATAAAACCCCGGATGCCTGGATGTGAGTCAGTCACTCTGGAAGATCACGAGGGAGAGGCCACAACTCTGATTCTGCTGTGAGTCTACTGAACTGTGAGTCTACCCTTTATGTGGTTCATGTGGTTATGTGCTTTATATGGTTACCCTTTATGTGCTTGCAATAAATGATTTGTTCGCCAGCAATTTGCTTGCAATGAATGATGATTTTTTAACCCTTAATGTGCTTGCAATAAATGATTTGTTAGCCAGCAATGTGCTTGCAATGGATGATTTGTTAACCCTTAATGTGCTTGCTAAAAATGTTTTGTTAGCCCTTAATGAAATGAAATGAGTTGTTTAGCCTGCCCCGTGCTTGAAATTGAAATGGAAATGGAAATGAAATGAAATGAGTTGTTTGGCCTGCCTTGAGCTTTTGCTTTTGTTTTGGCTTTGCTTTGCTTGAACTCACCTGAAATGAAAGCAAATGGGTTGTATTGTTGACTGGCCCCGCCTGCCCTGTGCTTGACTTGACCTGACTTGAAATGGTTTGACTTGACATGAAATGGATTGTTGTCTCTGCACTCATTGTGCTTGACTTGACCCACAACAACCATGCTAGTGCTCCAGAACCCCCCCCCCCCCCCATTGGCCACCAATATTGGAATTGGTGGAGAAGTTGGGGGACCAGCCCTCCCGTGTGAACCTGGGACCCAGCGGGTCCCACTTAGTCTAGTATACCTCCAAACCTGTTCTATCCATGAACCTGTCTTACTATCTTAAACTACCTCCTCTGGCAGCTTGTTCCCTACACCCACCACACTTTGTGTGGAAAAAGTTACCCCTCGGATTCCTATTAAATCGTTTCCCCTTCACCTTGAACCTATGTGCTCTGGTCCTTGATCACCCTACTCTGGACAAGAGACTCCTGACAATATTTGTCCATTATTCCTCGATTTCAGGAAGCAGAGTGTTGTCCGTGTCACAGTTAGCATTAATGGGGCTGAAGTGGAGATTGTCAATAGCTTCAAGTTCCTGGGGTATAATTATCACTAAAAATTTGCCTTCATCCAACAACAGTGAGGCCAAGAAAGTACATCAATGTCTCCCCATCCCGAGAGGCTAAGGAAAGTCAGCATCTCTCTAAAGACTTTTACTAATTTCTACAGATGCATTGTTGGAGGCATTCTATCACAATTTGGTTTATCAGCTGGTCAGCCCAGGACTGCAAGAAAATACAGAGAGTTGTGGATGCAAGTCAGTCCATAATGTAAACCAACCTCACGCCATCGACCATCCACACTTCACATTGCCTCAGGAAAGAAGCCAATGCAACCAAGGACTCTCCTAACATGGTCATTCTCTCTTCTTCCATCTCCCATCAGGCATAAGGTACAAAAGTGTAGATCAGTCAGTATTAGTTGACCTGATCCATGTCATGTTTACTGTACACTCAAACAGCTATCTGGTTGAGTGTCTCACATATAATCCAGCCTGCTAGTCCAGCCTCTGGTTAGATTTGTTGTAGACCTTGAGCTTACAACACCTATGGATTTGAGCTCTGTGTGCTTTCTTAATAAACAAACGTACTCATGTATGGATTCTGAGTTATTACACATTCCTGCAAAAAGCATAAAAGCTGCACCACCAGGTTAAAGAACAGCTGCTGTTACCAGATTTCTGAATGTACTTCTCATTAACAAAGAATGAATTTCCGTCTTCCATCTACCTGATTGCAGTCCTTGCACTTCTTTTTTATCAGCATTATTTTTGTAACTGATTTATTTTTATTTTCTCTTTGGCACAATCTAATGTATTTATGTATGGTATGATATGCCTGTATAGCAAGTAAAATAAGTTTTTGCACTGTTTTTCAGTAAATGAGACAATAATATATTGATACCAATATCACATTCCACAGATGTGCTAGTTGGTAGTTTAACTGGCTGCAATAACATACATGATCGGTGAAAGAATCAGAGGGGACTTACAAATCATGTGAAGGAACAGAGTTAAAGTGTTTACCAACTGGGAGATCATGTTTGCCGAGGTGAACTGAGCGAAGGTGTTCAGTAAAACAATTGCCGATTCAGCGCTTGATTCACGCCTTCCCACTTCTCCCCCCTCCCCCGCACCCACGGTTTGCCACCTGGACTCGCACCTATTTCTCTCCTCCCCATCCCCTTCCAACTACACTCCTTCCTCTGGCTTCACAATTCGCAACTCTTCAATCCTTTTGTCTCATTTTTTTTTAAATCTCTGGCCTTTGATCAACCATCTGCCTTCTCTCGCCTGCGTTCACCTATTACCTGATGCTTTGTCCTGCCCTTTGTCTCTTCCAGTTTCCATCCACCCCCTCCCCCCCACGTCCCCACAATCAATCTGAAGAAGGGTCACAATTTGAAACATCAACTATCCATTGACTCGAGAGGTGCTGCCAAACCCACTGAGTTGCTTCAGCACTTAGTCTCTTATTTTGCTCCTTGCCTCTATTCTGCCTATTACCTGCTATGCTGTGAGAGGCTGTACTGTCTGAGCCCTTTCCTTCATTCAGACAGGCATAGAAGGATCTGCAGATCCTCAAAATGTCCATCTGCGAGTAAGATACCGAGCCATCCTCTTCCTTAAGTCTGTGGATCACAGAGATCCCACCCTTCTCCCTGCTCCATGGAGCAGACTCTGGATCAGAAGATGATTCTGGAAGATTCTTGGGTAAAGAGCACAGCTTGCCAACTCTTCACCTCTCCGAGTTCCTACCTCTAATCTAGCCCCCTTGACTGCAGAATAAAATGTTCAATTCAGTAGAGCAGTTTCGTTTATTGTCACATGTTCTGAGGTATTGTGAAAAGCTCTTGTTGCATGCCAACCAGTCAGCAAAAAAACAATATATGATTACAATTGAGCAATTTACAGTGTATAGATACAATATAAGGGATGAACATTTAGTGCAAGGTAAAGTCCAATTAAAGATAGTCTGAGGGTCACCAATGAGGTGGATAGGTAGAGGTTGCTGCACCTGTCAACAGTAGGCACAATTCCTTCTGACACCGTCTTTGTTTATGAACACCTTTGAGGATGGAGAACCATTTGATGTTGTCCTTGGTTGCTTCCCATCGGGAAGTCAAAAAAGGGCTTCATGGTTCTCTAACCTGCGTAGAAGCTCTTTAGTTCACTGTTTGGTTTGTAACTTTGTCAGCACCAGAAATGCGGTGAGACTTGTGTACTGCCTAGGTGGTCTGCTGTATGATTTCACCGGGTTGTATGCAAAACAAAGCATTTCACTGTACCTAGGTACATGTGACAATAAAATATTGAATTATTGCACGAGCAATCTAGTTCCCGGGGACTGATTCTCCTATCCTTAAGAAGGAGTGTAATGTCTGTGTATAACCCTGTTGTGATTAGCACAATAGAGAGACGTCGGACACCGACGACATCTTGTAAGAAGACTTGATTTCCAACTCTAAATAGAAGCATCAGTCACGAGGCCCAGGCAAACTAAAAACTTCTATGCCTGGCCTCAAGAAGGCACTGGCCTTTACCTGTTAATGATGAATACAAACATTGCAAGGTGGCACTAACATTTACATTGCATCTCCCCCTTCAACTTTGGGGTCAAAAATTAATGTACAATACAAACTATTTTCAATACTAATAAATTTACCCTTTAATCAATTTAATGTGATTACATTACCACAAGTAACACAGTGCTCTTTATACTTTGAACATCATACTACAAACTACAAAATTAGCTTGTATTTACATTGCCTTCTTTTACTCTTGCCTAACTCTTATACATAACAAGCCGAGTTGGGGGTGTTGACAATCGCCCACTTCTCGTGCGAGTCGTATTTCCGACTTGTTCTGTGTTGTATTTCTGTTGTGTGTGTGTGTGGCTTGGCACGCAGCGAGCGGGTTCCCCAACCGCATTACCTTGTGATGCGGGCTGTGATTGCTCAGTTTCCGCGCTCTTTTGCTGCATGTTGCCAGGGTGTGGCTCAGCTGCTTCATGCGTGGGTCGTATGTCCTTCCTGTTTCTGTGGTACTCAGTACCGCTCGGTGTAGGGATGGAGTAGTTCTGAGGAGTCAAGTTTTTGCATGCAATCTGGCCATGTTGCCACTCGGTTGGTTTGGCGTGAAACCACTCCTGTTGTCAGTCCAGGCGCGGCAGCAGTTCGGCGCTTGCCTTCTCGTTTGGAATTTCATCCGCAAGTGAAATTTGGCAGCGGGCGATGCAGGAAGAATTCGGTAATTTAGAAGGGGTGGAGATAGTCGTTGACAACATTCTCGTTTGGGGTGAGATGCAGCCCAGCATGACGCTAGGGTGAAAGCCCTACTCGCGTGTGTGAAAGAGTCTGGCCTAAAGATCATTCCCAAAAAGTTGGTAATGTGCTCAAACATGATTGAATATGTGGGACACGTCATCTCGCAAGCAGGCATGTCACCAATCCCATCTCGTGTCAGCAGCATGCTAAAAACACCATACCCAACAAACAAGGCTGAAGTGCAAACGTTCTTGGGGATGGTGACATACATGGTCAAGTTCATTCTGAACCTTTCGGAGATCACCATCCCACTTCTGACACCATGTAATGTCTGTGTATGTTGTTACTAGCAGAATAGCGAGACGTCTGACACCAACGACATCTTGTAAGAAGATTTTATTTCCAACTCTAAACAGAAGCTTCTAGAAAGTCACTTGTCATCACTCACGAGGCCCAGGCAAAACTAAAAACTTCTACTCTTGGCCTCAAGAGGGCACTGACCTTTACCTGTTAATGACAAATACAAATGTTGCAAGATGGCACTAAGATTTACATTACAAGGAGCATACCAATGCCCAAACTACCATTTTCACTGCACTACCACTAGAGGATATTGTGAAAAGAAAGGAGGACACTTTATTTTACCCTCAGCGTCCTTGACAGCCACACAAGCCAAAGTCTCAGAACTTAACCTCAACGAAACACCTCAACATGGAGCCTCTCTCAACACTGCCATTCCCAAAAGCCTGCTCGGTTCGTGCCTGTCCTCCTTTTTATCATAATCATAATCATACTTTATTAGCCAAGTATGTTTTGCAACATATGAGGAATTTGATTAGGCATACTGTCATACCATTAAAAAGCAACAAAACACACAAAATGCATTTTAACATGAACATCCACCACAGTGACTCCTCCACATTCCTAAAGGTGATGGAAGGCAAAAAAGTTTCAATCTCTTCCCTTCTTAGTTCTCCTGCACTCGGGGGTCTCGAGCCTTCTGTTGACAGGACGATCTTGGCTCCCGTAGCTGACGGCCGGGCCCTCCGCATTGGGGCGATCAAGCTCCTGCATCGGGTATACACTGCTACCAACAGTCACTCCAAAATGCCAATAACTGTGTTTTAAATCTGCTGCACTGGTTCTTCACTCAGCTATTCTCTCTATGGTGAAACTAACCTGGGCCCTTGCTAACGACTGAAGTAAAAATATGTGCGAAGGTTACATCGAGGCAGTTTGGGAGATTGGGAATACATTCTAATGGGCCTGTCTCACTTACGCAACTTTTTAGGCGACTACAGGAGACTATGAGGTTGCCAGAAGGTGGCCACATGTTCACCGGAGGTTGCTGAGGTGTCACCTGGTCGTAAGTAGTTCCCGCATCCTCGTAACATGTTGAAAAATTTGCAACGACCAAAATTTTGATACCATGGAGAGTAGCGAGAATTCTCATGCCGTAGGTGCAATGGTAGTGGGTCACCAGAAGGTCATAGGTTGTCATAGGTTCTTGTAGGTGGTCGCCGGTGCTGACCGGTGAATTTCATTGGCTCATTGGGGAAAAACAAACGTAAACAGTAGTTTTCAGAACCAAGGATAACTGACTGGTATTGTTAATGTCCGCTGAGCGTCACAGCCGTGTATCTCTGGCTTCTTAAAAGTTGTCCCCACTCTTTCTCTTCACCCCATCTCACCCTTCTTCCCCCCCCCTTTTAAAGGACTTAAGTGACCCTTCCGTACACTGTGCTTTCACCGTCTTAATTACAGCGCCAACTTTCCTGTTCATGGTGGTGCTGTAATTAAGACGGTGAAAGCACAGTGCACGGGAAGGGTCTGTATCACATTGGATTTGAACCGTGTGAATTTCACAAAAGCTGTGGTCCCACTAGGCGATTTTCTAGGAGACTGCCAGCGTCATTCACTGTCGTGGTGTGACGCTGGAAAAATGCCCACCCCACTACAATGTCCACAACAAGCTACCACCTCGTCGACGTCAAGCTACGACGCTACATCAACCGGCGACACAGTTCCTCACGACTTGGGACGTCCACCTACGACAACACCTACGACACCCAAAGTCAACCTACCTCCACCAGCAACAAGCTACGACAAGCTTTCAACCCTGTCAGCGACAGATGAAGACAACTAAAGACTTCTCTTGACGCCGGAGCTGTCGCCAATTGACGTAGAATGAGGTAGGTTGTCGCCAATGGAATTCACCGAGGTCATGACCTGGCGACAACCGATGTCACCTGGCGTAATCCTGCCGACAACCTAAGACAAACTACGACAGCACCTACGACAGGAGACGACGTCACGCAATGTCACGCAACGTCAAGCCCACTGTCACCGAAAAAAATAGCCTCGTGGGACAGCCGCTTAAGACAGCGCTCCCCCCGCTTGTCCTGTCCCCGCCTGCATAACTGGCTGGTGAAAGAAGCGATGTGTGTATGTGTGTGTGTGTTCAGGGCCTGTCCCAAATAGGTAACTTTTTATGCGACTGCAGGAGACTATGCTGTCGCCACATGGTCGCCACATGTTCGCGGGTGGTTGCCGGGTAGTCTCCTTCATGGTCGTGAGGAATTCCCGCATTCTGACAACTTGTTGCGGCCTCATTATGTTGAAAATTAGCGGCGACCAGAATGAAGCCGCCATGGAGAGTCGCAAGAATTATCGTGCTATTCTTGTGGATCGCCAGGAGGTCGGAGGTTCTCGTAGGTGGTTGCCGATGCTGTCCGGTGAATTTCATTGCCTAATTGGGGAAAAAAACGCAAACAGTAGTTTTCAGAACCAAGGATACCAGCCGGTAATGTTGTCTTCCGAGCTTCACAGCCGTGTATCTCTGGCTTCTTCAAAGTCATCTCCACTCCTTCTCCCACCTTCTCCTCCTTCTCCCCCCTTTTAAAGGACTTACGTGACCCTTCCCTTACACTGTGCTTTCACCGTCCGCCAACCTTCCTGTTCATCGTGGTGTGTGTCTGTATCACATTGGCTTTGCACTGTGTGACTTTCACTAAAGGGCCTGTACCACTTGGCCGTCATTTGCGCGTCACGCAGATGGTGTGAGAAGATCTTGTACATACCAAAATCCTGGGGAGCCGCGTGCGACCACTCGTCACTGCCTATGTCACCACGCACCATGCTTGCGTAATGCGCACGTGTCATGCGTCGTGACATGTAAATGATGTCGCGTAAATTACGCGCAAATGACGGCCAAGTGGGTCAGGCCCTTCAGACAGCGCTCCCTCGGCTTGCCCTGTCCCTCGCCTGCATAATGGGCTGGTGAAGGAGGCGACGTGTGTGTGTTCCACTTGACAGTCGCAGGCAGTCGCCTGAAAAATTGCCTAAGTGGACAGGTCCATTCAAGAGCACGATGACAATGGGGAAGAAGCTTTTACCGAATCTGGTGGTATGTGGTTTCAAGCATTTGTATATCCTGATTGACGGAAGACGGGAGAAGAGAGAATGACCAGGTGTGATTGTTTCTGGTAAAATTGGCTGCTTTCTCCAGGCAGCATGAAGTGGTGAGCCGCTGCATTGCGCTGAGCTGCTCCCAGTGAGCTGCTATGGCGGATGCCTCCCGCCGAGCCACTGCACCGTTGCACTGCGCTGAGCTGCTCCCAGTGAGCCGCGGAGTATCCGAGGCGGGCGTCCCTGTGGGTCGGAGCCTGCGGGCGGTGCATTTGGCGGAGCCTGTGGCCCAGGGTCGTTAGCCCATGGCTAGGCCTGGATGCCTTGTGCAGGAATGTTGGTCAACAGGCTTCACAATCTGAAATTTAACATATTAAAAGGTGATAAAAAATTAAGGCTTCTAGAACTTTGGTTGTTAAAGAGAGAGAAAGAGAGAGAGCGAGAGAGAGTGACAGGCGAGGGGGAGGGAGGTGAGAGAGGGGGAGGGGGGAGAGGGGGAGGGAAAGAGGTGGGGAGCGGTAGAGAGGGAGGGGGGTAATGGGATAGTGGGAGGGGGGGGATGAGGGGAGTTACCCATCAGGTTTCTCACTTGAAGAAAGTATAATTCAATCCAACAGTCCTTCCTCACTCCCTACCATGCTCTTGCCTATTCTGTTCACTGAAATTTCTTTCATCGCCATCGGTACCGACTACCAGCCTATCTCAGTACGGCATAGGATCCCTGCCCCCTGCCAATCTAGTTTAAACCCACCAGTGTAGCATGAGTGAACATGCCTGTCAGGATATTGGTTCCCCTCCAGTTCAAGTGCAACCCATCCTTCTTGTACAGGTCATCTCTGCCCCAGAAAATATCCCAATGGTCAAAAAACTGAATTTCTGCTGGATTATATCCACATGTATTCACCATCACAGGCATTAAAGTAGAAACTAGAAATCTATCAGCTACTCCTCACAGCATGGATGTCAGTCGTGCACAAATTCCCCTTTAAACCACTTCTGCTATTTGGTAAAAATGGAACAATGTGCCAATGATATGACTGCAGCACCAATGTTCCTAACTGAGAGATACTTTTAACTTGCATGTTTATCATGCAGATTTGCATGAAGACTTTAAGTTGATAGTACAAGGACCTTTGAGATAATCAGTCATGTCTGCCTGTGCAGTTGTTGTTTTATGCAGATGGAAAGCAAAATGAGATTAGCAAAGAAATTTTGCAATGCGCATCGGGATATAAATATAAATGGCTGTATAATGGAATGAAAGTGCTTGATGAGAATGAGACTGTAGACCAATCTGGCACATGGTTAAACAACATTGATCAAGTGCTGACCAAAATTACTCAGCCTTCTCTGAGTAATTAACCTGTTCAGTGCCACACCCGAGTATACTCGGGTCCTGGCCAATAATGAAAAACAAAACATGACAGTGAACAGGTTAAAGAGCTTCTAAAATAAACTGAATATGAGCAGCAGAAAATGATCTTCTCCCAGCCACTGTGTCCAGTGATGGTCCACAAGATGTGTAACCAGATACAAGTCACAACCTTGGTTTCACCAAGTCTGGATTCATCCACTTGAGCATTTGAAAATGTTAAAGATCACGTTGTTACTGGAGTGAAATCTATTCATCAGCCTTTCAAGCTGCAGATAAACCAAGAACTCAGCATCCCAATTAAAACCCAATCAGTAGAGCCAGGATGTTTAGGCGCTAAAAAACAGAAATAGGCAGGCAAAACGGCATAATAAAATTACAAAAAAGGCACGAAAAAGGCATTTATCTCCACCACCAAAATATGGTTTAAAATGATAATATAAAGGTATCTTACATTAATTGACCAAAGTTGCCTGGTTGCACATAATTACTAGCATTTTTTTCAAATTATCTGGTGTTAAACTATGCCGTCTATCAGACAGAATATGCTTCAATTGTGAAAAACTTCTTTCTACCTCAGCTGAGGTCACTGGTGCATACCTTAAACACGCTACAGACTCTATATTCGTGTTGATATCTTGTGCACTACCTTTGAGAACTTTAGCTATGTTTAGTATTTCTTCAAGATCTTTGTGTAGATGATATATGCATGTGCCTTTAACATAGCGTGCCGTCCGCAGCGCGAAGCACCTGCTGGAACAGTGTGGTGGCATTAACTCCGATTTCCATCTGGCCCTCCTCAACCTCCGCAACATTTCCCGCGACTCTGCCATGGGTTCCCCTGCTCAGCGGCTCATGTCTCGCGCTACCAGGCTCCCGCTCCTGGTGGCCCAGCGCTCCCTCATACCCTCCGTCCTCCCGCCTGCGGCGGTTCAGAAACGCATTGCCTTCAGGCACGATGTCCAAAAGCGTTCCCATGACAGGTCCTGCCACCCGCTGCCGCGCCTCTTCCCCGGTCAAGTTGTCCGTATGCAGACCCCTTCCGGTCACTCCAAGCTCGCTACTGTCTCGGCTCTGCAGGGTCGCCCAGGTCCTATCTCGTCGACCATGCGGGAGCCATTTACCGACGGTCCCGCCAGCACCTTCGGCTCGTCAACGAGCCGCGTCCTCCTGCCGCGGATCCCTTTGCTCACCCACTGCCGGCTTCGCGTCCGGGCGTTGATCTGCCCGTCCTTCCTAACATGCAACGGTCTACACCACCTCAACTCCTTCCGTCCCACCCTGCTCCGACTAGTCCTCGCTCGCCTGCCCGCTCCTGATCGGGCATCACCTCCGTTTTTGGTGCCGCGGTCTCCTCCGTCTCCTCCCGTTTCCCCCTTTCAGGTTCGTCTGCCCCCATCGGTGCCTCTTCTTCCTGCCGGAAGGGAGGATGGCGAGATGCGAACCCGGTCGGGACGTCTTGTCAAACCGCCTGTCCGCTATGGCGATTTTGTTTAACTGTCCTAGCGCATGAGCCGTGGTCGCCCTGTCACCATTGTATTTGCCTGTCGTTTCGAAGGGGAAGGATGTAGATGATATATGCATGTGCCTTTAACATAGTGACCTCATACCTACTAACCACTCCCCATATCACAAGTATAACTACAACCTCCCCACCCACAGATCGCTCTCTAGTTCCTGTGACAGACCACGTACAGCTAGTGCAATATGTAATGCTCCAGTATGAATAAAGATAGTAAAGTAACGATGTGTCGTTATAGATTCTTTACACTTTGTTAGTTAAAATCACTCTCACATTTTCCTTGCAGGTCTTTACCTACATTGCCAGGACCTTTACGAATATCGTCAGTTACTTTGTTGAAAATCTGCAAGTTATTCATTAATGTTTCACCACGTTTCTCAAGGGAAGTGATAGCTTGTGGGAAATTTGCAAAATTGGAAGCAATAAACACAAGATCGTGGTGGAGGGACTTTTTCTGCATGATTTCACTGACTGCAGCAGATTCTTCTTCTTCAAAACAGTTGACAATTTATTTTATCTTTTCAAAATTTGCAGCATAGTGGGGTACAGCAGAGAGCCATGTACCCCACCTAGTCAAATGGTCTGAGGAGGTAGCGGAATCTAGGGGGCATTTCCTTGAACAACTGCACGGGAAGAATAAGTGCTTTGAGGTGAATTTATTATGGGGAACAAAGAAATGGCAGATGAGTTGAACAGGTATTTTGGATCTGTCTTCACTAAAGGGGACACAAACAATCTTCCTGAGATAGTAGTGGCCAGAGGATCTGGGGTGACAGAGGAACTGAAGAAAATCCACATTAGGCGGGAAATGGTTTTGGATAGACTGATGGGACTGAAGGCTGATAAATCCCCAGGGCCTGATGATCTGCATCCCAGGATACTTATGGGAGTGGCTCTAGAAATCGTGGATGCATGGTGATAATTTTCCAATGTTCTATAGACTCAGGATCAGTTCCTGTGGATTGGAGGGTAGCTAATGTTATCCCACTTTTTAAGAAAGGCGGTAGAGAGAAAACGGGGAATTATAGACCAGTTAGCATGACATCGGTGGTGGGGAAGATGCTGGAGTCAATTATAAAAGACGAGATAGCCGCACATTTGGATAGCAGTAACAGGATCGGTCCGAGTCAGCATGGATTTACGAAGGGGAAATCATGCTTGACTAATCTTCTGGAATTTTTTGAAGATGTAACTAGGAAAATGGACATGGGAGAGCCAGTGGATGTAGTGTACCTGGACTTTCAGAAAGCATTTGATAAGGTCCCACATAGGAGATTAGTGGGCAAAATTAGGGCACATGGTATTGGGGGTAGAGTGCTGACATGGATAGAGAAGTGGTTGCCAGACAGGAAACAAAGAGTAGGGATTAACGGGTCCCTTTCAGAATGGCAGGCAATGACTAGTGGGGTACCGCAAGGCTCAGTGCTGGGACTGCAGCTATTTACAATATACATCAATGATTTGGATGAAGGGATTCAAAGTAACATTAGCAAATTTGCAGATGACACAAAGCTGGGTGGCAGTGTGAACTGTGAGGAGGATGCTATGTGAATGCAGGGTGACTTGGACAGGTTGGGGGAGTGGGCAGATGCATGGCAGATGAAGTTTAATGCGGATAAATGTGGGGTTATCCACTTTCGTAGCAAAAACAGGAAGGCAGATTACTATCTAAATGGCTTCAAAGGTTCAAAGGTTCAAAGGTTAATTTATTGTCACATAAACCAATTGGTGTAGTGAAATTCAAGTTACCATTGCAGCACATTAAAAAGAATACAAACATAACAATAGTAAATACATTTAAACATAAAAACATCCCCCCACAATGGTTCCCACTGTGGGGGAAGGCACAAAGTCCAGTCCCCATCCCCATGTCCACCTATAGTCGGGCCTATTGAGGCCTCCGCAGTCGCCGCTACAGGGGCCGATGTTACAGGCCCTTCTCGCCGGATGATGGTGCTCCGGCGTCGGGAGAATCCTAAGGGTTGGGGATGATCAGCCATGATCACATTGAATGGTGGTGCTGGCTCGAAGGGCCAAATGGTCTACTCCTGCACCTATTGTCTATTGTCTATTGACATTGGAAACTAGGCGATTGACATTTGGAAACCAGCTACGTATGTGCTTGCAATTCTATGAAGTCCTTGAGCCAAACATAGCAAATGCAACATTTTGGAGAAAAAAACTTTAAATCACAAACAGAAGATATTGCGTTTTATACCTTCTGGCCAAATACAACAAGTGAAGATGTAAACAACTGAGCAATAGTTGAGCTGTTTGACTTCTCCAATACTTCAGATGTCAACAAATACTCCTTTGATGATTGACCTGCCTCCAGTGTACCGATGACCACATTGGCAACATATATAGCCCCCCAGCACCGATTGTCTCGTCTATTGAGATCCATATTTTGTTGCATGCAACTTCATCTCTAATTTTCTGCACAACAATGTTGAAGTTGCTGTCAACATAATTTTTTCCGTGATGATGAAACATAGAAACATAGAAAATAAGTGCAGGAGGAGGCCATTCGGCCCTTCGAGCCCCTTCGGCCCCATTCATTGTGATCATGGCTGATCGTCCCCAATCAATAACCCGTGCCTGCCTTCTCCCCATATCCCTTGATTCCACTAGCCCCTAGAGCTCTATCTAACTCTCTCTTAAATCCATCCAGTGATTTTGCCTCCACTGCCCTCTGTGGCAGGGAATTCCACAAATTCACAACTCTCTGGGTGAAAGAGTTTTTTCTCACCTCAGTCTTAAATGGCCTCCTCTTTATTCTAAGACTGTGGCCCCTGGTTCTGGACTCGCCCAACATTGGGAACATTGTTCCTGCATCTAGCTTGTCCAGTCCTTTTATAATGTTATATGTTTCTATAAGATCCCCCTCATCCTTCTAAACTCTAGTGAATACATGCCTAGTCTTTTCAATCTTTCCTCATATGACATCCCAGGGATCAATCTCGTGAACCTATGCTGCACTGCCTCAATTACAAGGATGTCCTTCCTCAAATTAGGAGGTGATGTTTCAAATTTTGCAACTGAGCTTAGAGTTTCCTGTCCCGGGATTCCAAGCAATTCTGACATAGCAATAACTAAAATCCTCTACTCCGTCCATTTCATAGGCATCTTTCTGGATAACTATTTGTGTTAATTAAATAATAGCAGATGCCATGCTAAGTTAACAAACAGTAAGTAATCTTTCTAAGCCGTCCGTAGTCAAATCTTTAACCGGCTTACAATTGTCCTTGCCATAATGATATTGGAGCCTTTTTTTCGAATAGCCAAAAGTTCCCAAATGAGCAATATTTCTTCTCTGAAGTCGAAGATTAATGTTCTATTTCATCCCTGATACTGCACTACTTTTTTACTGGTGCCATAAGATATTTGTCTTTCTCCGAAGACTTCTACGTTTACAATTTAGACTCTTTTAAATTGCAGTGGCAAACTGTTTAATGCAGGTAGACAATAGACAATAGACAATAGACTGGCTTGGTATATGTTCCTCTGTGTATTTATCTAAAAAACCTCTGAGAAATTTGTTTTCCAATTTCCACAGTGGAATTCCAGCATCAATGAATGGCTTGCACAGATCATTCAAAAACTCAGATTTACGACTGGAGCCAGCAGTAAATGTAGTGAGGAGACAAGCTTGGGTAATTCGCTTGGGTAGTCTACACCCCAGCGGTATCAACATTGACTTCTCTAATTTTGGAAAACCCTTGTCTACTCCCTCCTCCCCCTTCCCAGCTCTCCTTTAATCCTACTGACTCCGCCTCTTCCTTTATTTTTCCCGCCCCCCCCCCAATATCAGTCTGAAGAAGGGTCTCGACCCGAAACATCGCCTATTCCTTTTCTCCATAGATGCAGCCTCATCCACTGTGTTTCTCCAGCATTTTTTTGTCTACCTTCGATTTTTCCAGCACCTGCAGTTCTTTCTTAAACGTTCTATTCGTAAGTATATTCGAAGGTGACGCCCCCGGTTTAGCCCCGGTGGTGGAAGTTTTCTTGTAATTTATACTATGTTAACACATTAATAATAACATTAATATTAACGTTAACATAGAAAACGTAATTGTAATCACGGTACAACTAGAGAAAATAGCACGACCTTTTAGCAAAACGGCAAAAAAAGGCTGATTTAGGCACTCGATCATGAAAAAGGCATTATCCTGGTGAAATAATCAAAAAAGGCATGAAAAGGCACAATGCATTTATGCCTCCGAACTGTCAAAGCTGCCACAGCCAGACATAAAAACAGCTTTTTTCCACGAGTAGTAGCTCTACTCAATAACCAAACATCTGTAGCCTCCTTTTGCTCTGATATTTTATTTAATTCATATGTTTAATCAATAATGTTTTATTAGTAATGTTTAATGTTTTATGTGTCATTCTTAACTGTCACTGGATGTCATGTTGTCACTTGTGGGCAGAGCACCAAGACAAATTACTTGTATGTGAATACTTGACCAGTAAACTTATTCATTCATTCATTCAAAACACTCTTGACTCTTGACTCGTGACTCCTTGCAATGATAATGGTCAACACATCTAAAAGGTTGATATCCCCTTGAGTGTTTGGTTTAGTTTAAAGATACAGCATGGAAACAGATCCTTTGGCCCACCCAGTCCATGCCGACCAGCGATCTCTGCAGGCTAACCTATCCTACACTTACTAGGGACAATTTACAACTTTACCAAAGCCAATTAGCGTACAAACCTACACATCTTTGGAGTGTGGGAGGAAACCAGAGCTTCCCAGAGAAATCTCACACAGGTCAGGGGGAGAACGTACAAAAATCCCTACAGTCAGCACCCGCAGTTGAGATCAAACCCAGTTCTCTGGCACTGTAAGCCACCAACTCTGCCGATGCGCCACCTTGCTGCCCGCATGAGTGGGCAAGAGAAAAAATGTCTGACATGGAAGTGAGAGAGCTTTGTTTGCTCGTGTCAGACAACGTTCTGCCATCGCTTTGCCAAAGCCAGTGCCACATGTGTGCCTCTGCGGAGATTGTCTGCAGTGAATGCCTCTCCGCCACAAGTCAGTAGGTGGGCCATTGTCTGTACCACTCCAGAGTTGCACTTGTCAGAGTCTGAGAAGCCCCACTTCTTCAGGTTGAGTCCGCAATGTCCCAGTCCTGTGCAGAGGTGGTTTAGGGCTTTCCAGGTAGTATAAGAGAAAGGTAGTATAAGGCAGTATAGAGAAAGAGCTTATCGAAAAAGACAAGATGATGAAGAATATGATGCAAAACAAATGGATTTGTGGAGGTTGATAGTTGCATAGATCAAAAAGCCATTTGTAACTGTCTACAGTTTTAAACTTGTGCAGGTAGGATACCTAAAATTCTAGAGCTGTCAGGGCAAGTTAAAGGAAAATATGAACCTCAGGGTAAGTGAAACAAAACATCACAAAATGTTATCAGACTTTGCCAAACCTAAAGCAAAAATGCACCTATCCAAAGCCACATTAAGTACATATTTCATTCAACATCCCTTGCGCAACTAAAAGGATTGAGAAGAAATTTTGGAATCAGCTCAAGGGAATGAATTGCCTCACTCCTTCTTTAAATGGATCTGGACTAGTTATCTGCAAATGTACAACTGCAGTGATATTCAGCAATACTCCGGGTTCATTCACATATCCTTCCCGGAATTAAACTCTTTCATCAACCTTTCAAAATGTTGATATATCCAAATATTTCACCTTCATAACTGAAAAAGGTCACATCAACCACTAAGATGGTTTATCAATTGAATCACAGCAAGTACATGAGTCAGAATTCTTATCCATTAATTTCTTTCAAGCTTCATTGCCTTATTCTTCAACAGTTGTGGCTATGGGGTAATTTAGATAATTATTTTAATTCCAACAATCCACGCTGGATGATATCAAGATCTTTCAGTAATTTGTTTATTTGAATCTGGATCTAAAGTTCAGAAAAGTCAATTCCATATCCAGGCTTGCTCAAATATTCTTCCATCCTTAAATTTGACATTTGGTTTAATGTATGAAAACTCCTTTATTAAGCTTTTTGTAAAGATAGTAGGACTCTAAATCCTTTTAACACGACATGACTAGGTTCAATACAAACATCACAGAGCATATTGGATTATTTGTACAGGTTGTTACTCATGCAGTTGCTGTTATTCAGGACATCCCATTTTTCACAATTAAAGAGTTAACAAGCT
Source organism: Malacoraja senta (assembly GCA_038087875.1). NCBI lineage: Eukaryota > Metazoa > Chordata > Chondrichthyes > Rajiformes > Rajidae > Malacoraja > Malacoraja senta. The sequence continues at coordinate 56,657,069 of CM075982.1, read as the reverse complement.
TGAAATAACAAAAAACATAATATTTTTGTCTACCTTTCCTAGTCACCCCACTGCATATCATTAACTATCCTTCCACGGGCTGGGGCATACTCTCTCTGATCTTTTGGGCAGTTTTGCTAGTGTTTCTGTGTTCCATGGGAGTCCTACTAAGTCCACCTACGCAGACACCCGTTGGCCTTAAACATACTCATACTTACATGATGCTTTGACATGACCTTCAGATACTAACTAGTTACTCAACAGATAACCACATCCTTGATTTCCCTTAAATTTCCCAACATTTTCTCCATCATCCGGGAGCTATGAATCACACAGCTAATGATGTTCTCTCTTCGTCGGGAATGTTCAGCAATTCTGTGATTAAACTATTCACCTTCCTGGCATGACCCATGAAATCATTCGCCACAGCTAGGAAGTGAATAGAAATTGTGTGACCCTTTCTGATTATTCCTGGTCCACTTGGTTCATTTTGCAAATATTTTTAATAACTTTTTTCTGACTGACTTTGCTGTTTGGTTTGGGATATATCTAAGTCCAGGGATTGCTTAGTATTAAATATTGTTGACATCCTTAATAAACCTGGGGATTTGTTGTCCATTTCTTATGACGAATTACTGCTGAGATTTTCGCAATGATACTACCAATCCAATAGTATTTCCTCCAGTCTGTTCCCGTATCCTACCAGAAATTTGCAGTGGAGTTCAGAATCATGTTGCTTAATGCATGGACTGCACATCAAGATTTTAAGACCATTGGTGCCACCTCCCAATGGATGTCATGGTATAAGGTGATATGGATGAGTGTCTGTGTTCCGAGGGCATTCAACGATCTTGAGTCTTGTGTTTTGTGATATTGCTTGGGTCATGTTTTCAACTGTACCAGCTTTAATGGCATCCACACATGCTTCAGTGTGATAACATCTGAAATAATGAAAGACGTTCTATATTTGTTCACCGCCCAATTACACATTTGCACAGGTACATGGACATGACTAAGATTTGTAAGTTTTAATAACATTTCCAAAAAGAGGTATCAGCAACTTTGGCATCAACCACTATTAGCTTGGTCGAACAGCATGATCTGGTCCTCCAAGATGATGTGACAACAAGAAAGTCATTACCTCAGCACAAGTGGATGAGAATTAACTCATTCCTTTGATACAAACTAGCAGGAGAAATTAACCCGAAAAACAAAGAAACAAAAGTGAAACATATGCATCATTAGCTAATTAAATTCTTGGAGCCAAAGACCCTTGCAATGATGTGTAGAACAGCCTGGGTGTTATAACGGGGTGGAAGATTGCAATCTTCACGTGGTCCGCCCTGTTTCGACATGCAATCAACTCAACATGCACAAACAGAAGATCAAATAGAACAAGTTGTCCTACAACTTTAGGCTGTGCACGCCACACGAAAGAAGAAGAAGAAGGTGTTATAACCAGGAGACACGGGTTTCTGTCATTCCTGCCTAGCGTACTGACACATGTTGCCTGTATTATCAGTAGAGGATGCCACCACTCTTCTTCTTGCAAATCAAATATAAACCAAAGGAATAGTTAGATCTCAAGCCGGATGTTGAGCAGCCAGGTTGTTGTCTCTGCGTCAATGTCTGCCAGGCTCTGAGCTCCATTTGGTGGGTGGTAGAGCGGGCACCCAGAAATGACATGGTTAGCTGTCCATTGTTCGGCTCCACATTCACAGACTGGGCTCTGGTGGAGTTCCCATCTCCACATGCTGGCATTGAAACGCCCAACTCCAGTACGAAGTCTGTTGAGCTTTACCCATGCTCCTCCGGGGAAGTCTGACCCTGGACAGTTTATATCTGGTGAAGAGATGTAGCTGTGTAATGGAGATGAGGTTGCCTTCCACTCCTGTGAACACTTGGTGGCTATCCAGTGTGCTTTTGTCTCAATTGGCTGGATGGATGCTAGGAGTTGTTTTCCATGTGGAGCAAAGGGGTGACAGGACTACAGTCCAGGTGGCCTCTGCTCTCTGCTTAGAGCCTGATGGAGGAGATAATCTGGGTCCATAGCATGGTGAGGTAGTGCCAGAGTTGCTGCTTGCCTTCAGATTCCTGCAGGCGGAATGCCTGCAAGTATAGGGAGCTGCTCGACTGGAGTAGGTTGAAGGCACCCAGTGATGGTTCACAAGGTGCTGTTCAGGCTCGTGTCTACCAGGCTAGTATGTCTACTTCAACTCCATATGGTTGCTCAGTACTCAGTTGGGGCATACACAAGAGCTAAGGCAGAGGTGCGAAGAGTTGATGGACTGGCTCCCCAACTTGTTCCTGCCAGGGGTCGGATGAGGCCGTTACGTGCCATCTGGAATGCTGTGGCCATTTCCTCGGTGGTGAAAGCCATTGTTAGGTTTGTATCCACTCTGTCAGTTTTCTATGACTCGGACATCTCTTTGCTCATTACGCGCAAGAAATCACGGTCAGAGTTTGTGAATCGACCATTCTTGACTAGTTGAGATGCGATCGCGTTGGCGGTCACTGGGCATTTGCTGGGTTTACATGTAGCTCTGCCGGTCCGGCAGTTGGCTGTGTGCTTTACGGCTCGAGTGGGTGAAGTCAATCGATTCAACCGTCTCAATCCAGCGTTCTTGTCATTTCCCATCCAAGCATGTGAGCAATGTAGTGGCAGTGGTTTCAGCAGCAGTATGATCTTCATATAGCTGTTGACACTCATCATACCAACATGGAATGTAATCCCTCTGGTATCCACGGGGGATAGTTTTCTTTCCTGCACTGATAAGCATGGTGCAGTAGGCTTGGTAGGAAGAGTCCAGGTTGGTACTGTCTGGGGGAGGAAAACCTGCGTTGGTAAGTTGTTGAAACTTGGCCCAGTCGGCTTTGCGGAATTTCTCGATGTTGTTGCAACCAGTGGTGTTGTGGTGATGAGTGATGGTCGGTGTTGTGACCGTGGGAACCTCTCCAGAACCCGGCTCGTTGGTGGCAGATGGTTCTTTGTGTTACTGGCAAAGGCTAGGTTTGGGTTTGTGCCAGTGTCCCAGCAGGCTGAATGGAAGCTGGTAGCTCTTTTGGATCATACAGTAGCGTAAGGTCATTGGCAGATACCCAATCTATGAGGCCGTTTCCATCACCATTACATCTTGAGCAGCCCCATTCGGTGTGGTTGCAGTTGAAATCTCCTGAGTATACACAGGGAGGGGTGAACACTGGTATGGATGTTGTAGCCAGATGCACTGGGGGAGGCTTGTACACATTGATGATGGTGACGTCCTGGACCTTCAACAAGCCATTCCAGATCTGAGTCTTCTGCAGACTGCCCTTCTATAGTCCAATCTGATGAAGGTGGCCAGACCATATTTACTACTTGGTGTGAAAGTAGCTAGTGTGAATTCAGGAATTGCGAGTTTCTCCACTGTTTCGCAGTGTGTCTCCTGCAGGAGTATGACAGTCGCTTTGTTAGCGTATGCTCGCTGCTCAGTGATGAATGGATGCCATCACTAATACAAGGGACGAGGAGACTTTATTGCAACACTCGGTACGACAGCATGTATAAAGAACACATTTTTTGTTTGAAATGATAATTGAAATTAATTGTTATGTTGTTGAAAGAAATACATAAACTGGTTGGATGAGTTTACAGTTTGGCCAAGCTGACTTTGGATTAGGCGATGAAGTTTGAGGTAATATACGGATCAGGGAAAGGGGTAGGGCCAGATGTGGGTATGGGGGAGTGGTGGGGGGCAAGGAGGAGGGAGGTGGGGGGATGGTCGTTAGCAGATATTCCACAGCCAATTGTGAATAACCTGAGAGTAAAAAGTTTGGTAGAATTTCGGCAGGAATTGGTGCAACAACATGTGCACCATTGGGGATAATCACTTTACTGGTGGAGCATGTGAGCAGAACTAATATTAGGGATTAGGAAATGGGGAATGGGGTGGTCGTAGCAAAATGGAGGAAAGGTTATTTTTTTTAAATGTTAAAATCAACAGTTCAAATCAGATGTAAGCAATTGCATTCCCTGAAGTGCATACTAAAAATATACAGTACTAGATCAGGTGCGGCCCGTTGGGCTGGTCCCCCAAGGCAATATTCCACCACTGACCGTTAGCCCCCAACTGTGCAGGCATGGCTGAGGGGTTCCCGTTGTGACGCCAGAGATCCCCGTTGTGATGCGAGTCACGGAAACCCTCCATCAACTGCGCCTCACCATCTCTCTTCCTACTCCTATCCTCTTCCATGCCCCCTCATCACCCAGCAGTCCCTCCCCTTCGCCCTCCCTCTTCTTTCCCCTCTCCTCCTCCCCTCCCCGCTCCCTCCCTCACCTCTCCCTCCCTCTCCTCTCCCCTACCCTCAGTCACTTCCTCCCTCCCTCCATAACCCCTCTCCCCTCCCTAACCCCAATCCTCTCCATCTATCTCCCAGCTTCCCCACTCCTCACCACTTCCCTATCCCACTCCTCGCTCTCCCCACACCTCCCCCACTGCCTCCTCTCCCTCTATCCCCCACTCCCTACCTCCCCTACTTCCCCCCTCCTCTCCCTCTATCCCCCCTCCTCCCCCACACTTCCTCCTCACCTCCCCCACTTTCCCCTCACTATCCTCTCCCTATCCCCTCCTCTCCCTCTATCCCCCTGCTCCCCCCCTATCCCAACCCCCCACAATGAAAATTGCAATGTTTTTATTAAATGAAATTCTCAATAAAAATAATGCTTTTTCTTTCAAATAACCTATACACAATGTTAGCTGTTAATGAAACAGGAAGAATTTGATTAAAACAGTTTTTTTTTAAAATTGCGTTTTTTAATTGTAAATGAGATTCGGGGTCCCATTGTGATGTCATTGTGATGTCGAATGTGGTTGTCAGGCAGGGCAAGTAGAAAAGTGGTTTGAAAAGTGATTTTTGTAAAGTTTAAAATGTCAATAACGTAATATATAACATCAATCCGAACGAAACTCATTTCATTTACATCCAGGACAATGGTGAGTAAGATGGGCCAAATATTTTTGCGCTATCGTGTACCGTTTTGGCGGAGTTTTGGGATATCTCGCATACGCACGCATACAAACAAGCAAACAGAGAGTTTTAGTAATATACAGATATTTAAAATCTGTCCTGAAAATAGAATCTTAAGGGCCTGTCCCACTGCGGCGACCTACTTGGCGAGTTTAGAAGAGTTTGCCCTCGACTCATACTCGCAGCATGGTCGACACAAGGTCTTTGTAACTCTCCTTCATGCTCAAGAGTAGTCCCCGTGTACTCGAGGGCTCAGCTATGTCGCGGCGTATTGTTCAACATGCTGAAAAATTCCCACGAGTAAAAAAAGGTCGCCATGGAAAAAAAAAACTTTTTTTTTACTCGTACGTTTAGTCGAAGTAGGTCGTAGTAGGTCGGCATGTTATTCATAGGTAATCAAGGGTAATCGAAGGTAGTCGAAGGTAGTCAAAGCTAGTCTTCAACATAGTCGAAGGAGGTCTTTTACATAGTCAAAGGAGGACTGCAACATGACACTTTTTCAAACTCTCCTAAACTCTTCGAAACTCGCCAATTAGGTCGCAGCAGTGGGACAGGCCCTTTACTCAACAGGGTGATGCAGAACCATACTGCACCTTTGCATTCTGTCTCTGACCTGCTTTCACATTTACATGGACTCCAATAGACAAGATGCTCAACTACTTACTTGAAGCATACTTAAAAACCCAATGATCGAGCACCATTTTAAGCGAATATGGTTTAAAGATGTTCACAAAGATAGCAGCAAAGAAACATTTTTTTGGAGGTAAGTACACCTCGTGTTAATAATAGTTAAGACTAAGTGGGGTCCGTTGGGTCACATGGGAGGGCTGGTCCCCCAATGCAATATTTCGCCTCTCCACCAATTCCAATATTGGTAGCCAGTAAGGGGGGGGGGCTTTCTGGAGCGCTAGTATGGGTTGAGGGCTGAAGGGACTGGTTTCCAGAGGGCTAGTATGGAAATTGTGGACCAAATGGATTCTTGGGGTGGCAGCTCAGTCACTCAAGCCTGATGTGCTGGCAGCTCACTCACGGCTGGTGGGCTGGCAGTTGATTCACGGCTATTCCTTGAAATTCCATTTCAAGCAGGGTGCAAGTCCACCAAATTCAAATGCAGTTTCCTACCATTTCAAGCAGGGTGCAAGGCCACTAAATTCAGGTGCAATTTCCTACCACTTCAAGCAGGGTGCAAGGCCACCAAATTCAAGTGCAGTTTCATGCCACTTCAAGCAGGGTGCAAGGCCACCAAATTCAAGTGCAGTTTCATACCACTTCAAGCAGGGTGCAAGACAACCAAATTCAAGTGCAGTTTCCGACCACTTCAAGCAGGGTGCAAGGCCACGAAATTCAAGTGCAGTTTCGTACCACTTCAAGCAGGGTGCAAGGCCACCAAATTCAAGTGCCGTTTCATTACACCTCAAGCAGGGTGCAAGGCCACCAAATTCAAGTGCAGTTTCATACCCTTTTAAGTAACGTGCAAGACCACCAAATTCAAATGCAATATCATACCATTTCATGCAGGGTGCAAGGCCACCTCATTCAAATGCAGTTTTGTACCATTTCAAGCAGGGTGAAACCACCATAAAACCACACAAAACACCACAAAACACCACATAAACACCACACTCACATTTCAGTGGACATTCAGTGTGTTCAGTTGATTCACAGCTCAGACAGAGTCGTGACCTCTCCCTCCCCATTTTGCAGAGACTGAGCCATGCCCACACATCCGGGTTTTATAATCCCTCCGCCCTGCCACAGGATGGGGCGTGGGGATGGACAGGCTAGATGCAGGAAGGTTGTTCCCGATGTTGGGGAAGTCCAGAATAAGGGGTCACATTTTAAGGATAAGGGAATCTTTTAGGACTGAGATGAGAAAAACATTTTTCACACAGAGAGTGGTGAATCTCTGGAACTCTCTGCCACAGAAGGTAGTTGAGGCCAGTTCATTGGCTATATTTAAGAGGGAGTTAGATGTGGCCCTTGTGGCTAAAGGTAGGGGGTATGGAGAGAAGGCAGGTACAGGATACTGAGTTGGATGATCAGCCATGATCATATTGAATGATGGTGCAGGCTCGAAGGGCTGAATGGCCTACTCCTGCACCTATTTTCTATGTTTCTATGTTTCATGACATGATTGACAGGAGAGAGATTCTCAACATTTTTTAAACACGAATAACACTTTTATTTTTCATTGATGGGAAGAATCCTCTGCACCTGATGAACGGAGGGGGACTGAATAAGATGGCCAAAAATCACAGCCGTAAGTGGTAGCATTTTATCTAAAATCAATATACAGTGCAAACAGGAAGTTGTCAAGTTTAGACTTTTAATCATTTGCCATTTCAAACCAACCACCACCAACCATTTGCTGTGCTTTATTTCGAACCAACCACCACCAACCATTTGCTGTGCTTGAATTCAAACCAACCACTACCAACCATTTGCTGTGCTTTTTCAAACCAACCACATTTTCATTTTCAAACCACATTAAGGGCACTCAAATATTGAGCAGACCTGAAACAGGCGCTGCCACAGGCACCAAAGGAAACCTGTGCTGATATGTCTCTGTATCATGGAACATCCTCTCCATGAGGTGCTCCATCTGGGATAAACGCCCGAGGACGCTACCCATATTTGTCGGAGGGGAATCCTCCTGGCCTGACTCGTCCGAGTCCACAGACCTCTCAGATTTCCGTTTGGCTTTACCTCCTTTCGGGGTTGCCAAAGTTGCTTTGGCAAGCACCAAGTCTGAAGTCGCAGATCGCACTGTCAGCGACTCAGGCAGCGAACCTGACGGCCGCCGGCTACCCGCACTCCCGCGGTCCTCCATAGCCGGTTTCCCCATGGCCCGTCTGGATTTCACCCTGGATTTCCATATCCGGAGCAAAACTCTGTAAAAGAGATTTCCCCAACCACAAAACACGACCTGAGAATAAGTTTAAAACTTAAAGGCCTGTCTCACGAGTCTGCGGTCATTGGCGGCGAAACAGGAACTATCTACCGCTCCTGGGCCGCCAGAGACCGCGGGCTCGGTCAAACGCACAATTCTGGGGCCGTGCAGCGTTGTTCCCAACACCACACGGTGCTAAAAAAAAACCAACACGGTCCAAAAATATGTTCCTACCGCACAGCCGCCGCCAGTGAGGCACGAGTGTGGCACGGCCGCCACCTGAGCCGCCGCCAGTGAGGCACGAGCGCCGTGAGTCGAACCTGCACCACCACAGCCTCCGCCAGTGAGGCACGTGTGCGGCACGGCCGCCGCCACAGCCGGCGCCAGTGAGGCACGTGTGTGGCACGGCCGCCGCCACAGCCGCCGCCAGTGAGGTACGTGTGCGGCACAGCCGCCGACAGTGAGGTACGTGTGCGGCATGGCCGATGCCACAGCCCCGCGATCCGAAAGACGTCATCAGCCGAAACCGCAAGCTCGTTGAACCGGCCGTACTTGGCCCCCCGTGCAGCATCCGTGCGGCACTCTCATGGTTGCCGTGCGGTTCCCTCTTCCGGCGACGCCGCGCTTCACCACCAACGACCGCAAACCCGTGCGACAGAGCCATTACCTGCAGGGTTTGAAACTTACCGCTGGAGGAGCGACGCTCCTCTCAGCCAGTCGTGCGCCATGCGTTAGACGTATTGACGCGCATGCGGGCTGGCGGGCTTCTTCACGTAGTCACTCACGTGACTTCGAAGTAAAATCCCCTTCACACCTAATGCGGTGATGCACTGCAAATCAGAGATGGCTGATTTGTGCTGCCACTATCTGGAAGGACCCAGATGCAACACATGCACCTTGTAGGCACAAGGAACTTCAGATTACCTATGATGATCAGTTTCCACCGCTTCGAATTCTGTGCTAAATTGGGCAAAAACAAAATATGGCATTCATCCTTTTCCTGCAGTTTTTCAAGTTTCCCCCAGATGATTTCCATCCTCTTCCTCAACATTTGTACTCTATCGTTGAATTGTACATCTTTTTGTTCATGTTCCCGTATTAAATATTTACAGCTGAGCAAGTTCTGTGTCTCATTTACTTTGGCTATCGGAATTTCTTTGCACCTCCCAGCCTCGTCGATAACAGTGGTTGCTGCTGTGAACGATGCATTAACAATGGTTTCTTGCTCCACCTTGCTCTGAACTTATCCAAGTACAAATACACAAAGCTCAATTAGCTGTTTTAGATTAGATTTTTATTTCTTGTCATTTGAACCTCAAAGAGGCTCAAACGAAACTCCGTTTCCACAGCCATACAAACAAACAATTCCTACACGACACACAAACAATTCAATTTACAGAAAAACATCCATCACAGTGAATCTCCTCCTCACTGTGATGGAAGGCAAAGTCTTTTCTCTCCCCTGCACCATTTTTCTCCCAATGTTGAAGCCCAGGCGGGCAATGTTAAGTCCCACGGCCGTTGAGGCCGTGCCGGGTGATGTACGGCCGCGCCGGGTGATGTACGGCCCAAAAGTCACAAAGTTGGAGCCCCCGGCGGGCGCTGGAATGTTACGCAGCCATTAAAGCCGCGCCGGGCGATTTACGGCCCCGCTCCGGGTCGTTCCAACCCCGTGACACGGGCGGGAGAAGTTGCGTTGCGGGAGCTCCGGAAAGCGGTCTCTCACCCAGACCAGCGAGCTCCCGATATCATAGTTCACAGGTCTGCAGCTGGAGCTCCGGAGTTGGGCCGCAGCAGCGAGCCACCACCGCTCCTCACGCTCCGAGGCCAGCCAGCCCCACGATGGTAAGTCCGCAGCTCCGCAGGCTCCGCGACTGGAGCCCCCAGGTCGTCCCGGTCGGAGGCCGCTCCACGGAGCTAGGCCCCAACGACAATGGAGACCCGACAGGGAAAAGGTCGGGTCTCCCGTGCAGGGAAGAGATTTTTTAAAGTTTCCCCCTCCCCCATCCACCGCCCCCCACATATACACAGTTAAAAACAGTATAAAAAAACACAAGCAACTACATTTAACTAGACAAAAATAAAAATAAAAGACAGACAGGCTCTAGGGGCCGCTGCAGTAATCCGCGCCGCCGCACTGTACCACCCACAACTCATTTCAAAGTTGGTGAAGATTACACAAATGCTGTAAACAATGTAGCATAAATACAAGCATTGCAAATGATAATCTTGAAAATAAAAAAACATTTAATCAGCAGCAAGAAATCACAGGGAACAGCCATAGACTAACCCAACAGATGGCATTTTACAGTGAAAATCATTTTACAGTGAAAATATGGCTGTACAATGCATCAACCCCCATGAGCAATGAAGATAGGATGTCACTGGAGTTGTCTACCTCGATGTATTCAAGAGAGAGTTTGATATTCCTCTTCGGGCTCACGGAATCAAGGGATATGGGGTGAAAGCAGGAACGTGGTACTGATTTTGAATGCTGACTCGAAGTGCTGAATGGCCTACTCCTGCACCCATTTTCTACATTTCTATGTTTCTATGTTTAAAAGGGTGATGGGATCAACATCTTTAATGCATTCTTAGCAATAAGTAGGTAGATTCTTGATAAGCAAGGGATGAAAGAATACTCCAGATAGCTGGGAATGTGGTTTAAATTGTAATCAGTTCATTCCGATATAGTTGAATACAGGTGCAGATTTGTGAGACCGTGCAATCTATTTTAGCTCAAATTTTATATGTCCACCCGTTCATATCTCAAGGGCATGGGAGTCATGCTGAAATCATATCACAAAGGACATGTTCATCACAGGCTGCTGACATCCTCCTACTCTGTCACTGAAATGTCTTTATACTTCTTCTCTCAGATCTCTTATTACATTTACATTGACCTATTCGCAGCATACAGCTTTCTAATAATTTTAGATCCCTACCTATTGCCATACTCAACTTTCTGTCCTTGGACTCCTCCATTGCCCGAGTGAGGCCACACAGAAACTAGATGAATGACATCTAATGTTCTGCTTTAATAATTTGCAAGCCAACGAGATGAACATTGAATTCTTCAATTTCAAATAATGGCCTCCCTCCCCTCACCCTGATGCAACATGTCCAATTCTCCCACCATCCAACACCGCACTCCCCCCCACCCCCACTCCCTGCCCTGTATTCGGCCTCTATATTAACTATATTAACTTGTACAACTATCTATATTACTAAAAGTCTGATTTTGACCAGTTCCTGTTGTTGTATAATGTTTTTAGAAAAAATGCTGCCACTTACGGCTGTGATTTTTGGCCATCTTACTCAGAGTCCCCCTCCGCTGTGCAGGGCGAGGATTTTTCCCATCGATGAAAAATAAAAGAGTTATTAGTGTTGAAAAAATATTGAGATTCTCTCTCCTGAAGGCCACGACCCTTCCGGAGGGACTATAAAACCCGGAAGTGTTGAGTGCCTCAGTCAGTCTCTGCAAGATGGGGGAGCGAGAGGGTCACGTCTCTCAGTATGAGCAGTGAATAACACTGAACACATGTCTACTAAACTGTGAGTAGTTTAGTAGACATGTCTCTGCAAGATGGGGGAGCTGACATCCTCTCGATGCAGGAGCTGAACGCCTTGACACGGAGGGCCTGAACGCCGCCGGCTACGGGAGTCAAGACCGTCCCGTCAAAGGAGGGCCCGAGGACCCCGACCGAGGAAGAACAAAAGGAAGGACTTGAACTTTATTTTGCCTTCCATCACAGTGAGGAATGCGTAGGTGTAACTGTGGTGGATGTTCATGTTAAAATGTGTTTTTGAGTCTTGCTTTTAATTGTTTGACTGACCTGGCCAGTGAAATTCCTCGTATGTTGTAAAACATACTTGGCGAATAAAATCTGATTCTGATATGATCATGGCTGACCATCCAAAATCAGTTCCTGCTTTCTCCCCATATCCTTTGATTCTGTTAGCCCTAAGTGCTATATCTAACCCTCTCTTGAAAACATCCAGTGAATTGGCCTCCACTGCCCTCTGTGGCAGAAAATTCCACAGATTCACAACTCTCTGGGTGAAGAAGTTTCCCTTCATTTCAGTCCTAAATGGCCTACCCCTTATTCTTAAAATATGACCCCTGGTTCTGGACTCCCCCAACACTGGGGACATTTATCCTGCATGTAGCTTGTCCAATCCTTAAAGAATTTAGTATGTTTCTATAAGATTCCCTCTCATCCTTATGAATTCCAGTGAATATAAGCCCAGTCGTTCCATTCTTTATGATGGCCCCACAATGGAGAGGTCAAAGCTTGGAAATTGGGAAAGGTTTTTGGAAATTGGGAAAGGCAAGTGACTGAAGTGTCTGTGGGTGAGCCTTTTGAGACCGGAGTCCACAGTTCTATTAGCTTTAAAATAATTATGGATTAAGGCAGGGCATGCTCACGTTAAAGTTCTGAATTGGGGTAGCGCCAACTTTGAATGTATTTGCCAAGTGCTTGCAAAAGTTGTCAAAACAAAGAACTGCAGATGTTGTTTAATATACAAAAGGACACAAAACGGTGGACAATGCAGCAGGTCAGGCAGCATCTTTGGAGAACATGGATAGGTGATGTTTTGTGTCGAGACCCTTCTTCAGACAGGAAAAGATGACTTTAGAGATGTCCGGAAATTGGGATGCATTTAAGAGTGTGATGTTGAGAGTTCAAGGCATGGCTGCTCCTGTTAGAGCAAAGGGCAAGGCAGGTGGGAGGAAGGAAGCCTGGGTGATGTGTGAAATTGGGGCTCTGGTCTGGGAAATGAGGGAGGCATGGGACAGGTAGAGGCAGCTAGAATCAAGTGTATCTCTAAAGGAGTTTGGGGGACTGCAAACCAAACTGAAGAAGGAAATCAAGAAGGCAATAAGGGGGTCTATCAATGCAAATCCCATTGGACTGTTTGGGCCATATCCCTCTAATCACTTCCTATCCATGTATCTGCCTAAATGTGTTTTAAATGTTGTGACTATACCTACCTCTACCACCTTCTCTCAGCTCGTTTCATGTACCCATTACCCTCTATTATTCCATCAACTCTAATTTGTAACTTTGACATTTGTAAATTTTTTTAGAGGTATAGCATGGGAACAAGCCCTTTGACCCACTGAATCTATGCCAACCATCGATCCCTTGCCCTTGTTGTGTTTTCACCATCCCCCTGACCTCCCTCATTTTGATACAGAACCATCTGCCCTCTACAGGGACCTTATACCCCCCACCCCCTTCTCAATGATTTCCAGGCCCGC
>CM075982.1:56571763-56643727 GCA_038087875.1 Malacoraja senta | reverse complement strand
AAGGCTGTTCTCCTAATCCTCTGGGTTTCACCAAAGTATGCCAATGGGATATCATTATAGTCTTTGTCTGCAGATGCAAAATGCCTGGCAGTGAATAGAACACCTGATTTTACTTCGGAGTCACGTGAGTGACTACGTGAAGACCCCGCCAGCACGCATGCGTGTCATATCGTCTATCGCATTGCGTACAGCTGGCGGGGTTGCATGATGCTCCTGCCAGCGGTCAGGCCTGAAGGTAAGTTTTTAAAACTTTTTCCAGGTTATATCTTCTTGCAGGAACCTCAGCTTAGAGGTCCTGCTAAAGTCCGGGGCGAAGTCTGGATGGAGGGGGAACCCCAGTCACGGACTACAGGGAATCCCGGTCACGACCTCAGGGAATCCCGCCCACGGACCAAGGGAACCCGCTCGGAAGACCGCAGAATGTGGGTAGCGGGCGGCGGTGAATTCGTCTTTTGAGCCGCTGGCAGTATCCCCGCTGGACAAACACAGCGGGGATACCCCCACCCCCCCCCCCCCCGACTATGTATATCGCGGCTATCCCTTTTATAGGGACCGCGGGGACATCCCGGCTTGCAGTTACTGCGGGATACCCAGCTTGGGGGGGGGGGGGAGCCCCGACTGTAAACATCGCGGAGAAGCCCTTCTAGGACCGCGGAGGAAATCCCGGCTATAGCCACAATGGGAACACCAAGCTCCGGGGAGAAAAAAACGACAAATAAACGTTGCGAAGAAGCCCTTCTACAGGACCGCGAGGGAATCCTGGCAGCAACGACAACGGGAATATCAAGCTCGGTGAGAAAAACCCAACTATGAATATCGCGGAGAAGCCCTCTACAGGGACCATGCGACCAAGCTCGGGGGGGGGGGGGGGGAGGAGCGTTGCTCCCCCCCCAGCGGAAGGTTCAGGACCTGCAGGTAAATTCTTTACTCTAAGGTCGTTTTGTTCTATTTTCTGTGAGAATTGTGTTACAGGAAAGGAACCATGGACTAAGTCCAAATGGACCGCATCCAGACTGACTGCGGAGGACCGCGGAAGTGCGGGCATTCAGCAGCGGTCGGCTGCACCAGGATCGCTATTCGATCAGCAGTCTCCGACCTGGCACCTGCACAGTCCGAATCAATATCACAGACTGGCGGGAAGGCCAAGCAGAAGTCGGATAGGCCCGAAGACGAGTCGGGCTGTGAAGACTCACCGCTGGCGGGCAGCGACTGTGAACACATATCCCGCATGGAGTGGTTGATGGAGCAGATGCTCCAACGTGACATGCTCCAGTATATGGAGTATAGTCACCATGGGGTCCTAGGACGCCCATGGCAGCACCTTATAGAGGGCTGCATAATGCATCTCCCTCGACAGAGGGGAGCATTAGGAGTCACTTCTGGGCTGACTCTGAAGACAGGGGTTTGGCTGAAGATACCACAAGTGTGCTGGGGGTGCAGGAACAACACAACCAGCAGCAGGAGCAGGCTGTGAATGACAACTACCAAATACCTAGCACCAGGGAACTGTGTTTCTCTCAGTGTCCCTGCAGTGAACAACTCTATCTGGGGACCCCCAAATTTGCAGGACTGTGCAAGACCAGTAACCACGGATACTGCCATTTGGGGGCAACCTGTTGAAACAGGTCAAGAAGCTCGACGAGGGCCGTCGGGCTCATGAAGGCCACATCATCAGGCAAGACCTCACATCTCTGGCGGCAGCACCCCTACGCACCCACCAGCAAACGACAATGCCCTGAAGCTGGTGAAAGCACGAAGGCCGTACAACCAGGACAAAGGTCTTTTCAGACCACGGCCCAGAACGGCCTTCCTGGAAGAAGTGCCAAGTACTCGAGCTCCTCTACATCCCAAGGAGCAGATGATGCAAAATCATGCACACATGGTTGAGGCAGCTCCTGGGTCGGGTTGCATAAGTCCTCCCATTCGAATGTGGAAGGATGAAGCTGATTGAGGCAACTCCTGGAAGTTCCCCATCCAGCGGTGTGAAGGTATGGAGCCACATCGATGATGCCTCCTGTCACAGATACAAGTTGGTAATATTTACACTGGTTTGAATATTTTCACTGGTTTTGGATAACATGAGATTAGTTTATACTGCACAGCAGGTATGGTTGGAGTTGCCTTTCAAGACAGGCTCGCAATTATGGGGATGTAGACTGTTCATTGTCAACAGGTTCAACCCGCATGTGCAGTATAGACATTTCTGAATAACTTCCATGTGATCATTTCCGCTCACAGGCTTCGGAGATATTTGAAATTTAGCTGGATGAGGCAAGGATACACTCAGAAGTGTTGCAAAATGGGCTAACCAGCTCCCAGGTTATTTACCTAATCACTACAATCAGTGCTTCGACTGCACAGAGCTAACAAGCAAGTGTTATAGCCAATCAGGATGATATTGAACATACTGTGTTTTGCTAAATTAGCCTTATCAGCCACATAGCTATATTTGAGAAATTGGGTTTCTCATTCGTCCAGTTAAATTTAAGTTAAGTTGATACCAACTGAAACTATTGATTATTGGGATACAATTAACCCATTCATTTGTCTGGGACTCCGCAATGAGACAAAAGATTAAACCTCTGCTATTCCCAGCTGAAACTATCAAAGTCACAATGGTGGACGAACAGTATTCAGTGTTGCTCTATTAAACCTTTCATCTGTAAATCTTCAGTCAATTCCAAACTGATGCTATTACTCAGAAATGGAAAATTATTAATACCATCTCTAGGTACGGAGGCAGATGGGATAGCATGAGTTATCAATTGTTCAGTTATGGTATCAACTGCCAATGGACACCAGGTGCATTCTGTGCATTAAAGGGTGTGTGAATATGCATAATCTGCATGCACAAGTCCAAGGTGATACACTTTGGTGGTGGTATATGTTAATCACAAGGGTGCAATCAAATCAAAGTATCCGGTGATAGTTTACCTAACCGCATTTAACACTGGTGTATTATCATGTAAAATCAATGACAACACAGAATGGATGTGCGGTCACAAAGTATTTAATGACATTGTGGCTCGATGGAACACTAACGATCGAGATGTTTGCATCCAGGGTCAATCACCAGTTGCAGAAAAATACGAGGCATATCAATGGCGATGGGTGCATTCTCGCTACACTAGGGAGGAATGTTCTTTTATGTCTTCCTCCATTTGGCCTCATTGGACGGGTCTTGCAAAATTCAGCAAGTTCCCGCTTCCGGCATTTTCATAGTGCCTGCCTGGTTTATATACCCATGGTTCCCGCTGATGTGGGGAATGATCATAAAACCTCACATGGTTGGTTCTGGACACAAAAATTTGCTGGTTCAGCTGTGATGTGGAAACCATCCTCTGCATGATATAATCAATTCATTGACTTTCAGACTCTGAGAGACCGTTCCTGCGGCTCGGGTTGTTAAACCAAAAACCTTGGAAGTGCTCACTGGAGATTGCAGGGATAGCAATAAATAGCAGCATTCCTCATAAGGAGATGGGAGGTATTGTATTATACCTATTTACATTTAACTCGGCACGGATGACTGACGCCTTGAAATTCAGTTTATATGGGATTTTATAGCATAAGTTATGAATTTTATAGCATAAGTTATGAATTTTATGTACTTTTATTGGGCAATACATATTAAGAATATAATTTACTGGTTGGAGAAAGAGGATTGTTTTCCTTGTAATATAGGAACGATCCTCTTCTCCCCGAATAAAATGAACAATACAATATATAAAAAGAACCCAATTATACAGGATACAATAAGAATATGGAAACAAATAAAATTATCCTTAAAATTAAGAAACCTATCATTGTTAACACCAATAGCGAATAATCCTTTATTTAAACCATCTCTTATGGATAAAATATATAATCAATGGGAAAGTTTAGGAATTAAAAGGATATGTATGAAATGGGAGATTTACTATCATTTCAACAATTACAATTAAAATTTAAATTGAAAAACAATCATTATTTTAAATATCTTCAGATTTGTGATTTCTTGAAGACATACATACAAGGATATCAAAAAATAACTCCTGATTTATTGGAAGAAGCAATGAATATTAAAGCTGATACACAAAAATTAATATCATATTTATATAATAGTATTTTAAATATAGATTTACCAGCGACAGAGGTAGAGAAGAGTGGGAACGGGAATTAATGATAAAAATTACGAAGGTTACATGGGAAAAGTATTTGACATACATTCACAAATGTTCGATTAATGCAAGACATAATCTAATTCAATTTAAAATTTTACATAGATTATATTACTCAAAAACAAGATTAAATAAATTCTACCCAAATATATCCCCCACTTGCGATAAATGTTTAACCCAAGATGCAACTATAACACACTCTTTTGTTTCCTGTATAAAACTTTATAGATTTTGGAGTGATATTTTCAAAATATTCACAAAATTATTTAAGATAAAAATGGAACCTAATAATGAATTGATTATATTCGGGGTAATGGAAGATGGGAATAAATTGAATCCATCTCAAAAATTATTTTTAAATTATGGTTTAATAATAGCAAAAAAATTAATACTTAAATTTTGGAAAAATACACCAATACCAATGCTCAAAATGTGGATTGCAAGTATGTTGGACACCGCACATCTTGAGGAAATGCGATTCCTCCTCATAGATAAATTTGACCAATTCATAACGAGTTGGTCTCCATTTGTCGTCTTTTTAGAATCATATGGTGCAACACAATTGTAAAAGCTAACTCGTGACTGGGCGAGGGATGGTCAAGATTATAAATAAGATCTCCTTACTTCTCTTTTCTTTTTCTTCCCTTTTTTTTCTTCTTCTATTCTCTTTTTCCTACTTTCTATTCTTTAACTTTCTTCTTTCACTTTCTATTTTTCATTTTCCACACACTATATATCTCACATTTTTCTATACTTCATTATCTAATTTCTTTTTCTTTTTCTTCTTTATTATAATAAAAAAAATAAGAAGCTGTACATAAAATGTATTATGAAAATATGATTGTATACAATTGTACTTCTAATAAAATTAAAATATTTAAAAAAAACAAAGTATTTAATGACATTGTGGCTCGATGGAACACTAACGATCGAGATGTTTGCATCCAGGGTCAATCACCAGTTGCAGAAAATACGAGGCATATCAATGGCGATGGGTGCATTCTCGCTACACTAGGGAGAAATGTTCTTTTATGTCTTCCTCCATTTGGCCTCATTGGACGGGTCTTGCAAAATTCAGCAAGTTCCCGCTTCCGGCATTTTCATAGTGCCTGCCTGGTTTATATACCCATGGTTCCCACTGATGTGGGGAATGATCATAAAACCTCACATGGTTGGTTCTGGACACAGAAATTTGCTGGTTCAGCTGTGATGTGGAAACCATCCTCTGCATGATATAATCAATTCATTGACTTACAGACTCTGAGAGACCGTTCCTGCGGCTCGGGTTGTTAAACCAAAAACCTTGGGAGTGCTCACTGCATATTGCAGGGATAGCAATAAATAGCAGCATTCCTCATAAGGAGATGGGAGGTATTGTATTATACTTATCTACATTTAACTCGGCACGGATGACTGACGCCTTGAAATTCAGTTTATATGGGATTTTATAGCATAAGTTAAAGTTCCATTTACTGTGCCTGAAGTTCCTCCTCATCATTTGGCTGCGGGGAACAGAAAGCACTCTGTCGGGTCTTACCCTCTGACATCTAGATTATGAAGGGTATCGTCAACTCAAAACCTCCCAGGCCTAGGGACGCAGAGATATGGGTTGTTAACATTGTGCTATGTCACTTCGCCGATGGGCTCCAGCAACATCCCTGTCCTTGGTCAAACTCACTTACTAGTGTTTATGCCATGGCGCTGAATACAGCGCAATGGGTCCAGTCATTGCATAAGCTACACTGGATAGGATGATCATATCTGCGGGCAATAATAACATGTTATGTTTATGACTAAGTCAAGCAGAGTAGACAGGGACATAAGACCAAACTAGATGTTTGCATATCCCATGGACCTTGGGTTGAGTGTGACCACGCATCTACACCAATATGTTAAGGTCCCTTAGAGCCTTATAGACTCTGACTAGCAATATTGTTAGTTATATAAACCTCATTAGAAGGTATCACTACAGACCTTCTCCAGGGGGTTAAATGGGTCTGGCTTATACAGGAGTGAACATTGCCATTTTAAGTCTCACTCCACCCGGGCTGCAACAACCTCAGCAGCAGGGTTATGGACCACATCATAGCAGCTGCAGGATTGTCAAACTAACGATTTGTCCAAATATTCAGAATAAAGCCATTGCCAGATCAGGGGTATTTGCCAACTCTATGTTAGGTCTGTTTCATAGCTTCCTCCCAGTTGAGGGAGGTTACTATTGCCATTATTGTTCATTAAAAGCATCAACATGTCTATATCTATGTCATGTCTGAATGAATTATTAATGTTCACTCATCATTGGCTACTGATGCAGTGTATGATGCCTGGACTCGTTTCCACGGCATGAAATCACAGAGCTTTAAAATTTTCACGTAGTCACTCACGTGACTCCGAAGTAAAATAGTAAGATTAAACGAGAACTTACCAGTTTGAAGTTTGATCTTTATTTTATGAGGAGTAACATTGAGGGATTACATGCCCTCCACGCCCACCCTCTATCATAAAGGTCAACTGGTATTCTAGTTTCTGTTATCTTACTATGTTTAGTTCAATAACTATTGTCTGTGATTTCACGCAGCTGCTTTGAAGATTGACACGCATGCGTGCTGGCGGGGTCTTCACGTAATCCCTCAACATTACTCCTCATAAAATAAAGATCAAACTTCAAACTGGTAAGTTCTCGTTTAATCTTACTATTTATAATACACCCTATTTTACATAGATAAATAGAAAATAGGTCATTCGGCCCTTCGAGCCAGCACTGCCATTCAATGTGATCATGGCTTATCATTCACAAACAGTACCCCGTTCCTGCCTTCTCCCCATATCCCTTGATTCCGCTAGCCCTAAGAGCTCTATCTAACTCTCTTTTGAATACATCAGTGAGTCGGCCTCCACTGCCCTCTGAGGCAGAGCATTCCACAAATTCACAACTCTCTGGGTGAAAAGGTTTTTCCTCATCTCAGTTCTAAATGGCCTACCCCTTATTCTTCAACTGTGCCCCCTGGTTCTGGACTCCCCCAACATCGGAAACATGTTTCCTACATCTAGAATGTCCAATCCCTTAATAATTTTATATGTTCCTATGTGATTCCCTCTCATCCTTCCAATTTCCAGTGCATACAAGCCCAGTCGTTCCATTCTTTCATCCTATGACAGTCCCGCCATCCCGGGAATTAACCTTGTGAACCTACGCTGCAATCCCTCAATAGCAAGAACGTCCTTCCTCAAATTAATGAGACCAAAACTGCACACAATACTCCAGGGGTGGTCCCTCACCAGGGCCCTGTACAACTGCAGAAGGACCACCCAGCTTTGTGTCATCTGCAAATGCACTAATGTTACTTTTAATTCCTTCATCTAAATCATGAATATATATTGTGAATAGCTGCGGTCCCAACACAGAGCATTGCGGCACCCCACTCGTCACTACCTGCCATTTTGAAAGGGAACAGTTAATTCCTATTTGTTTCCTGTCTGCCAACCAATTTTCCATCCATGTCAATACCCAAACCCGAATACCATGTGGTCTAATTTTGCCCACTAATCTCCCTTGTGGGACCTTATCAAAGGCTTTCGGAAAGTCCAGATACACTACATCCACTCCCTTATCCATTTTCTATTCAATTAATTCCTATTGGCAGAACTGTTTCTGTGGCAGATTGCTTTTCTGGTAATGGAAGTTAAAATTCCTCCTAATAATTTACTATGGTCTCACTTTTTGAATGAATGCATGAATGAATGAATAAGTTTATTGGCCAAGTATGCACACATACAAGGAATTTGCCTTGGTGCTCCACTTGCAAGTAACAACATGACATACAGTAAACAATTAAGAATAAAACATAAAACATTAAAATATTTGCAGGGAGAATTTGCACTCAAATATAGACAAGGTAACTTCAAATATAGTTGCTTTTGACTTTCTTGACCATTCGCTTGCGTCCTTGTGTCTGTGCTCAAAGTTTAAATCAAAACGATAAACATTTGCTCAAATCTGACACCAAAACACTCTGGCATTTGCAGGGATTCCCTATTAACACACACCAGGTCTTGGAACACTTTCTTCCAGTTTTTAAGTTGATGGGAAATATACAGGAATCTATTGCACATTTCAGGAACATACTGTAGTTACTTCTCCTGAATGCCATCATTGTTCCAGAGTGACTTGCAAACCAAAAGATTTCTGCATTATCAGAGCTTTATGAGACAATATTAAAAGTCAAATTTAACTAGATAAAATCATTAATAGATATCTTGGAAAGTAGTGCTCATGCATTATCCACACAATGTTTCCAACTATGACCAGTCACCTCTTGAAACCCTTGCTGTCGTCATGGATGAACTGGAATCTGACAACTTGCATTCATTTTCCAGAAACATTTTATTTATTTGTGCACAAGGAGGGCAGCACAGACCCAGTTACCGTACTACTCTAAAATTCTGCTTGGAAGGGTCAACCTTTGACGCTTGACAGATTTTGACGCTTGAAATCGTGAACATGCTCTAATTTATAATCACCAATCGCAATACATTCTTAAAACCACTATTATCTCATAAATGCTATTCAATCCTTTATTTATACTTAATTTTATTAAGGATACCTAAGCACCTTGTGCTGTATGTCAAAGGTTGCCTATCAGGAACCTTATGCTGTACTGCTATCTTAACTTTTGTCAAACTGGTGCTTCCACAGTCCCCTACTCCAATGAACTGTAAGCAGATTTCCCACAGGTTGTGGTGTCTTTAGAGAGTGGCAATGAACCTGCCTTTTTATGTGTCTCTTCTGCCTCTCCTGCCTCCAACATGTGCATGTGGCTAGTTCAGGCATGGTCGCAGCATCCCTCAGCACCAGCGAGAAGATAATCCCTCCTTTTCCTGTAAAGAGAGTCAGGATTCCAAGGCCCAAGGACAAATTTACCAAGATATTTGGCTGCATAATTTCATCTTGTTTGGACCATCCCAGAGAATAAGACCAGGAGCCTAAGCAAGCATGTAAACTGATAAAGATAAACTGTAAAGCTTCAAGAAGACAGATAAAAAGGGATAGGGATGGGTAGAGTGGCTAGAAATACATAAAGTCCTCTAGATGTTTCATAATAATTCTGTGTTAAAGAAGAGTAAAACTGAGCATGTGTAAATTACACATTCTGCAGTGTACATCAGTCGGATCCTGTTCTCTGTTGTAATAAGGGCAAATGGGAGGTGAAAGGTCTGTGAGGTTTGTAAAAACATTTGGGGAGAAGGAAACTCCTAAGGTGATTGCTATGGTAAACGGAACATCAAAAGGAAAGTCTGTATTTTAGT
This sequence comes from Malacoraja senta, assembly GCA_038087875.1. NCBI lineage: Eukaryota > Metazoa > Chordata > Chondrichthyes > Rajiformes > Rajidae > Malacoraja > Malacoraja senta. Next base: position 56,634,260 of record CM075982.1, on the reverse strand, counting down.
AGATGGATCTTTGTTTGTTGAACAATCTGCTAGATTGTTCCAAGTATTTGGCACTCTTGAATAAAGTGGAGGATGACTGGAGGATGAGACAGATGTTCGGCAGCTGTGGCGGGGCCTGAATGCAATCACCTCCTACAAGGCGAAATCAGGAGACAGCTCGAATGTCGGCGATACATCACTCCCTGATGAGCTCAATGCGTTTTACGCACGCTTTGATAGGGAGAACACCGATGTGCCTTCCCGAGCTCCCATTCGCTGTGATGATATTTCAGTCTCAGTCACAGAGGCCGACGTCAGGAAATCCTTCAGAGGGGTGAACCCTCGAAAAGCGCCTGGACCTGATGGTATACCTGGTCGTGTTCTAAAAACCTGTGCGGACCAACTGGCTGGAGTTTTTACGGAAATTTTCTCTCACTTCTGAGGTCTGAGGTTCCCACCTGCTTCAAAAGGGCATCAATCCAAGAAGTGCCCAAGAAGAGCAAGGTGACATGTCTCAATGACTATCGACCTGTGGCACTAACGCCTGTGGTGATGAAGTGGTTTGAGAGGTTGATCATGGTGCAAATCAACTCCTACCTCGACAAAAACCTGGACCCACTGCAGTTCGCTTACCGCCACAACAGATCAATGGTGGATGCAATCTCGCTGGCCCTCCACTCCGCTCTGGACCACTTGGACAACAAAAAACTCATATGTCAGGTTGTTATTCATCGATTACAGCTCGGCATTTAATACAATCATCCCCTCCAAGCAGATAACCAAACTCTCAGAACTGGGTATCTGCGCATCCCTCTGCAATTGGATCCTCGACTTCCTCATTCTCAGACCACAGTCTGTTCGTATTGGTGGAAATGTGTCAGACTCGATAACAATCAGCACGGGAGCACCTCAAGGATGCGTGCTCAGCCCCCTGCTGTACTCACTCTATACTCATGACTGCGTAGCCGGCCATAGTGCGAACTCGATCATCAAGTTCGTTGAAGACACCACTGTTGTGGGACGTATCACTGATGGGGATGAGTCAGAGAGATCGAGCAACTGTCTGTATGGTGCCAGCACAATAACCTGGCCCTCAACAACAGCAAAACCAAGGAACTGATTGTGGACTTTGGAAGGAGTAGGATGGGGACCCACAGTCCCGTTTATATCAATGGGTCGATGGTTGAAAGGGTCAAGAGCTTTAAATTCCTGGGCGTGCACATCTCTGAAGATCTTTCCTGGTCCGAAAACACTGATGCTACTATTAAAAAAGCACATCAGCGCCTCTACTTCCTGAGAAGATTACGGAGAGTCGGTTTGTCAAGGAGGACTCTCTCAAATTTCTACAGGTGCACAGTAGAGAGCATGCTGACCGGTTGCATCATGGCTTGGTTCGGCAACTTGAGCACCCTGGAGAGGAAAAGACTACAAAGAGTAGTAAACACTGCCCAGTCCATCATCGGCTCTGACCTCCCTTCCATCGAGGGGATCTATCGCAGTCGCTGCCTCAAAAAGGCTGGCAGTATCATCAAGGACCCACACCATCCTGGCCACACACTTATCTCCCTGCTACCTTCAGGTAGAAGGTACAGGAGCCTGAAGACTTCAACGACCAGGTTCAGGTATAGCTACTTCCCCACAGCCATCAGGCTATTAAACTCAGCTCGGACAAAACTATGAACATTAATAGCCCATTATCTGTTATTTGCACTTTATCAGTTTATTTATTCATGTGTGTATATATTTTTATAATGGCATATGGACACACTGATCTGTTTTGTAGTCAATGCCTTCTATGTTCTGTTGTGCTGAAGCAAAGCAAGAATTTCATTGTCCTATCAGGGACACATGACAATAAACTCACTTGAACTTGAACTTGAACTTGAAGTCTTGATTGTCTCGCCCGATCTTTGTGTTGTGTTTTAAAGTTGTGTTTTCTTTAACAAAACGGGCAGAGTGTCGTGAACAAACAGGTAAGGGCGTTGTTGCTATTTTTGGTATCTGCATAAATGCAAAGTAGAAATTCCGGAAGTGGCGGCGCTGATGAACAGCAGCGGCTCACCTGCAGTCCGTCTGTTTTTACTTTTTGTTGTTGTTTTCTTTTGTCCTGTTTTAGTTAAATTTTAGTTTATTGGGTTGTGTATGTGTGGGATGGGGGGGTGAAACATGATTTTTGTTTCTTCCTTCGGGGGAATGTGACTTTTTCTTGTCGTATCCCCCTTCTCTGCCTCCGTCTGCGCTGAGGCCTAATGGCGGAGCTGGCGGCCTCCAACTGTGACCGACCGGCCTCGAGGCTCCGGAGGCAGAGCCAGGACTTACCAGCGCGGGGCTGGCTGGGTTCGGGACTGCGGTGGCGTTCCGGCGGTAGCGTCCGAGGACACTGGTGGCGACCTGAATTCGGAGGCTCGGCCGCGGGCCCGGTGGACGACATCGTCGGGAGCTCGCAGGTCACAGGTGGGTGACCTGTTTTTCTGGAGCTCCCGCAACTACAGCTGCGTCCGCTGGACTGGAGGACGGCAGCTTCGGCAGCTTCGACCACCCCGGGTCGCGGAGTTTGAACTGGCCCGTCGCGGAGCGGAGCTCGGATTCAGCCGCGGGACTGACTTACCATCACCCGGCGGGATCACAACATCTGAAGCCTGGATCGCCACAGCGCAGAGGAAGAACAAAGAGGGAAGAGAGAGACTTTAAGACATTTGCCTCCATCACAGTGAGGAGGTGTCTGGTGAACTCACTGTGGTGGATGTTAATTTGTGTTTATTGTGTGTTTTGTTATTTATTATTATATGTATGACTGCAGGCAATGAAATTTCGTTCAGACCGAAAGGTCTGAATGACAAATAAAGGAATCTCTCTCTAATCTCTCTAATTGATAAGTCCTCGGTTTTTGTTTATGTGGTTGATAAACAAAATGAAATGCGTAACCCATTCAAGGTCTTAAGGTGCACAAAATATACAGTATCTGTAATAGACACTTCACTTTCAAGAGATTTGTAGCATATTAATAAATGTGATCAAAATGCAACAGGGACCCGATTGCTGAAGTAAAATAGATAATTACATATCAAAATATGAGTGCTAGTTGTATTGAAAAGACAGGGCTGATTTAATCCAAGTCATTAAATGATTCAATGGGAGATAATACTATTCCTTGGTCAAGTGAAAACATGTTTTATACCTTTGGCATTCTGTGCAGCATCAGATCCTGGCACTCAATCTGAGCTGTGGAGTTTAGTGAGCACTTTCAAGCCATTTCATCTGTTGGCAACTCCAACTGATCCTGATATGTACTCTAACACCATTAAGATGGAGAAACTGTCCCTTGACAAAGTTTGATATAAAACGTTGATCAGGATAATGAAATAATAACTGAAGAAACAATTATTTGAAGACACACCTTGGTGATTCTGGTGTTTGATGAATTAATACTGTAGTATGATAAAGGGTGTGACATGTTGGCAAGCCCAGAGAAGGAAAAGCTGTCTTTGCAAAAATGCTTCTCACGCACATGCAGAGCCCTCCATGATGTTTGGGACAAAAACCCATCATTTATTTATTTGCCTCTGTACTCCACAATTTGAGATATGTAATAGAAAAAATTACATGTGGTTAAAGTGCACATTGTCTGATTTTAATAAAGGCCATTTTTATACCTTTTGGTTTCACCATGTAGGAAATACAGCAGTGTTTATACATAGCCCCCCTATTTCAGGGCACCATAATGTTTGGAACACAGCAATGTCCTGTAAATGAAAGTAGTCATGTTTAGTGTTTTGGTACATATCCTTTGCATGCAATGACTGTTTGAAGTCTTCGATTCATGGACATCAACAGTTGCTGGGTGTCTTCTCCGGTGAGGCTCGGCCAGGTCTGTATTAAGGGCCTGTCCCACTTGGCAATTATTTTCGGCGACTGCCGGCATCATTGACTGACATATCAGGTCACCGAAAAATATGCGGCGTGATGCGGCGTGACGTGGCATGATGACGTATAATGCACCGGTGACGCAGCGTGATGACGTATGATGCGGTGGTGACGGGGCGTGATGATGTATGACGCGCGGTGTTTTTTCAAGTGTCGGAACATTTTTTTTTGTCCCCACTGGATTTTGAAATATTCAAAATCTTTTGGCGACACTGATATGACGCCGGCAAAATCGCCAAATGGGACAGGCCCTTTACAGCTATCTTAAGCTTATGCTTGTTTTGGGGGCTAGTGCCCTTCAGTTTTCTCTTCAGGATATAAAAGGCATGCTCAATTGGGTTTAGATCGGGTGATTGACTTGGCTACTCAAGAATTGACAATTTCTTAGCTTTGATAAACTCCTTTGTTGCTTTAGCAGTATGTTTGGGATCATTGTCTTGCTGTAGAATGAACCGCCGACCAATGAGTTTTGAGGCACTTATTTGAACTTGAGAAGATAGGATGTGTCTATACACTTCAGAATTCATTATGCTACTACCATCAGCAGTTGAATCATCAATGAAGATAAGTAAGCCAGTACCTTCAGCAGCCATATATACCCAGGCCATAACACCCCCACCATCGTGTTTCACAGATAAGATGGTATGCTTTGGATATTGGGCAGTTCCTTCTCTCCTCTATACTTTGCTCTTGCCATCACTCTCATATGTTAATCTTGGTCTCATCGGTCCACAAGACCTTTTACCAGTACTGTGGTTGCTCTTTTACATAGAAACATAGAAACATAGAAAATAGGTGCAGGAGGAGGCCGTTCGGCCCTTCGAGCGAGCACCGCCATTCATTGTGATCATGGCTGATCGTCCCCTATCAATAACCCGTGCTGGCCTTCTCTCCATATCCCTTGACTCCACTAGCCCCTAGAGCTCTATCTAACTCTCTCTTAAATCCATCCAGTGACTTGGCCTCCACTGCCCTTTGTGGCAGGGAATTCCATGAATTCACAACTCTCTGGGTGAAAACGTTTTTTCTCACCTCAGTCTTAAATGACCTCCCCTTTATTCTTAGACTAGTGGCCCCTGGTTCTGGACTCCCCCGACATTGGGAACATTTTTCCTGCATCTAGCGTGTCCAGTCCTTTTATAATTTTATATGTTTCTATAAGATTCCCCCTCATCCTTCTAAACTCCAGTGAATACAAACATAGTCTTTTCAATCTTTCCTCATATGACAGTCCCGCCATCTCAGGGATCAATCTCGTGAACCTAAGCTGCACTGCTTAAATCACAAGGATGTCCTTCTTCAAATTAGGAGACCAAAACTGTACACAATACTCCAGATGTCGTCACAACTGCAGAAGAACCTCTTTACTCCTATACTGAAATCCTCTTGTTATGAAGGCCAACATTCCATTAGCTTTCTTCACTGCCTGCTGTAACTGTAAGCCAACATTCAGTGACCGGTGTACAAGGACGCCCAGGTCTCGCTGTACCTCCCCCTTACCTAACCTAACCCCATTGAGATAATAATCTGCCCTCTTGTTTTTGCCGCCAAAGTGGATAACCTCACATTTATCTATATTATACTGCATCTGCCACGCACCTGCCCACTCACTCAACCTGTCCAGGTCACCCTGCAACCTCCTAACATCCTCTTCACAGCTCACACTGCCACCCAGCTTTGTGTCATCCACAAACTTGCTAGTGTTGCTCCTAATTCCCTCTTCCAAATCATTAATATATATGGTAAACAGTTGTGGCCCCAACACCGAGCCTTGTGGCACTCCACTCGCCACTGCCTGCCATTCTGAAAAGGACCCGTTCACTCCTACTCTTTGCTTCCGGTCTGCCAACCAATTTTCTATCCATGTCAACACCCTACCCCCAATACCATGTGCTCTAATTTTAGTCACCAGTCTCCCGTGCGGGACCTTATCAAAGGCTTTATGAAAGTCTAGATACACTACATCCATTGGCACCCCTTCATCCATTTTACTTGTCACATCCTCAAAAAATTCCAGAAGATTAGTCATGATTTCCCTTTCATAAATCCATGTTGACTTGGACTAATCCTTTTACCGCTATCCAAATACCCCATTATTATCTCTTTAATAATTGACTCCAGCATCTTTCCCACCACCGGTCAGACTAACTGGTCTGTAATTCCCCGTTTTCTCTCTCGCTCCTTTCTTGAAAAGTGGGATAACATTAGCTATCCTCCAATCCACAGGAACTGATCCTGAATCTATTGAACATTGGAAAATGATCACCAATGCGTCCACTATTTCTAGAGCCACCTCCCTGAGGACCCTGGGATGCAGACCATCAGGCCCAGGGGATTTATCATCCTTCAGTCCCATTAGCCTACCAAATACTATTTCTCACATAATGAAAATTTCTTTCAGTTCCTCTACCCCCTTAGATCCTCCGTCCTCCAGTACATCTGAGAGATTGTTTGTGTCTTCCTTAGTGAAGACAGATCCGAAGTACCTATTCAACTCTTCTGCCATTTCCTTGTTGCCCATAATAATTTCACCCGTGTCTGCCTTCAAGGGACCTACATTTGACTTTGCTACTCTTTTATCCTTAACATATCTAAAGAAGCTTTTACTATCCTTCTTTATATTCCTGGCCAGCTTCCCTTCGTACTCCATCTTTTCAGCCCGTATTGCCCGTTTTGTTTCCTTCTGTTGTCCTATGAAACGTTTCCAATCCTCTGGCTTCCGGTTACTCTTTGCTGTGTTATACATCTTTTCTTTTAGTTTTATTCTATCCCTAACTTCTCTTGTCAGCCACGGTTGCCTCCTACTCCCCTTAGAATCTTTCTTCCTTTTTGGAATGAAATGATCCTGCGTCTTCTTTAAGTTCTTCTTGTCAAACTGTAACCTGGCCATCCTATTTTTGGGGATAACCAGTGGTTTGCATTTTGCATTGTAGCCTCTGTATTTCTGCTCATGAAGTCTTCTGCGGACAGTGGTCATTGATAAATCCACATCTTACTCATGAAGAGCATTTCTGATCTGTCGGAGAGGTGTTTGGGGATTTTTCTTTATTATAGAGAGAATTCATCTGTCATCAGCTGTGGAGGTCTTCCTTGGCCTGCCAGTCCCTTTGTGATTAGTATGCTCACCAGTGCTCTCTTTCTTCTTAATGATGTTCCAAACAGTTGATTTTGGTAAGCCTAAGGTTTGGCTAATGTCTCTAACAGTTTTATTCTTGTTTCACAGTCTCATAATGGCTTTTTTGACTTTCATTGGTCCTCATGTTGATAAACAGCAATGAAAGTTTCCAAAAGTGTTGGAAAGACTGGAGGAAAGACTAGGTGCTGATACCTCTCATACCTGCAATACGGAGGCAATTAAATACACCTGAGCAATTACAAACACCTGTAAAGCCATGTGTCCTAAACATTATGGTGCCTGAAATGAGGGGACTATGTATAAACACAGCTGTAAATCCTACATGGTGAAACCAAAATGTATAAAAATGGCCTTTAATAAAATCAGACAATGTGCACTTCAACCACATGTGATTTCTTCTATTACAAATCTCAAATTGTGGAGTACAGATGCAAATAAATAAATGATGCATCTTTGTCCCAAACATTATGGAGGCCACTGTGCCTCCATATTCAATTCCTAATGCTGCAGAGTACGCAGAGTAACACAGAGATTCCGAGAGATGTTAGAACACAGCAAGCAAATTCATTCAATCCACACTACTTACATTAAACATTCATTTATATTTACACGTAGTCACATACCACATACACATAATCTATATGCTTGGATATGTGCCTGAATGGATAGAAAAGGTTCAGAGGGATGTGGGCCAAATGTTGGCTCAGGCAGGTACCTTGGTCGTCATGGATGAATTGAGACAAAGGGCCTGTTTCCGTGCTCCATGTGTGGTATGGACAATAATAAACCTAAACCAAACTGATATTTTATAAAGAATCATCAATCCTCACTTCCTCTTGTACTTCATCCTTCCTGTTATAAAGCCCCAAATCCCAAGTGTTTGTTAATCATTCCTCTCTCTGCCCTGCCATTTTGAATACACCATGCACATATAACTCCATATTTCAAGGTTCAAGGTAGTTTTTATCTGTCACATTCACATACACCCAGGTGTAGTGAAGTGAAATGCTTTTTGCCATTATGCAGCACACAAAAAAAGAGAAGAATACAGACATCACACCAAGATAGTCTTAACACTGAACATCCCCCCACAATGGCTCCCACCATGAGGGAAGGCACAAAGTCCAGTCCCCAACCCCAGTTCACGCATAGTCGGGCCCATTGAGGCCTCCACAGTTGCCTCTACGGAGGCCCGATGTTCCAGGCTGGGTGATGTTCCTCCGGCGTTGGGAGAGTCCTCCCAGCGGCTTGGGAACCCTGGAACGGCCGCTTCCGCACTGGGGGCCACGGCTTCGGAAGCCAACAAGGCCGCGCCGATTGGAGCTCCACACTGGCGATCTCATCCAGAGATCCCAGGCTCCCGGTGTCAAGTTCAGCGCCGCCGCCCACAGCTGGTCGCTCCACAGTTCCGCAGCTCCGCGATGTTTTCCCCAGCGATCCTCAGCTCACCGGAGCTCCAGCGCGGAGACCCGGGCAAGGCATCGCCCGCTCCGCGATAGCGCTCCAGCGCTGTGCCGCCGCCGAAACCGAGGTTCTGGGCGGTCCCCGACAGGAAACGCCGCTCCAGGCCCGCTGGTAGGCCGCGAGGACGGGTCGAAGCTGCAGCCCGGAGAAGAGCTGCCTCTCCAGCCAGGTAGGGACGCTGAAAGGTAGTTTCCCCCTTCCCCCTCCACACAAAAAAGTCTAGACCTCCAACAAACCACTTAACTAACTAAAATAAAGAAAATAAAGATGAAAGGACAGACAGCTGCTTGGCAGCCGCACACAGGTCAGCGCCCCCTAGAGTGCACAGCTTTTAAAATGTTGCCCTTCTGTTTGTGTTGCATTATCTCAGCCCTCCTGTTATAATATAACACCTCATATTTTCCAGCAATAAATGTCACCTGCCACTGATCTTGTCCACATCCCATTGACGTCTAACACTTGAAGTGGAAATTTGGATATTGTACCCTGAATACTCACGTCAAAGTAAAAAATACATACACACTAATGGCGATCATTTCAACTAAAACATCAGGGGAACTTTATGGGTGTTGCGGCGGGAGAGTTGCTGCCTTAACGCACCAGAGATCCAGACTACTGCTCGTGTGCGTATAGAGTTTATACATTCCCCCCGTAACCACGTGGGTTTTCCCCTGGTGCTCTGGTTTCCTCTTACATTCCAAAGACGTTTGTAGGTTAATTGGCTTTGGTAAATTGTAAATTGTGCCCTTATGTATATGATAGTGCTGGTGTACGGAGATCGCTGGTCGGTGCGGACTTGCTTGGCTGAAGGGCCTGTTTCCATGCTGTATCACTAAACTGAACAAGACTAAACTCCCTGTTCCAGTCTGTGTCTATACTTAGATAATGGAAGACTCTCATCATCACTAAACCTTTGCTGTTGACCATTCATGCTGTGATCCCTCTCACTGACATTATCCCAGTAATATAATTGCACCAACTCGAAAGAGTGGGTGTTGTCCTTCATCAGTAAGATGATTGAGAATCAGGAGGTGGAATTGGGAGTTACTTTGGTATTTTTGCCAAAGTTCCACCCTCAACTGCAATGGATTACTTGCTCTTTCGCGTAAACATCTTTTCTGTTTGCCAACTATAGAGTAAATTATAGATACATAGAAAATAGGTGCAGGAGTAGGCCATTCGGCCCTTCGAGCCTGCACCGCCATTCAATATGATCATGGCTGATCATCCAACTCAGTATCCCGTACCTGCCTTCTCTCCAGAGTCCCATGTAAATCTTTACATGGGACTCTGATTGAGCCAGCTAATTAATTGTTTAAAAAATGCATTCTATGGCACTTATTGAGTTCATCCATGCAATTTTTTGCTGGCTGCGGCCAGAAGATACTTTGTGAGTCCAAGACTTGTTGGCTGCTTCAGAAGGCTGAATCACTCACATAATTCCCTGGGAATCCAACGATGATTACGGTCATGCAGAAAACGGTCACATCAGCTAATGCAATAAATTATCAAAGTATACCTGACATGTTGCTGCTATAGAATGAACAGATTGGACTTTACAAGACTCAACCTGCTCTCTGGGATCATTGCCCACAACACCTACAGGATCAAATGTTTTGGGGCCAGATGAGGAGCTTATCTTGATGGCTCACCACATAATTGTGTTGGGCAATAACTAGACCAGTATTGTGTGAAAACCCTGCTTGGATGCTGTACTGCTCAAGGCTATGGGATCTGGGCAGCAAATGAAATTAGAGTCTAATTACAGATCCAGTCAAGGCAAGTTTCATTTTACAGGCATCTGTAAGGTAAGGTACAGGGATAATATAAATCTTGATTGCAACTGCACAATTGCCACACCGACTCAGACAATACACAAAATGTTGTGGAGTGCACATGATGCCTTCTGAGAGCAGCTTCTAGTCAAGCCTACGAGGGAAAATGCAATTCTGGATTAAGTATTGTGTAAAAAATCGGATTTGTTTAGGGAGCTTAAGATAAAGGAACCCCAAGGAGGTAGTGACCATATGTGTCGGTATAACTGTTGAGTAAAGGTGACTGGAGGGGCATGAGGGAAGAGCTGGCTAAAGTTGATTGGAAAGGGCAGCAGCTCTACCACTGCACCACTGTGCTGCCACTTTAGGTATTCCACGCCAGTAGGCCACATGAGTGGCAAGGGTGGGGGGCTAAATTTGTGATTTGGGGAAACAGTATTGCATGTATGTATAGTAGCGATGTTACAATACTTACCTTCAGCGGCGCTGCAGTTCTGCCACTGGTCGTGTGCGTGACTTTGGCGCCTTTGAGGGGTGGGGGGGGCGGTATTAAAATGCCGTTTTGTACTGCCTATCGGAGGTGGACTTCCTCGGGCTGCCAGCTGCTGAAGAATAATCGATCCGCCTCCCGTTCGCGCTATATATTTTTTTTAAATCGCTGGACAATTAAATATTTGGATTAAAATTAAAAGTGACTTTGAACGCCCTCAACGCCTACAACGTGACGGATCGCAAGAACGGGACGAAACAGAGTGTAAGTCGTCTATTTTACATATAATCTTGCTTCTTGGGATGGCTTTAATCTAATTTTATGTTGCGAAAATGTGATTTGCGCCCGATACGAACCGGCAGTGTTTTTCCTGCCGATATGGAGTTCGAATTCATCACAAATGCAACGTTCCAATCGATCGCGTTCCAGAAGCAAGATGATTAAAATGCCAATTTTTTGGGACAATCATGTCGTAAGCCGTCCAAATTGTCTATATTTTGTGTTATTTACTCTCCATGATCATTATTTTTAAACCAAATATTCACAACAGTTTGAGTCGCTTGTATTGTGCAAAAAACAATAATTTGATTATATTTTCGGTGGATGTTTCTAGATTAATTTATGGCAATTAAACATTAAATTCCTTCCATCTGGGATATAAATTCATGACAGTGAGATTTAAAAATCATGTTATATTGTGAATTCTTGTGTGTATGGGATTAGTTTGTTATTTGGATACTTAGGCTATTTAAAAAATATATCCTTTTCTTAAGAAATGTAATCTACAGGACATTCTTAATGGGAAAGTAGTGGGCAGAAAGGCATGTCATGTGTGGTTTGAAGAGCAAAAACTTGTAGTTTACAATGCCAAAATTGAAAAGTTGAGGAAAAACAAGGTGTACAGAGTTGCTTATTGGTTACAATCTGAGGAGTATGATGATGCTACTGATTATGATATGCCAATGTACCAGCTAGCAACTGATCTTCTCCATAAAGACTTGGTCTATTGCTAGAAATTGTAATTTATTTACCTATCTGTTAAGGACTTACAGCATATTATACAATAATATTAAAGTTCTAATCTTGAGAATATCACATTTTTGAATTTTCAAGGCAGTCTGGGTGTTTATTACTATTTCCGTCACAACGGTCAATTTTGTAATTAGCTACAATTAGGTAATTAACTAATTATATGCTTTAATTTCAGGTCATTTAAGTAAGATGTTTTATATTTGTTTCAGAATGCTCCAATCTATAATAACTGAAAATTTCATTCAGTTCTCTTAATTTTTCAGAAAGTTATGGGTTTTTGACTGTCCTCGATCACAGCTTTTGTGTTAAGTCAATGGAAAAGCAATAGGGAACAAGATGCCAATTTCCGAGTATGAAAATGTCCTTAACCTTTTTAATACTGAAGATATGAAAGTGAATTAGGTGTCAAATTAAACTTCTATTTATGCTTTATCTGACGAGATAAATTGCAGACTTGATTATTTAAATCCCAAAATTTTGTAACATTGCTATGTATAGCCTCCGAGAATGTTGGATGGAGCTTTGTAAGGATCATGTATTGTATATATTCATTTCTCGAATAAAGTCTATTTTGAAATTTAGAAAAAAACTGTCTTCTATGTTCTTTGAATCTGAGAACTCAGTACAAGCCGCATATAAATTAAACCAGGTATGTCAGAATCCATGGTATTGAATATTACAGAATGGCACAGAAAAGATATACGTGCACGTTGAGATTAGATGTAATTGTTTTTTACTCGAGCTCAGGTTGCCACAAACCAATTGTTTTAAATTGCTTTGCTGAAGCAATATCAATTCCATTTTAATGGATTCACAGGTTCAAAGCTCCAAAGGTCAGTTTATTGTCACATGTGTCAATTAAGGTACAGTGAAACTCGAATTACCAGAATTCCCAAAAGGAAATTATAATATAGCAACAGATGGGAAGAAGCAGGAATGGATCCCCAAAGAATACTTAAGTTGGGTTACGTCGAGACATGCTCCCATTGGAACCAACGTACTCTGTTCTATTACAGCAATGATAAGACCTCATTTATCAGATGATGAAGGTAGGTGGAGATGCCAATTGCCATTGAGAGACTTCCAAGACTGTTTTTAGTTTCCTGATTTTCAAGATATAGAAAGGCTGACATGTTCACCTGCATGGAGTAAACAGAGCTAATTTGTTTTTGTGCTAGAAAGATGAATAGTGGAAATGCCACAATAAAGATAGTAAGAAAAATAATAGATTTATGAACAGCACACATTGTCGCAGATCCAGACTGAGCTTTGGAACTTTGGTGCAGCAGGGCTCCATTTTAATAAACAAAAGACAAATGACTCACATATTAAAACCAAGCTAGCTTGTGAGCATTATTTTTCAACCAGCACCTCTCCCCGTGAGATACTGATGAGATCATTAAGATACTGATGCTGTAAGATCTACTGAATCCCACGTCAGAAAGCAAAGAACAAACAACATTTAGTTGAGCCAGACACCTTGTCTCACATTTATTCCAGAAGCCCCTTTTACCTACATTCTCACCAATCATAATCCATGTGCACATATGGCCAATTGGTGCATCTGACCTTGGAATTGTTATTGAGCTCTTTCGGCTGGATCTTCTTGTGGGGCTGCTGGCGAGTCACCAGCGGTAACAGGCTGTATGGAAAACCAACATGGGCGTGAAGGTGCCACAGCTTCCCCTTCAGCCACCGAATCATACAAGGTGGCAACTACCTGGCTTTGTCCTGCCCCGTACCGGTCTGGCGGGTTGATTTTACGGTCTGATCTTGTTTGGTACTGGAGTGTGGGAGGTCTTTGACAGGAAGTGTTGGGGTCTTGTGACTTCGCCGGTTCGGTGGGTGAGGAAGTCGGTTGGCTCTCGACTTATGCTGGCTTTAACCGTGCGACGGATACGATGTCACTTTTTCCGTTCCGATAGATCACAAACGTTTTGGGTAGGCGTTGGATGACTTGGTAAGCGCCATCACATGCTTGCTGAAGAGGTCGGCGGACAGCGCCGTGTCAGACCAAAACATGTGTGCAGCATTGGAGGTCAGCAGGCACGTTGACCATTGCAGTTCACCGTGTTGGTGTTGGCCTGAGTAGCTGCGTAGTTCACCGTAATCGATCGACATAGGATCTGTCTGTGGGGATTGGTTCGATAAATTTGCCGGGCAGCTTCAGATTTGTGCCGTAAACCATTTCCGCCAACGAACATCCTAGGTCTGCTTTCACCGCCGTACGAATGCCAAGCAGAACCAGAGGCAACCGTTCACTCCTGTTCGACGCGTCTCCTCCGGCTTCCAGAGTGGCTTTCAACTAGCGATGGAACCGTTCAATCAGGCCGCTCGCTTGTGGATGATACTCAGTCATTTGAATCCGGTTCGTATCCATCACGTTGTGGTCACCAGTTGTAGGAGCTTCCGAATCACACGACAGAAAGCAAAGAACAAAACAACACTTAACTGAGCCACACACCATGTCTCACGTTTGTCCGGAAGCACCTTTAACCAACATTCTCACCAATCATAACCTGTGTGCAGATAAGGCCAATTAGTGCATCTGACCATGGAGTTGTTATTGAGCTCTTGTGGCTGGACCTTCTCGTGAGGCTGCTGGCGAATTGCCAGCGGTGACAGGCTTTATACAAAACCAAGGTGGGCGTGAAGGCGCCTCAATGCTATACCAAGAGGAATGTTGCATAACTGGTTTTCTAGGCTACAGCAGCCACAATGTGATTAATCCTATTGGCAAAAGATGGGTGGAACCTTGGCTTCTGAAGACAAGATTTGTCTCCATGAGTTAGCTCTGAAAACATCCGTATTGGAGAATGGGAAAAATAAATTTGCACATTGCAGAAACTGTACCTTATTTTGGCCTGTTTGTTCGACACCAATTTTTGTTCAAACATGTAGCGTGATTAAACAATGCATGACTAGTTTTGGAGTAGACTCAAGTTTGCAAATATCACTACTAGGTACTATGCGTACCACTTTAACTCTTGTGTCGGTCGATGGGATCTCCGCTTCTGCAATTTGCTTCAGGTCTGCCAGACAAGGTATATGGACGTTGGTATCAGTCTATACTCACAGGTGGACTGTCAGCCGAGGAAGGGATTTAGAAGTTCTCAGGGGCTGACCTTGCCTGGTAACTTGAGAGAGCAAACCAGATACTGCACAAATTCAGACTGCACCTTAGAAAGAGTTTGTAATTACCGTATAACATTAATCTCTCATCTTTTCATCCAGTGTGACAGAATCATAGAAAGTCTTTTCATCCCATATGACAGGAGTGTGTTTGCATTTTGAAAGTCCAATTTCCTTTTAGAATTATAGAAATAATCTTTTAAGCCCATATGCCTGGAGTGTGTGGGCACCTGAAAAGCTCAATTATATGTTTTTTGTTTATGCTCTGCATATGTAAGGCAGCAACTCTACCGCTGTGCCGCCGTGCCAATTCCTTACTTTTTTAGTAGTTGCCTCATTCTCCCTCCACATCTTCACCGTTTATTGCCACTATCTTCAGCACTCAACACCCATTACCTCCCGCCACCTCTGGTGCACACGCTCCTGTACTATACTCTCTCCACTCACCTCGCCCTAATCACTAATTTGTCCATACATTTTCAGCTCAGTCCAAACCATCTTAGTTCAACCATTGGCTCCCAATTCTCATCCAATCACCCTCAACCTGTGTTCCCAGGCCCAACTAATTCCACTCTAGCCCTCTGGTAGGCACACAGAGACATTGCTGGTGGGGGCCATAGTGGAGTTGGATTGGGAGGAAGTTTGAACCTTGTATAAGACTAACCGACTCATTTACACAGTGTTGTTTTAATGTGGAGACACAAAAGACAGCAGATGCTGGGATCTTGAGCTAAAAAAACAGATGTTATAGGAACTCAATGGGCCAGGCAGCACCTGTGGAAAGAAATGGAGAGATGACTTTTAGGGCAAGACCCTGTCTTCAAACCTGAAACATCATCTGTCCACATCCTTCCATAGACATTGCCTGACCCACTGAGTTCATCAATCACTTTGTTATTGCTGCTTTAATGTGTCTTTCTAGGCTCCATGCAGATGCATCTATTGCTTGTCAGATCTTTCTCCACCAGTCCGCCTCACTTCTTTATCCTGTGCTCTATCAGTTCAGATGAAGGGTCCTGATCAAGAACATATTTTTTGTCCATTTCTTTCCACAGATGCTGCCTTATCTGCTGTGTTCCTCTCATGGATTGTTTAGCGATTCAGATTCCAGCAGTCCTTTGTGTCTCCATTATCCATCTTTCTCTTTGGTTCATTTGCCATGTACCTTAAAATCGGATTCACTGGGTTATAACCTCCTCTGAAAACTTGCAGATGTTTTCTCCCCCTCTTCCTACTCATTAGTTAGTTAATTAACAAGCTAGCCAGTTAGCAGAATACCTGATAACAATCAAGCCATCTACAGTGTATAGACACACGATAAAGGGAATAATGTTTAGTGTAAGATAAAGCCCAATCAAAGATAGTCTGAGGGTCTTCAATGTGGTGGATAGTAGATCAGGACTGCTTAGCTGTTGGTAGGATCATACAGTTGCTTGATAACAGCTGGGAAGGAACTGTCCCTGAACCATCTAGGCATTGTAGCGCTATGTAGCGCATTTGACTATCATCAGGCAAAATCCAATGCCCTCAATGGGGTAGTGGTGAATCGAACAGTACCCTAGCATATGGAAGGACCATTCAGAAGCCTGATGACGGAAGGGAAGCATCTGTTCCTGTTTCTGGTGGTATGCACTTTCAAGCTTCTGCACCTTTCTACCTCCTTCCTGCACTCCGTTTCATCATTGTTCATGATTTGGCCCCTCCACAGTGGTGTTGGCTACAAACTGCCATACAGTGTTGAGTGTAAAGGGAGTATAGTAGGGGACTGAGAACACATTCTTGCAGGGCATTAGTGTTGAGCGTTATCGTGGAGGATATGTTGCCACCTATCCTCATTGCGAGTAAGAAAGTTGAGGGGTACCGGAGTTTGGAAATGTTTGGATGGGATCATGGTGCTACAGCTGCTTGTGTTAATCCTGGCCAGATTGGAGAGGCTAGGACTCTAGAATTGGGTCAAGGCTTCAGGGCTGCTGGGATATTTGGTCAATTTGAAAGTGCTCTCTGTGGCACTGGGACAAGCTGCAGAGTGCTGCAAGTTTGTCTAGAGCCTAGATCCAAGCTGCAGGAAGGGAATGGGAACTTCTGCAGACCGTGTTATTTAGGTACAAAATGCATAGAATGGATTGGATGAATGCAAACCAGACATGTACCTTGTAAATAATTGTAAATAATGTTGCAAAGCTTTTCTTTACTGAATGTTGATTAGATGAGGTATTGAGCCTTGTCTGGTTTTCTTGCAGATCAGGGTAAATGTTGCGATGTTTGCTTCCTCCGAGAAGCCCTGTTTGAAGACAATGTATTAGCCACTGTATTATTGGGTTAGGGAAATGTCTGTTATGTATGGGGTTAATCGATATCTGTAATTGGATTGTAAAGAGACTACCCCCATGTGGTTCTGCCCCTCAAGGTCCGGGGACCTATAAAAGTCCGCTGCCACGAGGTCCTGCGTCAATCTTCTGGGAGAGCACTTAGGTCTGCGTGACCTTCAGGAGTGAGGGGAGCAGATCTCTAGGTACCGGAGTTTGGAGATGTTTGGATGGGATCGTGGTGCTACAGCTGCTTGTATGCTTCCAAGTTTCACTATAGCTGACACTGCACTCTCTCAATGTAATTTGCACTATTCGGCCTGGAGTGGTAGTACATTTGTGCTCAAGCTCGTGCACGCATAGAAGATGCACAGAATGCAACCAGTTTTTCTGCAACACTGATTAATACTTACCCAGCACACGTTGTTAAACCACGCCTGGGAAAACAGGCATTTAGCAGTAGGATTTATCCACATATAATTTACACATGCTTTGATGGTTGGTTAGGAGTTCACTTGGTTGCTGGGAACTTGTGAGCTTTATGAGTTTTGAAGTTGGGAGGGTCTTTCCTTAATTATGGCTTAATAACGGCAAAAAAACATATACTGAAAATTTAGAAAAATGCTCCCACGCCAACGACAAAAATGTGGACTTCTAATATGTCGGAATTGTTACACCTAGAAGATATGAGATTCCTCTTAGCAGGTAAACCAGACCAATTACAAAAGATTTGGTCTCCATTTATCGACTTATTACAAACATTGGGTGCAACAAAATGTTGATATAAATGGTTTCAGGACCTGGCGAGGGGTGAATAAAGATATGAAGTAGGTACATCCCTTTCATATTGTCCTACCTTATCTTATGCTTTCTTTTTTCTTTTTCCTCCTTTTGGTTTTTCTCTTTTTTTTTCTCTATAACTATTTCTTGTGGTTTAGGTCCATATGGGTGTTCCTGGACCACTCTTTCAATCACTCACTTACTATCTTTACTAACTCTTTCTATCCTTTTTTCTTATTAAAGTTTAAAATAAGAAGTGGTACAAGAAAAGTATAAACTTACATTATTGCAGATTATTGTAATGTACAATATTTCTAATAAAATAAAAAATACAAAAAAAAGAAGTTGGGAGGGTCATGTGCAGCCTCACACTGTTATTAGACACAAAATGCTGGAGTAACTCAGCAGGTCAGGCAGCATCTCTGGAGAGAAGGAATGGGTGACGTTTCGGGTCGAGACCCTTCTTCATACTCGACCCGAAACCTCACCCATTCCTCCTCTGCAGAGGTGTTGCCTGACCCGCTGAGTTACTCCAGCATTTTGTGTCTACCTTCGATTTAAATCAGCATCTGCAACTCTTTCCTGCACTTACACTGTTGTTGAGTTGAATGGGATTCCCTTCTGTTTCAGAAATAAGCGCGTGGGTAGCAATCCTGCTGGCTCATAACATGATAGAGAGCAGGAGGAAAGGGTCGGAAGGAGAGGACAATGTACCAGAAGCTGCAGGAGGCAAGGACGGTCATTAGGAGAACACAGATGCAGTGATCCACAGATAAAGGAGTAATATGTAGAAATGTAGAAGTTTCTCAAAGGTGGTTCCACCCGCAATATGCCAACTGCTGTAAGCAGTGACACACTATCCTCGTGAGAATTACAATCATAGTGATCTTCAGACTGAAGAAGGGTACCAACCTAAGATGTTATTTACGCACGTTTTCCAGAGATGCTGACTGACCCGTTGAGTTACTTCGGCAATTTGTGCCTTTTTTTGTAAGCCACCATCTGAAGTTCCTTGTGTCTACAAGGTGCATGTGTTGTATCTGGGTCCTTCCTGATAGTGGCAGCAGAAATCAGCCATCTCTGATTTGCAGTGCATCACCGCATTAGGTGTGAGGGGGAATAAAGGTGCCTAATGAGTGCAGTCCTGCAACACTCAGGAGGACTGTGATGGCAACGTGTGTTATGGACTAAATGCATGGCAGCAACTCACCAAAGCGTCTTCAGCTAGTTTGTTGGCATTAAACAAGGAGTGGCTTGTTGGGCATTAGCCAAGTTCAGTTAGCATTCAGGAGTGGCTGCTCCTCGTGGGGACATAAGAAGAAAGGCAGATGTTAGTGGAGCAACGTATTGGGGGTGGCCATGACTGGGGGGCGGCCATGTCGGGAGATGGGAGACCATGTCAGGGGGGAGTGGGGTTGAGGCTATGCCGGCTGGGGGGGGGTGGCCATGTTGGGGGTGAAGTCCTATGTGGAGGGTACAAGGTAAGGTATAGGCTCCAGAGGCTAAGGCAAAGAAGGGGACAGCTGAATTATGCATGATCTGTGTTTTTGTTCCTTTGTAGTGCAGTAGAGATGGCAGCTAGGGCAGTGGTATGCTCCTTGTTCAGGATGTAGAAGGTCAGGGACACTTCCTCCATCCTGTAGGAAGAGTGTCCAGCAGGTTGCATGAGGGAACTGGAGCAGTAGCTGAATTACCGCAGGCTCAACTGAGAGACTGAGGATGTCACAGACAAAAGTTATAGTGAGGTGGCCGCAAAAGTAGATATGTGACCATCGGAAAAGGAAGTATCGAGAATGCAGGAAATTCCATGTGCCATTCCTCTCAACAACAGGTATGCCCGTAGAGATACTGTTGGGGGGGGGGGGGTGACTGGTCAGAGGATTGCAGCAGCAATGGTTAAGTCTGTCGTACAAACATGGTAACATAGAAAATAGATGCAGGAGTGGGCCATTCATCCCTTTGAGCCATTCAATATGATCATGGCTGATCATCCAAAATCAGCATCTCGTTCCTGCTTTCTCCCCATATCCTTTGATTCCATTAGCCTAAGAGCTATATTTAACTCTCTTGAAATCATCCAGTGAATTGGCCTCCACTGCCTTCTGTGGCAGAGAATTCCACAGATTCACAACTCTCTGGTGAAGAGGTTTTCCTTCATCTCAGTCCTAAATGGTCTGAAGTGTCTGTGGGTGAGCCTTTTGAGACTGGAGTCCACAGTTCTATTAGCTTTAAAATAATTATCGATGAAGGCAGGGCATGCCCACGTTAAAGGTCTGAATTGGGGCAGTGCCAACTTTGATTGTATTTGCCAAGAGCTTGCAAAAGTGCTCAACACAAAGAACTGCAGATGTTGTTTAATCTACAAAAAGACACAAAACAGTGAACAATGCAGAAGGTCAGGCAGCATCTTTGGAGAACATGGATAGGTGACGTTTTGGGTCAAGACCCTTCTTCAGACAGCAAGAGATGGCTGGAGTTGGTTATTTGCAAGGAAAGAGATGTCCGTAAAGTGGGGTGCATTTAAGAGTGTGATGTTGAGAGTTCAATGCATGGATGTTCCTGTTAGAGCGAAGGGCAAGGCAGGTGGATGGAAGGAAGCCTTTGTGATGTGTGAAATTGGGGCTCTGGTCAGGGAAAAGAGGGAGGCATGGGACAGGTAGAGGCAGCTAGAATCAAGTGTATCTCTGACAGAGTTTGGGGGACTGACAACCAGAATGAGGAAGCAAATCAAGAAGGCAAAAAGGGGGTCTATCAATGCAACTGCCATTGGACTTTGTATGGCCCATATCCCTCTAATCACTTCCTATCCATGTACCTGTCTAAATGTCTTTTAAATGTTGTGATTATACCTACCTCTACCACCTCTCTCAGCTTGTTTCATGAATAGGCCCTTTGACCCACAGAGTCTATGCCGACCATCGAGCCCTTACCCTTGTTGTGTTTTCACCCCCCCCCCCCGGCCTCCCTCCATGCCCGCCATGATGTAGAGCTTATTTTCTGGCACCTCTGCTCCCGGAGAGGAGGAGAGGAGGAGGAGGCGGGGGGGGGGGGGGGGAGAGAGGAGAGGAGGGGGAGCGGGAGAGGGAGGTGTAGGGGGGGAGGGTTAAGGGAAAACAGGAAGACAGGAAGTGATGGGGGGGGGGGGGCAACAGGAAGAAAGGAAGAGAAAGTGAACGACTCCCTCATAACTGTACCTATTTTACTGCTTCTGAAGAAACCTGAGACCGGAGGCCAGAGGGAGTGGCGCGAGCAAATCCAAGATAGCCAGTGCCTCCTCACTGACGACAAAGGACTGCGCCCCCATGCAGAACTGGACCTTCTCTTCACTATTGCCCTTCGTTATCAATAAACTACATTATGTGAGTTCACCCTACTGCGAGTCTCAGTATCAGCATTGTGGATCTGGTGTCCTGTCTGATGCCACACTCTCTCATCCAGTTCGCATCCTGATAAATCTCTTGTGCAAACAATACTCCAAATATGGCCCCACCAGAGCTTTTTGAAGCTGCAACATGACTTCCTAACTCTCAAAGCCCCAATGTAAGTTGGTATACCATATGTGTTCTTTACCATTCTGTCTATTCGTGTTCCTACTCTCTGAGAGCTATTCTTGGACCCCATTATCCCTCTGTACACCAATGCTGTTCAAGTTCCTGCCATTAACTGTATACTTTCCCCTTACATTTGACCTCCCAAAGTGTGTCACTTCACATTCGCTCAGGTAAAGCTCCAGCTACTATTTCACCACCCATATATGTAACTAGTCTACATCCTGTTGACAGCCTTCTTCTCCGTCTGCAGCTCAAATAGTTTTGTTTAAAAAACATTTAGACAGGTTCATGGATAGGACAGGTTTAGAGGGATATGGGCTGATTGCATGCAGGTGGAACTAGTGTAGATAGGACATATTGGCTCCTATACTTAAATCCTCCCATTATAAAGGCCAACATGCCATATGAAGGCTAACATGCTTACTTTCTCAGTGACTGATGTACAAGGACACCCAGGTCTCATTGCACCTCCCCTTATCCTAATCTGGCACCATTCAGATAATAATCTGCCTTCTTGTTCTTGCCACCAAAGTGGATAACCTCACATTTATCCACGTTATACTGCATCTGCCATGCATCTGCCCACTCACCCAACCTATCCAAGTAACCCTGTATCCTGATAGCATCCTCTTCTCAGTTCACACTGCAACCCAGCTTTGTGTCATCTGCAAATTTGCTAATGTTACATTTAATTCCTTCATCTAAATCATTAATGTATATCGTAAATAGCTGTGGTCCCAGCAACGATCCTTGCGGCATCCCACTAGTCACTACCTCTCATTCTTAAAGGCAACCGTTAATCCCTACTCTTTGTTTCCTGTCAACAAACAATTTTCTATCCATATCAATACCCTATTCCCAATACTGTGTGCTCTAATTTTGCCCACTAATTTCCTGTGGGACCTTATCAAAGGCTTTCTGAAAGTCCAGATACACTACATCCACTGGCTCTCCCTTATCAATTTTCTATTCAATTAATTTCTATTGGCAGAACTTCTTCTTTCATGTCCATCATCTATGTTTCAAATGTTCGGCAAGGCTCTTGCACGGTGGACAGCTTTCTCGTTTGCCACTGCTAGATCTTTCAGGCAGCATTGTTCACAAATAAGTGGGCATCTTAGTAGGTGTGGCATGGATTGTACAGATGTTCCTCAGTCACATTCTGTGTCTGCCGCATCTGGATAGCCCCATTTGCTCATATTGGTCATGCATCGGCCCATCCCTGTACGAAGCCTATTGAGGGACTGCCAGGTCTTCCAGTCACACCTGTGACCAGGTGGTAGCTGTTCCTTGGTCATGATTGGCAACTTTACGTGGTGGTAGTGGTGGTTTTCACTGCGTTTCTTTTCCCACAAGGCTAGTCTGGCTGCTTGAGGAGACTGTGGCAGTGGCTAGACTGTGTGAATTAAGTTCTTCCTCGACTTCAACCGTTTTGTGGCTGGGTGATGGGAGTGACAGAAATGGTGGGTGTCCCCAACTTGCCTACTATGTTCAGTTCTACCGGCAGCTGATCTGCGGATTGCTGGTGGAGCAATACCAGCCAAGACATGCAAGCTATCCACATCCGTTGGTTTTAGGCAGCCAGTGAGGCATCTGCTGCTGTCATTAAGGTTGGCATCAACTTTCTTCACATGAGATGATCTCTCCCAAACAGGACAAGCATACTTAGCAGCAGAGTAGCACAGCACAAGAGCAGTTGACTGCAATGTGGATGCAGTGGTACCCCACAATGAGTTTGCCAGCTGGTGTGGGAGGCTGTTCCTCGTCCTCACTTTGCCCTTCACCCTTTCGATGTGTTGCTTGAAAGAGAGGGCTCAGTCCAGAGTGACTCCAAGGTAGACAGGGTAGTCACAGTGTCTCAAAGGACACAATTCCATGTTAACGACTGCTTCCTCCCAGCTTCGCGATTACAAAGGTGGAACAAGCTAACTTGGGTCTTAGCAGGGTTTGCCTTCAGTTGGTTGTCCTTGTGGTAGTTTGTCAAGTTGTCAAAGGATGATGCGAGGGTAGCTTCTACCTCATCTATGTGAGTGCTCTGGCTGCTATTCCAAGGTCGTCGGTGTAAATCTTCCTGCGGCAGTTTGGTTTTCTGGTAATGGAAGTTAAAATTCCTCCCAATAATTTAATACGGTGTTACTTTTTTTGCAGGGAGAATATGCAGTCTCAAATATAGACAAGAAAACTTCAAATATAGTTGCTTTTGACTTTCTTGACCATTCGCTTGCGTCCTTGTGTCTGTGCTCACAGTTTAAATCAAAACGATAAACGTTTCCTCAAATCTGACACCAAAACACACTGGCATTTGCAGGGATTCCCTATTAACAAACACCAGGTCTTGGAACACTTTCTTCCAGATTTTAAGTTGATGGGAAAATTACGGGAATCTATTGTACATTTCAGAAACATACCGTAGTTATGTCTCCTGAATGTCATATTGTCCCAAAGTGACTTGCAAACTAAGTGATTTCTGCATAATCAGAGCTTATGAGACGATTCTAAAAGTCAAATTTATCTCCATGAAATCATCAATAGATATCTGGGAAAGTAGTGCTCATGCATTATCCACACAATGTTTCCAACTATGACCAGTCACCTCTTGAAACCCGTGCTGTCGTCGCCGATGAACTGGAATCTGACAACTTGCATTCATTTTCCAGACACACTTTATTTACTTATGCACAAGGAGAGCAGCACAGACCCAGTTACCGTACTACTCTAACATTCTGCTTGGAAGTGTCTACTTTTGACGCTTGACAGATTTTGACCCTTGAAATCGTGCGCATGCTCTAATTAATAATCACCAATTGCAATACATTCTTAAAACCACTAATATCTCATAAATGCTATTCAATCATTTATTCATATTTAATTTTATTAAGGATACCTAAGCACCTTGTGATGTACGTCAAAGGATGCCTATCAAGAACCTTATGTTGTACAGCTATCTTAACTTTTGTCATACTGGTGCTTCCACAGTCCCCTACTCCAATGAACTTTAAACAGATTTCCAACAGTTTGTGGTCTCTTTAGAGATATAGAATGAACATGTTTCTTTATGTGTCTCTTCTGCCTCTCCTGCCTCCGACAGGTGCACGTGGCCAGTTCGGGCATGCTCAGCATCCCTCAGCACCAGCCAGAAGTTAATCCCTTCTTTTACTTTAAAGAGTGTCAGGATACTAAGGCCCAAGGACAAATTTACCAAGATATTTGGCTGCATAATTTCATATTGTTTGGACTGTCCCAGAGAATAAGACCAGGAGCCTAAGCAAACATGTAAACTGATAAAAATAAATTGTAGCTTCAAGAAGACAGATAAAAAGGGATAGGGTAGAGTGCCTAGAAATAGATAAAGTCCTCTTGATATTTTATAATAATTCTGTTTTAAAGAAGGGTGAAACTGAGCATGTGTAAATTACACCTTCTGCAGTCTACTTCAGTCGGATCCTGTTCTCTGTTGTAATAAGGGCAAATGGGGTGACATTTGGCTGTGTTTACTCTTCTGTGTTTTCCAGAGGTGAATGGTCTCTGAGTGTTGTAAATTTCATTTCATCTGTTGGCAACTCCAACTGATCCTGATATGTACTCTAACACCATAAAGCTGGAGAAACTGTGCCTTTACAACGTTTTATATAAACTTTGATCAGGATAATGAAATAATAACTGAAGAAATAATTATTTGAACACACACCCATATCTGGTGTTTGATAAAAAGCATGATAAAGGGTGTGACATGTTGGCAAGCTCAATGAAGAGTAAGCTGTTGTTGCCAATATGCTTTGCAATTACATACTTAACACTTCAATTCCCATTGCAGCAGAGTATGCAGAGAAACACAGAGATACTGAGAAATGTTAGAACACGGCAAACAAATTTATTCAATTCTCACTACTTACATTAAAGATTCATTTATATTTACACGTAGTCACATACACATACTTAGACAGGTGCCTGAATGGATAGGAATGTGGGCCAAATGTTGGCTCAGGCCTGGTCGGCATGGATGAATTGACACAAAGGGCTGTTTCCATACTCCATGTGTGGTATATCTGATCTGTTTGCAGAGCATGCAAATAAAACTTCTCATTGTACTTTGGAACATGGACAATAATAAACCTAAACCAAAACGAAATTTTATAAAGAACCATCATCCCTGACTTCATCTTGTACTTCATCCTTCCTGTTATAAAGCCCCAAATCCCAAGTGCTTGGTTAATCATTCCTCTCTCTGCCCTGCCACTTTGAATACACCATGCACATATAACTCCATATTTTGTGTGCTTGCACAGCTTTTAAAATGTTGCCCTTCTGTTTGAGTTGCATTATCTCAGTCCTCCTGTTATAATATAACACCTCATATTTTCCAGCATTAAATGTCACCCGCCACTGATCTACCTTTCTGCCAGTTTGTCCACATCCCGTTGACAATTATCACTTGAAGTGGAGATTTGGATATTGTGGCCTGAATACTCACGTCAAAGTCAAAATTATTATTAACTGCAAAGAGGTTGTCCCAAATGTCATTAGATTATTTCAAATTACAAAACATATTATAAGGTATAGTAACATATTATAATAGAAAAAAAAAACTTTTCATATACATCAATCACTCATACATTATTAAATTTGTCAATTGTCAATTAATTCTGCTTCTAGTGTTTTTTTATTATATAGATAGAAAAAGAGAAATAGAGAGAAAGAAGAATTACTAATATCAAAAAAGAAAAAGAGGTGAAATGAATTACTTATAATACGTCATTGGAGATAAGTTCGTAGGTTATGAAATATAATTACATCTAATCCTGAGTTCAAGCTTCAGTTGGGTTTTCGTGCTGGGTCAATCTATCCCTTCAAATAGGTAATGAATGGAGCCCATATTTTAACAAAAAGTTCTTGCTTGTCCATTAAGACAAGTCTAATTCTTTCTAGATGTAGGGTCTCCAACATTTCCACAATCCACATTTTAATTGTGGGGGTTGTAGGGCCTTTCCAAAATTTTAATATTAATTTTTTCCCAGTTATTATACTATAGTCGAGGAAGTTTCTTTGGCTTGTTGTAAGTGTTAAACTTTGTTCTGATATCCCAAGTATTATTAATTTTGAGTCTGGAGCCAATTTAGTATTAACAACTTCAGAAATTATTTCGAAAATATCAGTCCAGAAATTTTTATACAATTTGCAAAAGTATGTGTAAAATTGGCCTCTAGATGCAGGCATCTATCACAGATAGGAGAAATATGTGGGAAGATTCTATTTAGTTTTATTTTGGAGTAATGTAATCTGTGTAAGACTTTAAATTGTATTAAAGCATGTCTGGCATTTAACGAGCATTGATGTATACGTTGTAAACGTTCGTCCCAAATATCTTCCGTTATAGGATGACCTAACTCATTTTCCCATGTATGTCTATATAGTTCCATCAGTGGTACCTCGTTATTTAAGAGGGTGTTATAAATATAAGCTATTAATTTTTCAGTGTTAGGATGCTTATTCAAACATTCATCAAGAATTTCTGGTTCCCTAGTCCTATAAACTTGTGTATTGGATTTAACATAATCTCTCATTTGTAAATATCTGAAAAAGTTATTTGAGTGTAGTCCATGATTCTGTTGTAACTCTTGAAATGACAGAACGATGCCTTCCCTATAAAGATGTCCAATCTTTTTAATTCCATAATTTTTCCATTGTATAAAACCTCTATCCAATATGGATGGCATGAATAAAGGATTATTTACAATGGGAAGACATAGTGGTATATTATTCAGTTTTAAAGCTTTTTTTAATTGTTTCCAAATTCGTATTCCACTATGTATTATAGGGTTTTCCTTATAGGTTTTTTTATGCAGTTTTCTGGGAGCAAATATAATCAAACCTATTTCAAAAGGTAAACAGTCTTCCTTTTCCATCCTTAACCATTCTGGTTGTTGATCCATTTCTTCCAGCCAGAAATTCATGTTTTTAATATGGACTGTCCAAAAATAAAATAAAAAATTTGGCAATTTGACTTACATAAATGTTTTTTACTTATTCTATGATTCTTATAATCCCAAATAAAGCTTGTAACAATGGAATCGACTTTTTTGAAAACGTTTTTTGGGATATATATTGGAATTAATTGAAATAAGTATAGTAGTTGCGGTAAGAAAATCATTTTTATAGCATTAATTCTACCAAGCATTGAAATGGGAAGTGTTTTCCAGTACTGAATATGCTTGTGTAATTTATTAAGTAAGGATGGAAAATTTAGTTTAAATAAAGAGGTATATGTCTTAGTTACGTAGATTCCTAAATATTTAAGTTTATCTTTAACTATTTTAAAAGGGGATTGTTGTATTGTATTTAAATTGAATTTTGTTATTGGCATGATTTCACTTTTATTCCAGTTAATTCTATATCCTGAGAACTGACCAAATTGTGTTATTAGATTTAATAGATTTGGAATACTAGTTTCTAACTTTGTAATATATATTAGTACATCATCTGCATATAAGGACATTTTATTCCTTGTATCTCTAGTGTTGTATCCATGTATTCCTGGATGGTTTCTAACGCTTTCTGCTAATGGTTCAATTGCAAGAGCAAATAATAGTGGGGATAGTGAACATCCTTGTCTACAACCTCTAGAAAGATTAAATTTAGCTGATAACATTTGGTTTGTTAAAATTCTAGCTGTTGGATTAGAGTATAACAATTTAACCCATGTACAGTACTTCTCTCCGAATTGAAATGTTTTCATTACCGAAAATAAATATGTCCATTCTACCTGGTCAAATGCCTTTTCAGCATCTAACGAAATAATTGCTAGATCTGCATTAGGAATTCTATTTGTATATATAATATTGAATAGTCTTCTCAAATTATAAAATGAGTAACGTTTTGGAATAAAACCTGTTTGGTCGGGGTGTATTAATTTGTTAATCACTAAGCTCAATCTATGAGATAGGATTTTGGTTAATATTTTCTGATCAGTATTTAAGAGAGCTATTGCTCTATATGAACCTGGGTCTTCAGGGTCCTTATCCGGTTTTGGTATAAGTATGATTGTAGATTCATTTAGAGTTTCTGGGAGTTTCTGTTGAGTGTAAGCTTGTTTGTAAAGTGTCTGTAGGCGTGGAGAAATCAGATCGTAATTTTTTTAATAAAATTCAGAGCTTAGACCATCAGGACCTGCGGCCTTTCCGTTTTTTAAAGATCTGATTGACTCTTCGATGTCTTTTACCGTAATTTCTACATATAGTGATTCTCTCTCTTTCTGATCTAAACCTGTAAGATTACATTTCTGTAGAAATGTTTCCATTCCTGCTGATTGTTCTGTCGTTTTAGATGAGTACAGTTTTTGATAATATTGTAAAAATCTATCATTAATATCTTTAGGCAGTGTTAATGTTTCTCCCTTATCTGATCTAATTTTGTAAATTGTTTTTTCCCCGTCCTGTTTACGAAGTTGACGCGCAAATAGTTTTTGTGGTTTATCACCAAATTCAAAGTTTAATTGTTTTGTATGTTGATATAGTTTTATAACTTGGTCTGAGTATATCTTGTTTAACTTATATTTCAGTACTGCAATTTTATTGTGTTTTGCCATAGATGGTGCTATTGCATTTTCTATGTCTAATTGCCTTATTTCCATTTCCAAAGTCTATTGTTTGGCCCCATTCTCTTTGTTAAGAAATAATTGGGAAGAGATTAATGCTCCTCGCACAAATGCTTTAAATGTTTCCCAAAGAAGGGAGGCAGAGATTCCAGGGCTGTCATTAGCCTCAAAAACCATATTAATCTGTTTTACGAGGTATTCATTACATAGCTTTTCTTTTAAGATTTGGGGGTTAAGTCTCCATTGTGTCTTTGTCTCGGTCATTCCGTTTAGTTTAATCATAAATGTTAGTGGAGCATGGTCCGATATTATAATATTAAGATATTGCGAATTATAGGTAAATGGGATAAGTTTAGAGTCTACTAAGAAATAGTCTATCCTTGAGTAAGTTTTATGCACTGGTGAGTAAAATGAGTATTCTCGACCAGATGGGTTTTCAATTCTCCAAACATCCGTAGTATTAATATATGAATTTAGAAATTCACTTGACTGAGATTTTAATTTTCTTTGAGTTGATGATCTATCCAAGTAAGCATCCAGTGTACAATTTAAGTCTCCACCAATAATTAAGTTATGTTGTGTACATTCCGGGATAATGTTAAGTATTCTCTTAAAAAACAGGGGGCTATCAAAATTTGGTCCATACACATTAAGGAGAGTCACTTTTTTGAGTATAACTCCCCTACTAATACAATATATCTGCCTTCAATATCTTCTGTCGTTGATATATGTTTAAAGGGTATACCTTTACGAATTAATATTGCAACCCCTCTAGATTTATGTGAGAATGAAGAGTGATACGTTTTAGCAATCCATTTCGCTTTCAATCTATGTTGTGCTTCCTTTTTAAGATGTGTTTCCTGGAGAAATATTACATCTGCTTTAAATGATTTTAAGTGAGCTAATACTTTACCTCTCTTGATTGGTTCATTAATTCCCTTAACATTCCAGCTACAGAATTTAATTCCTTCACCCCCAATTTTCCTATTAACATCTTGCATCTTGTGATTAAAGTGGTCTATGTTGGAGCAGATGGCTCAACACATTAAACCCTACCTTAGACCCGAACCTCAGGTAAATGAATTTTAGGTCTCGTCGGTTTTCCATCCGGACATATCTCCCTAAATAAAATATATAATTCCATTCCAAATACAAAATATAATATAACATAAGATAGAAAAGGTAAAAAAATGTTGCGTTAGTAACGTGTAAAGAGTAAAAAAAGAAGAAAACTACAACTATGATTAGTGCAGTTAGTGATAGCCAGCCCTAGTGTGGCTAAACATCTAAAGACTTCCGTAGCTTTTGTTAAAAAAAAAATATTACTAGCTCCGTACTTTCCTTAAAAGAAAAGTTTCAATTACAATGAAAACAATTTATGGGGGGGAGGGAAACAATAGTTTTATTCCATAATTGAAATAATTGTTAGTCTCCAATTGAAATGTTAGTATCATATAGCAAAAAATAAAAAAATAAAAAAACATTGTTAAAGAGTAATCAAAAAACATTGTGAAAGAGTAATCAAAGTCCAAAATATCCAAAATATCAAGGAAAAAACTTCCTAAATTTTTATTAATTAATTTCCTGGATCACACTTTACTTATATTTCATACTTTTAATTAATTCTAAGTTGATCCAGTTAACAATAATTAGTATTGATTAGTATTCATGATTAGAATTAATTGTTAGAAATTAGTACTAAAATGTAAATATTATATATCAGTAGCGAGATAATTGCCCAATTCTTCTTGCAGATTTTGGAAGTTCTTAAATATTATAGTTTAAAGTTCCATTTCTTCTCTGCAGGGTAACAATATCCACTATCTTCAGGTGAATGTTGGGTGTAGAATATTATTCAATCTTCGGTCTTATTCACGATGCTCTGGGCAAATTCAAGTGCCTCTGTGTGCTTGATGAAGAAATGTTCCTTCCGCTCGTAGGTTACTCTTAATGTTGCGGGATATAACAGTCCATATCTCAAATTGTTTATATTCTTAAGTTCTTGTTTCTGTTAACAGTGCTCTCTTCTTGGCGACTTCCACAGGATAATCTCTAAATATACTGATCTTGTCTCCTTCAAATACAAGGTTTCTGCTTTGAACAATTATCTTCATCATATCATCCAAAACATGGTCATATTGCACCTTCACTATCAGTTGTCTTGGGAGGGCGCCCTCCCTTGGGCGACGTCTCGATACTCTGTGCGCTCGGGCAATTAGTGGTGCTTGATCCAGTTTCAAGACTTTTTTCAGTAGATCTGCAGCAAATTCACGGGGGTCACGATTCCCCTCTCTGCCTTCCTGGACGCCTACGATTCTTAAATTCTGGCATCTCTGTCGTCCCTCCAAGTCAGTACATTTTTCGGTTATTTGATGTAATAACTTTGATAGGCGTTTGTTCTCGGCAATAAGTTTATTTGTAGTTTCGGTGCTCGTCTCAGCAATTTCCTCTAATTCCTTTACAACCTCGTGGTGTTGATTTAATGTCTGGAGGATAGGCTCCAACTTAGAATCAAATCTGGATTCCATCGAATTCAGTTTATCATTTACTTCTTCAATATTTTGTTTCATATTTTCTTCCATGGTTAACTTCCAATCTTCCAGAACTTCATATACAGAAGCTGTAACCTCATCTTTAATTTGATCTTTAATTTCATCTTTCAAAGATTTCAGCTCCTGTTTAAGATTTTTAAATGATTTCATTATATTAAAGATTTCCTGTGTAAGGAAGGTTCTTAATTCTTCCACATCTGTCTTTTTCTTCTTTGAGAAATCCTCTTGGGATGCTGTTAAAACTGAGACCGAGGCTTGAGTTGGGCCTACCTCTTTACCCTTGCCGGTTTTTCTCGTCTTGGGGGGGTATGTTGAGTCGACATGCTGCCGGTGTCGCGCGCCTGATGACGTCACGAACTTGCTGCAAACAATCGGTGCCGTTTTCTGGAGGTAGGTCCCGTCTTTTTCCCCCGTTTTCGGCGTTTTTTTCACGGAGCTAGTCAGCGCGAGCCTCTCCTACTCCATAGCGCCACCGGAAGTGAGCAAAAATGTTGAATTTGGGGATAAACCACACAAACTTTTGGCTCGACAACTGAAAAAACGGGAAAAGGATCACACGATTTTAAAGATTAAATCATATAAAGGGGAATTGTTAACACTACCTAAGGATATTAATAAAAGATTCGCTCAATTTTATCAAAACTTATATACATCTAAAGCGTTAGCAGATAGTACCAACGTTATAGAGCTCCTGTGTAATTGTAATCTCCCAAAACTCAATTTGATCGAACAAGAGGAATTAGGTGCACAAATCTCAACTAAGGAAATAGAAGAAACAATAAATCCATTAAAGAATGGAAAAACACCAGGACCAGATGGTTTTAGTAATGAATTTTATAAAAGATTCTACGAGATAATTATACCACGGTTACATAAAATGTATACATATGCTTTTAAAGAACATACACTTCCAGAAACATTAGCGGAATCAACGATTACACTTATAACTAAAAAAAGGTAAAGATTTAGAAGATCCGGGTTCTTATAGAGCTATTGCGCTGTTAAATACAGATTAAAAAATATTGGCGAAAACATTAGCTAGAAGATTAAGTAACTATGTTAGTAAATTAATAAATCCGGATCAAACAGGGTTTATACCCAAGAGATATTCATGCAATAACCTGAGACGTCTGTTTAATATAATGCACTCACATAAAACCGAAGAACAAGACTTATCAATTATTTCACTGGACGCAGAAAAAGCATTTGATCAAGTGGAATGGGATTACCTTGTCAAAGTATTGCAAAAATTTCAAATGGGAGAGAATTTTATCGCTTGGGTAAAATTGTTATATGATAGGCCTACTGCCAGAATATTAACTAATAATATTTTGTCCCTGAAATTTCAATTATCAAGGGGAAATAGACAGGGATGTTCATTATCACCTCTGCTATTTGCTCTTGTAATAGAACCGTTAGCGGAAAGTATTAGAATACATCCGAATATCCATGGGTATAATACAAAATACTCAAATAATAAGATATCATTATACGCAGATGATGTACTACTATATATCACAAAATCACAAATCAGTATACCAAATATATTACATTTAATAGAGGAATTTGGATCCTTTTCAGGATATAGAATAAATTGGAATAAAAGTGAAATTATGACGATTAAACCTCAAGACCCGAGACTTCCGGTAGCGTCATGGAACATTGAGGACGCTGCAGTGAGCTTTACTCCCGTAAAAATGATCAAAAAGCCGTTTTAAAGTTAAAAATAACTCAACGGAGCTGCTTGGTTTGCATAAGGAAAACATCATTAGATAACGGACTTTTAAATGAGCAAGAGGACTTGTTCACGCGCACCAAAAAAAACTACTATAAGCCTCCAGCTGAAAAGTGTTTTGGATACTCTGCAAACAACTGAAGAAGGTTCTGAGGAGGAGTCCGATAGCCAAGGAGTTGTGCTGGAAATGGCTACAAAAGGAGGAAAGAAAGAACTGGAGGTAAAGGAAATGTTTGTAGAAATTACTACTACAATTAAGAGTATGGAGAATAATATGGAAATATTTTCTCATAAAATTGATGGTGCCTGTGATGAGTTAAAGGAGCTGAAGAAGCAACATAATGAGTTTGATAAAAAACTTAACTCAGAAATTGTTAGAGTTGAAAAGGATTATAATAAGAAACTTTTTGGTGTAAATGCTAAGATGGACAACATTGACGAGAGAATGGAAGAGATGGAAAGTGATATGAAAGAGATGATCATGGAAGTAAACAGTCTGAAAAAATCAAAGAAAGATGAAGCAGAAAAGCTGGCAAGAATGACTGACAAATGTTTGGACTTGGAAGCGAGAGCGAGAAGGCAGAATTTGAGAATCGTTGGAGTAAGAGAAGGACGAGAAGAACATGTATCTCAAACACGTACTTTCATTACTGAATTACTCAAAGAGGTTCTTAAACTGCCGGGAGAACTAAGAATAGATACTGTTCAACGAGTTGGACGTGTCTCAAGAGGCATAAATGCTGCTCCAAGACAGATAATTGTGAAATTTCTTGATATTTCTTCAGTGGAATCTATACTGAAGAAGATTGTTCATGGTGAAAATTTGATATATCGTGGGGAAAAGATCCGATTTTTCCGTGATTATCCTCCAGAGATTGTCCAGAGAATGAACCTGTTTACACCGACAAGAAACATATTGAGGGGTATTTCTAAAGTCAGATATGGTGTTGTTTTTCCTGCAAAAATGAAAATTACTTATAAGGAAATTGAGCGCTCATTTACGGACCCAGAAAAAGCACTTAAATATACAGAAGATATCATGAGGAAAGCATCGGAAACATCGGAAGAATACGACTAAAGGAATGAACAAGGAACTTTTTAATTTCTAAGATGGAGCTGGAACTGGCGGATTTCTCAGACAGTTACTGAGCTTATCTGTCTGGAATGTATTGGAGAATATTGTTTAACCTTGAATGAAAAGCTCGTGTACAAAGAACGAGATAACATTTGTATTTAACTATTATATGCTAATTACAATTAACTAACTAACTTTAACAAAACTAATGACTTGTGAGTGTGTGTAGTAAATATGAATAATCATGAATAAACCATTGCTTATAAATTGTAATTAACCAAAATGTCTATAACATTACTAACATTTGTTTTCTTTCTTTTTGTGTGGGAACGCAACATAAACTTGGAAAAAATCTAGGAATGAGGTTAACCCCTCGGTACCTGCTTGTAGGGTAGCTGGCTAGATAAATTGGTACGGTACAAATACTTATAGAAATGAGAATAGGTTGTGGTTTATATTTGGATTTGGGGTTTAATTATATATATATATATTTTTTTAAACTCTTTAATATTTTATCTTTGCATATTCTTGTTATTATTATTATTATTATTAATATTTTTTTTTTTTTGGGGGGCATTTTACTAACGCTAGTTTGATAAAGTTATACAAGAATAAACAAGATATGAGACGGTTTGTAGTTTTTTTACGAGGTGTTAATAAGGGATTGGGGCTCACTGTAAAATAACATCAACGGAAGTCTATAATTCTTACGCCACCTTAGGTGGCTATTTGTCTTTAAGGTACCTGCTTTTAGATACCTTAATTTCACTTTTTTTTTAAAAATCACTATATAAATTTGTATTTACTTAGTTTGTGTTTAATTAATTGTAAATCACAACTTTTCTTGCTTTATCTAAGGCACTTTTGGAGATAGAGATGTAATGTAAACTTAAAAATTTGGAATGACCACCCAACGTCCAGAACACGGAGGTATTTGTTTGCACCATATGTTTCAAGAACATCACTTTGATATACAATGCAAGACGATAGGCAAATAAAGAATGGAGGAATCACATTCTGTAGTTGGAATATAAGGGGTGCCAATGAACCAATAAAGAGGGGTAAAATTTTTGCTCACCTAAAATCTTTGAAAAGCGACATAATTTACTTGCAAGAAACTCACATGAAACAGGAAACACAAATGAGATTAAAGGCGAAGTGGATAGGCCAAACATATTATTCGTCATTTACTTCTAAATCTAGAGGTACGGCTATTCTTTTTCGAAAAGGTATACCGTTCAAATTAAAGAATACTATATCAGATAAAGAGGGAAGGTATATCATAGTTTCGGGAGAAATTTATGCTACCCCAATAACTATGGTAAATATTTACGCTCCGAATTTTGATGACCCTCAATTTTTTGAGAAAATTATAGATATAATACTGGAGTTTAATTATCAAAATGTCATAATAGGAGGGGATTTCAATTGTGTTTTAGATCCATACTTAGACAAATCAGCAAAACAAAGAAGGAGTAATACAAAATCTAAGACTAGTGAATTTCTAAATACATATATAAAAAATACTAACATAACAGATGTATGGAGATCCGCTAACCCAGCAGGAAGGGAATACTCGTTTTACTCTTCGGTACATAAAACATACTCAAGAATTGATTATTTTTTAGTGGATAGGAAATTAATGCCATATATAATTAACCCAACTTACCATATTAGTAGTATTTCTGATCACTCTCCATTGACTTTTTTAGTAAAATTTGAAGGAATGCCGGGAAATAATTTTTTTTGGAGGTTTAACACATATATATTAAATGACTTACAGGGTTATCAATATTTGAAACAACAAATGATATCATTTTTTGAGATAAATGATACACCAGGTACCTCACCTTCTTTAATATGGGAAACTTTTAAAGCATTTATTAGAGGAATTATAATTTCATATGAAATTTTTCAAAATAAGAAGAATAAAACAGAACAGATGCTGTTAGAACAAGAAATAAGACAGTTAGAGTTAGATAATGCTAAAGATCCCACTATAGATCCCACTAAATTATTTAAAATAAAGATGAAACCGAATGCAGAACTAATTGTTTTTGGAACAATTGAAGCAAGTTTGGAACTGACTTCGTTTCAAAGGAGTTTTCTTAATTATGGCTTAATAACGGCAAAAAAACTTGTACTGAAATTTTGGAAAAATGCTCCTACGCCAACAACAAAAATGTGGACTTCTAATATGTTGGAATTGTTACACCTAGAAGATATGACATTCCTCTTAGCAGGTAAACCAGACCAATTCCAAAAGATTTGGTCTCCATTTATCGACTTATTACAAACATAGGGTGCAACAAAATGTTGCTAATAAATGGTTTCAGGACCTGGCGAGCGGTGAGTAAAGGCTCTGTCTCACGGTGTTACGGTCATCGGTGGTGAAGCGCGATGAAGCGCGGCATCGCCGGTAGAGGGGACCGCACGGCA
The DNA here is from genome assembly GCA_038087875.1 of Malacoraja senta. Classification (NCBI taxonomy): domain Eukaryota; kingdom Metazoa; phylum Chordata; class Chondrichthyes; order Rajiformes; family Rajidae; genus Malacoraja; species Malacoraja senta. Next base: position 56,597,299 of record CM075982.1, on the reverse strand, counting down.
AAGGCAAGAGCGGCGAGCCTATGCCACGGATGCTGCGCGGGGGCTGAGTGATTTAAGTACGGGTGGTCCCACGAACTTGCGGTAAGTAAAAAAAAAGGGCGGGCCGACTGCGATGATGTCATTTCGGATCTGCGGGGCTGTGGCAGCGGCAGTGCTGATCGCGGCGCTGTGGCGGCGGATGTGGCGGCGGCCGTGCTGATCGCGCGCTGTGGCGGTGACCGTGCCTCACTGGCAGAGGCTGTGGCGGTGAACGTTCTACTCACGGCGCTCGTGCCACCACGGCGGCGGCTGTGGCGGCGACCGTGCCGCACTCGTGCATCACTGGCGGTGGCTGTGCGGTAGGAACATATTTTTGAACAGTGTTGGGTTTTTTTTAGCACCGTGCGGTGTTGGGAACAACGCCGCACGGCCCCGGAATTGTGCGTTTGACCGAGCCCGCGGTCTCTGGCGGCCCAGGAGCGGTAGATAGTTCCTGTTTCGCCGCCAATGACCGCAGACTCGTGCGACAGGCCTTTAAAGATATGAAGTAGGTACATCCCTTTCATATTGTCCTACCTTATCTTATGCTTTCTTTTTTCTTTTTCCCCCTTTTGGTTTTTCTCTTTTTCCTTTTTTTTTTTTTTTTTCCCTCTAACTATTTCTTATGGTTTAGGTCCATATGGGTGTTCCTGGACCACTCTTTCAATCACTCACTTACTATCTTTACTAACTCTTTCTATCCTTTTTTCTTATTAAAGTTTAAAATAAGAAGTGGTACAAGAAAAGTATAAACTTACGTTATTGCAGATTATTGTAACGTACAATACTTCTAATAAAATAAAAAATACAAAGAGGTTGTCCTTCATCAGTAAAATGATCATTAATCGGGTGGAATTGGGAGTTCCTTTGGTATTTTTGCCAAAGTTCCACCCTCAACTGTAATGGATTACCTGCTCTTTCACGTAAATATCTTTCCTGTTTGCCAACTATAGAGTAAATCTTTACATGGGACTCTGATTGAGCCAGCTAATTAATTGTTAAGATAATGCATTTTGTGGCACTTATTGCGTTCATCCATGCAATTTTTGTAAAGGGTCAATGGGTCGAATCTTGCTGGCTGCGGCCAGAAGATCCTTTGTGAGTCCAAGACTTGTTGGCAGCTTCAGACGGCTGAATCACTCAGCAAATGGGCAGCAAAATGAAATAGACTAATTATAGCTCAAGTCAAGGCATTTATATTTACAGGCACCTGTACGGTAAGGTATAGGGGTAATAAAAATCTTGCTTACAGCAGCAACACTGCCTATGAGATGCCTTCTGAGAGCAGCTTGTAGTCGATCCCACGAGGGAAAATGCAATTCTGGATTTGGTATTGTGTAATAAATCGGATTGATTAGGGAGCTTATGGTAAAGGAACCCCTAGGAGGTAGTGACCATAATATGATAAAATGCAACCTGCAGTTTGAGAGGAAGAAGATGAAATCAGATGTGTCGGTATCACTGTTGAGTAAAGGTGACTACAAGGGCATGAGGGAAGAGCTGGCTAAGGATGATTGAAAGGGACCCTAGCAGGAATGACATGGAGCAGCAATGGCAGGAGTTTCTGGGAATAATTTGGAAAATGCATGATCCTCTCATCCCAAAGAGGAAGAAAGGTTCCAAGGGAAAGAATGAATTAGCCTTGGTTGACAAAGAAAGTCAAACTAAAAGTGAAGGCATATCATATTACTAAGAATAGTGGGAAGCTAGAGGACTGGGAAGCTTTTAAAGTCCAACAGAAGGTAACTAGAAAAGGCAATATGGGGAGAAAAGATGAAATTTGAAGGTAAGCTAGCCAATAATATAAAAGAGGTTAGCAAAAGTTTCTTCGGATACATAAAGAGTAAGCGAGAGACAAGAGTGGACATTGGACCACTGGAAAATAACACTGGAGAAGTGATAATGGGGAATAAAGAAATGGCAGGGGAATTTAATATTTGTTGTGTCAGTCTTCACAGCAGAAAACACCAGCAATTTAAGAGAGTCAGATGGCAGAAGTTAGTGGTTGCTATTACTACAGAGAAGGGGCTTGGGTAGTTGAAAGGTCTGAAGGTATATAACTTACCTGGACCAGATGGACTATACTTCAGGCTTCTGAAAGAGGTGGTTTTAGAAATTGTAGAAGTATTAGTGATGATCTTTTGAGAATCACCAGAGTCAGGAGTGGTTCCTGGAAAATTGCAAATGTTACTCCACTGTCAAAAAGAAGGGAGCGAAGTAAAGAAAAGAAATTATAGGCCGGTTAGTCAGACTTCAGTGGTTGGTAAGATTTTGGAATCCATTATAAAGGATGAAGTTTCCGTGTACTTAGAAGCAAATGATAAATTAGGCCGAATTCAGCATAGTGTTTTGAAGGAGAGATTTTGCAAGGTGAATCTGTTGGAATTCTTTGATGAAGTTAATTGCAAGATAGGCAAAGGAGGTTCAATGGTTGCTTGCCTGGAATTTTAGAAGACCTTTGATAAGGTGATGCACTTGACACTGCTAAAGAAGATGAGAGGCTATGGTATTAGGGGGAAGATACCAGCATGGATAGAAGACTGTCTGAATGGCAGAAGGCAAAGAGTAGAAATAAGGGCGGATTTTTGTGGTTGGTTGCCGCTGCCTATCAGTGTTCCACTGGGGTTGGTGCTGGGGCTGCTACTCTTCACGTTGCATATCAATGGCTTGCCTACATGCTTTTGTTACTTTTCTGGCCCTTGTCAGCTTTCTCCTTAGTTCCCCTCTGATCTCATACAAAGGTTCATTGTACCTCCCTCCATTGTAATCATAGCCTATAGGCTGCAAATCCTGTTTGTCAAGTTTCTGAATCACACACCCTTAATTTGCAAGAATTCAACGACCATATCACTTTTGTGTATCTTGCTTTTGCACTCCATTTATCTTAGTATAATTCAATAGACCACAAATTTACAATTTGGTAACATTGCATGTGAGAAAAACCATTGGTAATTCTATTTTGTACACTTCTGGTTTACCTTTGATTTACCTCAGACAAGCAGCCAACATAACCATAACCAATCCTTAGGTACACAAAAATGCTGGAGAAACTCAGCGGGTGCAGCAGCATCTATGGAGCGAAGGAAATAGGAAACGTTTCGGGCCGAAACCCTCCTTCAGATCTCTCTCCGGAGATAGTTCCACAACCACCTCTCTAACTGCCCCATCTCTGTGATCCCCCCTGCCCTCCAACTCTATTTAACACATAACCAATCCTTGTTCAATGCATAGCTATGGGCACACGCATGGGCCGTAGCTACGCCTTCCTCTTTGTCGGGTACGTAGAACAATCCTTGTTCAATGCTCCAAATACAAGGCGTAGCTATGGGCACACGCATGGGCCCCAGCTACGCCTGCCTCTTTGTCGGGTACGTAGAACAATCCTTGTTCAATGCGTACCAGGGCCCCATCCCTGACCTCTACCTCCGCTACATCGATGACTGTTTTGGTGCCACCTCCTGCACCCACACACAACTGACTGACTTCATCCGCTTCACCACCAACTTCCATCCGGCACTCAAATACACCTACAAGCTTGGCGATCGTTTCGCCGAACACCTCCGGTCGGTCCGCAATAACCAACCTGACCTCCCGGTGGCTCAGCACTTCAACTCCCCCTCCCATTCCGTATCTGACCTCTCTGTCCTGGGTCTCCGTCCATGGCCACAGCGAGCAACACCGGAAATTGTAGGAAATGCACCTCATATTCCGCTTGGGCAGTCTACATCTTGGGGGCTTGAACATTGAATTCTCCCAATTCTGCTAGCCCTTGCTGTCCCCTCCCCTTCATCAGCCATCTGGTTGTCTCCTCCCCTCCCCCAGCCCTCGGGCTCCTCCTCCGCCTTTTTCCCTTTTTTCCTTTCTTCTCCCCACCCCCTATTAGTCTGAAGAAGGGTTTCGGCCGGAAACGTTGCCTATTTCCTTCGCTCCATAGATGCTGCTGCACCCGCTGAGTTTCTCCAGCATTTTTGTGTATCTAACCATAATCAAAGATGTCCCACCCCCAGTCATTTCTTCTTCTCTATGCTCCTAACTTGCAGAAGGTAAAGAAGCTTGAAAGTGTGCACTACAGAGAGCTTCTTCCCTTCTATTATCAGGCTTCTAAACAAGCTTTCCATAAGCTACAATACTGTTATCTATCCCATTGAGAACATTGGACTTTGTCTATGAAACTGATGTGTTACAATGGGAACGTGCACTCTGTATCTCTGTATCTTCACCTTTGCTCTACCCATTGTCTTTGAGATTGGCTTGATTGTATCAATGTATGGTATCTGATCTGTTTGCAGAGTATGCAAAACAAAGCTTTTCACTGTACCTCCATACATCTGAGAATAATAAATCTAAAGTCACCTGAAGTTACCTAAATATTAGTATGATCTGGATTGTTTGCAATAATTCCATGAAATAACATGAATACAATACAATTTGTCTTTTTTGTCTTTTGGACAAATTTGTCATTTGGACCCCGTTGAGGTCCAAACGAAATGTCGTTTCTGCAGCCATACATTACAAAACGAAGAAGACCCGAGACACAACACAATTTACACATACATCCATCACAGCGCTGTGATGGAAGGCAAAAAAACGTATCTCTCCACTGCACTCCCCCCCCCCGATGTCAGAGTCAAAGTCAAAGCTCCCGGCGGGCGATGGTGATTATCCCGCAGCCATTAAAGCCACGCCGGTTAATGCAAGGTCGCGCCGGGTCTTGGTGTTAGAGCCCCGGCGCACGCTCGCAAAGTCCGCCGGCCATTCCAAGCCGCGCAGGGCGACGATGTAAAGCCCCGCTCCAGGTGCTCTTCAACCCCGCAACTCGGGCGGGAGAAGTCGCCGCTGTGGAAGCCCCGAAAAGCGGTCTCCCACCAGGGGACCCGCGGGCTTCCGGTGTTGCCGTCCACCAGACCCGCAGTTGTAGCCTCCGAATCTCCGGGGGTCGGGTAGCAGCAGCGATTGTCTCCACCACAGCTCCACCCGCTCTGGACTCGGCCAGCCCCGCGACGGTGAGTAGTCCGCAGCTCCGCAACTGGAGCCCCAGGTCGTTCCTGCTGGAGGCCGCTCCACATTGCCCAGCCCCAACGACAACGGAGACCCGACAAAGAAAAGGTCGGGTCTCCCGTGCAGGAGAAATATTTTAACGTTCCCCCCCCACCCCCACCACCCCACACACATACCCCGACAAAAAAAATAAATAAAACTACATCAAAACGAGACAAAAATAATAAAAAGACAGACGGACTGCAGAGGCCGCTGCAAACGAGAGTCGCGCCGCCCATCGATGAAGACAATGTTATTGTGCTTAATATGGAACCAATATCATCAAAGATATGCAACCTCATTGACCTTTCGAACAACGGACGTATCAACACATTTCAACATTGAGTTGAGGATTTCATTTCTCAACGCTTTTGTGGATGAATCCAGAATCGTTGGAGACAAAATTACATCTATTCTGGAAGGGACCCTGTGAGATAAGAGCTACCTGCATTTGGGAAGGCAATGTCCGATTATGAGTAGTGTGCTTGGAACATTTGTCTTTTATACATTGGAAAATTGGTCAGGCTGTTATTCATTGATTACAGCTTGGCATTTAATACAATCATCCCCTCCAAGCTGTTTACCAAACTCGCAGAACTGGGTCTCTGCGCATCCCTCTGCAATTGGATCCTCGACTTCCTCATTCACAGACCACAGTCTGTTCATATTGGTGGAAATGTGTCAGCCTCGATAACAATAAGCACGGGAGCACCTCAAGGCTGTGTGCTCAGCCCCCTGCTGTACTCACTCTATACTCATGACTGCGTAGCCGGTCACAGTGTGAACTCCATCATCAAGTTCGCTGACGACACTACTGTTGTGGGACGTATCACTGATGGGGATAAGTCAGAGTATAGAAGAGAGATCGAGCGACTGTCCATATGGTGCCAGCGCAATAACCTGGCCCTCAACACCAGCAAAACCAAGGAACTGATTGTGGACTTTGGCCTTTAGAAGGAGTAGGATGGGGACCCACAGTCCCGTTTATATCAACGGGTCGATGGTTGAAAGGTTCAAGAGCTTCAAATTCCTGGGCGTGCACATCTCTGAAGATCGTTCCTGGTCCGAAAACACTGATGCAATTATTAAGAAAGCACATCAGCGCCTCTACTTCCTGAGAAGATTACAGAGAGTCAGTTTGTCAAGGAGGACTCTCTCTAACTTCTACAGGTGCACAGTAGAGAGCATGCTGACTGGTTGCATCGTGGCTTGGTTTGGCAACTTGAGCGCCCTGGAGCGGAAAAGACTACAAAAAGTAGTAAACACTGCCCAGTCCATCATCGGCTCTGACCTCCCTTCCATCGAGGGGATCTATCGCAGTGGCTGCCTCAAAAAGGCTAGCAGTATCATCAAGGACCATCCAGGCCGCACGCTCATCTCCCCACTACCTTCAGGTAGAAGGTACAGGAGCCTGAAGACTGCAACGACCAGGTTCAGGAATAGCTACTTCCCCACAGCCATCAGGCTATTAAACTTGGCTCGGACAAAACTCTGAACATTAATAGCCCATTATCTGTTTATTTGCACTTTTTCAGTTTATTTATTCATGTGTGTATATATTTATATAATGGTATATGGACACACTGATCTGTTCTGTAGTCATGCCTACTATGTTCTGTTGTGCTGAAGCAAAGCAAAGAATTTCATTGTCCTATCAGGGACACATGACAATATACTCTCTTGAATCTCTTGAATCTCTTGAATCTTGGAAAAGCATTTAGTGAAATCACATTTGGACTATTGTATGCAGTTCTGGTCCAATGCCAAGAAAGATGCCATTAGCTGCAAAGGATGCAGAAAAGATTCATCAGGATGTTACTGGGACTGAAGAGCTTGAATTATAAGGAGAGGCTTGATAGGCTGGGGCTTTCCCCCTGGAGCGTGTGAGGCTGAGGGGTGACTTACAGAGGTGTATAAAACTATGAAGAAGATCGGTCACAGTTTTTTTCCCCAAGTTAGAGGAGTCCAGAACTAAAGGCCATAGACTTATGGTGAAAGAGGAAAGATTTCTAGGGAACCTGAGGGTCAATCTTTTCCATACAGATGGTGGTAGGTTGGTGAAATGAACTGCCTAAGGAAATGGTAGAGGTGGGTACAATTGCAATGTTTAAAAAACATATGGACAGGTACATGAATAGGAAAGGTTTAAAGCAATATGGGGCAAATGTAGATAAATGGGAACAGCTCAGTCAGGTAACTTAATCAGCATGGATTCGTTGGGGCAACAAGTCTGTATAACTGTATAACTGAGTGCTGTATAACTCTATAAAATGTATATCATAGATTTATATAGTTCTGCAACATAGAACCTGACCTTTTACCTGATCGAGTTAATACTAGCCATCACGCACACATCTAATCCCACTTTTTTACTTTACCCCACATACCCATCAACTCTCCCCATATTTACCACTCACGTACACACTGAGGGGCATTTTATTGGCCAACTATCCTGTGAACGCACACGTCTTTGGTATGTGGGAGGAAAATTGAATACTTGTTAGTTACCCCTGTAGTCATGAGGAGAATGCCCATATCGTCTGCACTAGAGACAGAACTGAGGAGAATAGCTTTCTCAACTGCACCACTGTGATGTATTTTCTCCTTTCATTGTTTACTACAAGGGCCCTTGCTTTTTCATGCCTTGTTGAAATATTAAGTGTGATCAATCTTTGTGTGTGGGTCAGTAAACTGTCTGAATTCTCTCCATGTGAGGCGAAGTAATTCTCTCTCTCAATGAGTAATTAATCTTTGTAATTCTCTACTTGTAGACCTGCATGAATCATTTTATGTATGTTCAAGGTTGAGATAAAAAGCAATCAGGGGTTATTGGGGATTTAACAGAACGTGTTGAGGCCAAGGAACAGCTCAATCAGCATTTTGTTGAACGGTGGAACCGGTTTGAGGAGTTGGGGAACTTACACCTGCTCATATTTCTCTGGAGTTGTAACACATATTCTGCACTCTGTTCATTTGCTCTTTTGCCCCACCAGATGTAATCATATATAGTTGGATTGCAGTCATATATGGTGTGATCTGCAAAACAAAGGCTTTCACTGTGGCTCGGTACACGTGGCAATAATAAACCAATAACAATACCAATACCATGACTTGCAGCATGAAGGCATAGGCGGCTTCACTACACCAGGAGCTCTGAATGCAACTGAACATTGTGCAAGCATCTTCATTTCTGATCATATATTGAAGTTGAATTACCCTTTTTGGGTGGTTGGGTAGCCATCCATTTACTCATTGAGTTTAGTCAAACAATTCAAATGAAATTACAGCGTGAATGACAACATTCTATTTTCGTAAAGCCACAGTCTGAGGAAGTACTCGGGTGGAGCCATGTGCTTGCTTGGAATATTGTGCAAAGAATTTGGAAACTGACTTGAAACCATTTGCATAACTGTCTGGCACACGAACAAAGCATTTACATTTTTTGTACGCGGACATCCCATTTTTAGTACCTCCCTCTGGGCGTGGTAATGTTTAAGTGATGTTTAGGTGCTGAGCTATATATGGAGAAGCAGTCACTGCTTTCTTATCTGGAGGAGCTTTTCTGAGTGTAAGAGTGAAAGAAAGAAAGATCATTTTGCTGCAACAACATGGCAACTGGTGAGTCCAAATTTTTAATGCTGAAGGATTGCTCTATTTGAGTTCTCTTTGGAAAGTTCAGTCACAACAAATGATTTCTTTGTTCTGCTTTGTGTTTATACATGTAAGCAATTAGGAAGTCATAAGGTTGAGGAATGGTTGTCTCAGTGACTGAGAATCGTGCAAGTCACATGGCTGTGTTGTAAGGAATACAAAGGTAATGTTAGCATTCATTTCAAGGGGACTAGAATATAAAAATAAAGAAGTAATGCTGAGGCTTTATAAGGCACTGGTCAGGCCACATTCGTAATATTTTGGGAGAAGTTTTGGGTCACATATAGAAGGATGTGCTGACGTTGGAGAGGGTCCAGAGGAGGTTTTAGAGAACGATCCCGGGGATAACTGAGTTGAAGGATGCTGTGTGTCTGATGGCTCCAGACCTGTATTTGTGGGAGTTTAGCAGGGGATATCATTGAAACCTACTGAATAATGAAAGGCCTAGATAGAGTGGATGTGGAGGGAATGTTCCAAAATGGGAGGGTGTAGAACTAGAGGGCACAGTCTCAGAATAAAAGGACGGACCTTTAGATTGGATATGATGAGCCAGAGGCTGGTGAATCTGTGGAATCCATTGCCACAGATGACTGTGGACACAATGCATTGGGTATTTTTAAAGTAGAGATTGATAGGTGCTTGATTAGTAAAGATGTTAAAGGTTACAAGGACAAGGCAGGAAAATGGAGTTGAAGGGGAATAATAGAACAGCCATGATTGAACAGCGGAGTAGACTCGATGGGCCAAATGAACTAATTCGGCTCCTATCTCTTATGGTCTTATAGTCTTATGGTGTACTTCTGTTAGCATAGGGATGTTTTTTGGGGAACCTTCAACTTCTCTCACTTTGGTATTATTTTGATTGTGTATGCACATTGAGGGATTGAATATTAGCAGTTGTTTTTACCTGAATTTTCTTGTGGATTTTTATGTTTTCCTATGGTGATTTACATGTGTTTTTAAATGTATTAAAATCAGGGGGTTGTTGGCTTCAGTGTGGCAACAAGTTCATAAGATCATGTGATAGGAACAGAATTAGGCCATTCGGTCTATCGTCTATTCCGCAATTCAATCATGGCTGATCTATCTCTCCCTCCTAATCCCATTTCCCTGCCTTCTCCCCATAACCTCTGACACCTGTACTAATCACAAAACTATCTATCTCTGCCATAAATATGTCCACTGACTTTGCCTCCACAGCCTTCTGTGGCAAGATGGTGCAATAGTTTGTGCTGATGCCTCATTGCCTCAGGGAGCTGGGTTTTAGCCTGACCATAGGTGCCATGTTTGTGGAATTTACATGTTCTCTCCGCAACAGTGTAGGTTTCTTTAATTGGTTGCTTCGAAATGCTCCTCGAATTGTGCAGTCACAGAGAAACTAAAGACGACCTTGTAGGCATGCGCGAAATAATAGATTTGCAGGCTCCAGGGAGAGGGGGATGAAACTGATGGGATTGTTCTGCTGAGAACTGGAATGAAACTGCTGGGCTGAATTAATGCAATATGTGTCCATGTCAGATTCTGGCAATGTACCAGCACTTCAGCATCGCTTTTATATTAACCATAAGTGATGTAGTGGCATTAGCTGTCAAGCACTGGGTACATTGAGCATGCTATTAATTGTCCTCTTTTGCTCTTCCATCTGCATTCTTGAATCCAGGAACTGGTTTCATATTCCACATTTGCAAATTATCATATGAAGAGAGTGTGTTCTGTCTGGGCAAGTTACAATCCTAGTATCGACTCTTTGCAGAGAAATAAACCCCATCCTGTGCTTTAGCAGAACTTCCACTCATCAAGTGCATTTAAAAAATAAAATGCACAATTCCAAGAGTCGATTTTTTTTCATGGGAACATACTGACCGACACAGGACTGCAGAAGTACATTAAACCAATTGGAACTGCATCTTTAAAGCCATTATACTAGTTTGATGTTTGACTGCATGTCTTGCTCTAAACAGTCATTTACTTGTGTAATATGATTAGGTTTCCATTGAAACCAATTTATAATGCATGAGATATGTCTTCTCAGTGGATTCTTCAATCCAAGGAAGTCTATACACAAAAGTGTTTACACTGCTTCAAAAGAAGATTCAAGCATTTCATTCAAAGTTCACACTATAGTTCATGTGTAGATTCTAATGCCTAGTCACTACACAATTTTGCAGTCGAGAGAACAGTTAATTATTTACGTGTAGGACGGAACTGCAGATGCTGGTTTACACCAAAGATAGACACACAATTCTGGAGTAATTCAGCAGGAGAGGCAGTATCTCTGGAGAAAAGAAATAGGCGATGTTTCAGGTCGAAACTCTTCTTCAGACTGAAAGTCAGGGAGAGGGAAATGAGGTATGAAAAGAATCTGAACGGATCAGATCCAACACTCATGACCAAGGAAAGTTGGAGCCCACAATGGTCCATTGTTGTCTGTGGAAGAGGTGATAACGAAGGGATATATGGATGCGAACAGTGTAACTGGCAGGTTAACTAGAGTGGGGGAGGGGTGGGGAGAGAGTGAATGCAGGGTTAATTTAAAATTAGGGGAATCAACATTCATACTGCAGGTTGTAAGCTGCCCAAGTTGATTACTTCTGACTATAAGAAGTTACATACTGAAAGCAACACTTCACAACCAAGATTGCACATGCTGCAAATAATCTAATACCTCGTTAATGCTTTCAAAAAACTGAATGCATTCTAGTGCTGATCAAGTGCTGAATTTGATGATGCCAAACAGGGAATGTGGTGTGGAGATTTATAGATCAACATTAGTATTATTTAACTAGGAAAGAGGATATAAATATGCTGATTTCTGATGTGGAATGTGGGTTTCTTGATATTTAATGGTTTGGGGATCGTTGTGTGTGGGAGTATTGAAGGTGGGGCTGAAAGACATATTATTGCATCTCGAACGTTGTCATGGTTGATAATTGAATTTTAAAATGATCACCACCGCCCTAAACTAAACTGTCATCAGACCAAATTTAGCACCTGCAGGAAGGGAGAGGAGAAAACTGGGTAAAGCATAAACTAGAAGTACAGGAAATTCAAAACACCTACCAAATCTTTCTGTGCTAATTTACATAGTGGGATATTCAGGACAGTGTGAGAGAATAGGCTACAGGAAAAATAAGTGGGAGAATGGGAAAGAATTTCATCTAAATAAACAAACTGAGGAAACCTGAAAATGTTTGGGTGAAGAAATGAACAGAATGGAAGCAAGAAAATATTTACAAGAAACAGAATAATTGTTTTAAGAGAAATTATGTGTTAGTGGAACATAGATCATAGATCAGCACAGCACAGGAACTGGCCTTTGGCCCATAATGTCTGTGCCGAACATAATGCCAAGACCAGCTCTTATTTGCCTGCACATTATCCATAGTCCCTCCATTCCTTGAACATCCAGCTGGCTATCGTATCTATCTCCACCACCCCATCTCAACAGTGTGTTCCAGGCATCCACCACCCTCTGTGTAAAAAACTTGACCCACACATTTTCTTTTAGCCTTGCCTCTCTCACCTTAACATATGTGTATGTTTTCCATTTGGTGACCTTAAACATACTTAGTTGAATTGAAGTTGTTATCTCCCTTCAAGGCACTGTTTTCAAAGCATGTTGCAGGTGAATTAACCCAGCACTAAAAGTGTGATCAGACATGATTTAGATGTAGAGAGTTATTGATTCTCCCGGGAGTCTTCCTGAGATACCATGAACCCAGGCATTAAAAATCTATGCCTGGGTGAACACCCAAGGCAGACACTTGATAGTAAATACAAATATTTAACAATACATTACAATGGATCATCGACAGAGTTATATCACAAGAGAAGAGGCTCTTTAGCCCATCAGGTTCACACTGACCATCAAGCATTTACTTTCACTTATCCTACACTAATCATAGTGTCATGGAGTTATACAACCAATAAATAACATTTGACCCAACCTATCTACGACAATCAGAATTTATAATTAAGATAGTCACATTTGTCTGCAGTTGGATTCCTCTTAGCAGGTAAACCAGACCAATTCCAAAAGATTTGGTCTCCATTTATCAACTTATTACAAACATAGGGTGCAACAAAATGTTGATAATAAATGGTTTCAGGACCTGGCGAGGGGTGAGTAAAGATAGGAAGTAGGTACATCCCTTTCATATTGTCCTATCTTATCTTATTTTTTCTTTTTTCTTTTTCCTGCTTTTGGTTTTTCCCTTTTTTAAAACTATTTCTTGTGGTTTAGGTCCATATGGGTGTTCCTGGACCACTCTTTCAATCACTCACTTACTATCTTTACTAACTCTTTCTATCCTTTCTCTTATTAAAGTTTAAAATAAGAAGTGGTACAAGAAAAGTATAACCTTACGTTTATTGGAGATCACTGTAATGTACAATACCTCTAATAAAAAAAATTAAAATTAAAAAAAAAAAAAAAACATTTGTCTGCAGTTGGCCTTCAAAGGATTTGATGTCCTTCAAATCTTTCCTTGTCATGTAACATTATAAATGTTTTTAAATGTCCACAGTCTATCAGCCTCTTTCGCTGCCTCTGGCAGCTTGTTCCAAATAAACATCACACTCGGATGAAGAAACTGTCCCTTCGCGTAAGGTCAAAGGCCTAAGTATCAAAACACATCGAGCTCTTGACAGTTCCAGCACATTAAGGGGCTGGATGACATTTCCTAATGCTCACATTCAATTTTCCTCCTCAGCTTTCATGGTTGACCACGCTAGAGTCACAGAGGCCACTAGCAGGGGAGCCCAGCAACATTTACTCTTTTAACAATGTTCTTTTTTGTTAATAGATGGCAAGTTTGCTTCAATTGGTGAGAAGTGCCATGTTGACTTACAATGTGCAGCAAATAACAAGGCGCACAGAACCATTGAGATCAGCGAGAAGCGTCTGATAATCAGAAGGGGACAAAGCTTCGATATTAAGGTGATCTTCAAAGATGGATTCAATCCTCAAAAGGAACGGATAGAACTAGCTGTGGTGACAGGTACTGAGCTAAGGACCTTAAAAGGGGCTGTAATGTTTTGATGCAATGTGAAAAAAAAAGTAAAAATTCAAGAGTGTTTTATTGTCATATGTCCCAGACAGAACAATGATGTTTTTATTTGCAGCAGCACAACCGAATGTCAACATAGTACTCTGTAAACAGTATAATAAATGAGAAAAAAAAGTTCAGTTTACACATAAAAACAACCAATAATAGTGCAAAAGGACAAAACCAATGCCCACTGAAAAAGGGTCTCAACCCAAAACATCACCCGTTTCTTCTCTCCAGAGATGCTGACCGACCTGCTGAGTTACTCCAGCATTTTGTGTCTGCCTACAAGGCTATGTCGTTCAGAGCTTATTTGGCAGCATGGTGTACTCTTAAACTGTGATTTAAAAAAAAGTAAATAAACAAACATGATGCATTGACAGGCATGTAAATTTAAACTTCTTCCCACTAAAATGCTCCCAATGTGGTCATGTCAATAGATGCCTAATGACGGCTATAGAGTAGATCCCCTCGAGAGCAAAGCCAGAGACTGTGCTCAGATTTGAATTGAACATTTAGAATTGGTACAATGTTCAATCTTTTTTTCAGCGATGTTAAAGTTGTACTGTGAGAGACTTATCAATTCTAATGAAATATTACCCTGCACTGGTGTCAGTCCAAACTTAGCCTCCAGAATCATACAGCATGGAAACAGGCCAGAGGCTCAAATTACCCATTCAACCAACATGTCCCATCTACACTAGTTCCACCTGCCTGTGTTTGGCCCATATCCCTCTTACCCTATCCTGTCCATGTACCTGTCTAAATATTTCATAAATGTTACGATAGTACCTGCCTCAACTACCTCCTCCAGCAGCTTGTTCCGCATTCTCACCACCCTTTTTTGTAAATTACCCATTAGGTTCCGATTAAATATTTCCCCCCTCACCTTAAACCTATGTCCTCTGATTCTCAATTCCACTACTCTGGGCAAGAGACTATGTGTATTTACCTGATCTATTCCTCTCACGATTTTGTACACTTCTATATGATCATCCCTGATCCTCCTGCGCTCCAAGGAATAGTTCCCTCGCCTGCTCAACCTCTCCCCATAGCTCAGGTCCTTGTGTCCTTGCAACATCCTCATAAATCTTCTCAATTTACCTATTGCATACTTTAATAAATTTGCATGATATTTACAAATTAATTTGATTTAGAGAATGTACATTGCTTTTGTTTAAACACAATCTGCACATGATATATCGTTGATTTAACTGTGCTTGTCTTGTTTTAGGTCCAGATCCTAAGGAAAAAGAAGGTAGCAAAATAGTGATTCCCTTTACAGAGGAATTAAATGACAGAAGATGGAGTTCAGTAATTAATTCTGTCACCAAAAATGAATTATGCCTGACCATCACATCATCGCCAAGAGCCATCATTGGTCGCTACTCCCTCAGTCTGCAGCATGATTATAAGGACATATCCTACTTCCTTGGAAACTTTGTTCTACTCTTCAATCCATGGTGTGCAGGTACTACTCATTTAAAGCAACTGTATTTCCATAATTACCGAACTAATGCATTGGATGCTGCAATGGACCCCTCAAAATTTAACATGAGTTTAGTAATTTTTATTGGTGATTGTTGAACTGGTTTACAAGAATGATCCCAGGAATGAGTAGGTTAACCTATGATGAGCGTTTGTCAGCACTGGGCCAGTACTCGCTGGAGTTTAGAAGAATGAGGGGGGACCTCATTGAATACAGAATCGTGAAAGGCTTGGATAGTGGATGTGGGTAGGATGTTTCCACTAGTGGGAGAGTCTAGGACTAGAGGTCATAACCTCAGAATTAAAGGACGTTCTTTTAGGAAGGGAATGATGAGAGTGGTGAATTCTTTGCCACAGAAGGTTGTGGAGACCGTCGGTGGATATTTTTAAGGTGGAGATAGATAGATTCTAGATTAGTACAAGCATCAGAGGGTATAGGGAGAAGGCAGGAGAATGGGGTTAGGAGGGAGCGATAGATCAGCCATTATTGAATGGCGGAGTAGACGTGATGAGCCAAATGGCCTAACTCTAACTCCTATCACTTATGAACTTATGACCTTATGATGCCTAAGCTTCACTTTTAATATATTACAAATAATATGAATGTCATCCAGTCTCCTTTCTGTTTCAGGGGATGAAGTTTATCTCAACAGTGATGTTCAGCGAAAAGAATACGTGCTGAATGAAACTGGAACTATTTACTATGGTGGTAGTGATTACATTTGTGAAAGAGACTGGAACTTTGGACAGGTACATGAACATTAGGAGATATTTTATTACTTCTCTTTGCCAGGCATAGTTAAATTACATAGCAATTTTATATTTCTACTAGATTGCATGGAAGGAACTCGTATTTTAATGCAAAGGATGTTGTTGATGCTTATGTGACTGTGTTAAATTACTTCAATACAGAAGCACTGAATGTATTTATTCTGCATCAAATATTCAAAACCAGCTCAGGTCTGTTAATTCCCAGAAATATAGATACTTTTTAAAATGATGATTTGGGTTGTTCCAGAATATTAAACAACTATCAAGGATTAAACTCTCAAAGATTTCATGATGTGCTGAGACTAAGCTATGTATAATCTGTTGTAGATATGGTGAATCATGAATAATGTCTCATGTCTGAATATTGACACTGCAAGAGAAAATCTGTGCAGAAAGATGTGCATTTGAAAGGAGAGTGAATAGCAGGATACCCTCTGAGGTTGAAACATGAAGAGAAGAGAGGTGACTCAAAAGTTGGGTTTAAAAGTCTATATTTTATTTGAAGAGAAAAGTGTAAAGCAAGTTAATTTAGTTTGAATTCTTGAAAAAGAATGGGTCACTTTTGGAATCAATGTCAGAAGGCACAGGAAATGGTATTGAGATAAGCTCAAATATTACATTGTTAATTACCGTATTTCCCGGCGTCCAAGACGCTTATCTTTTACTCTAAAATAAGGCCCGAAAATTTACCTGCATCAAGTTTAGGCCAATCAATGCCACCCTCGTAGCGACTGCTCTGCGGAACCTGCCACACCTTCGACCCTGGAACTGTGTGAGGTGGGAAGCGGCTGTAAAAGGACTCTCTCTCTCTCTTTTTTTTTTTTTTTTTTTTTTTTTCCAAAAACTTTATTCAACACACTCAATGATACATCACATCAATACATACTCAAAAGATACATTATATCAAACCACATCCTTATAGTACAACAGTACATTCATTATTTATTATACTCTCCACCCCACGTGGTGACCAATGCCCACGGAAGGCCTCCAGAGTCCCCGTGGACACCGCATATTCCCGCTCCAGGGACACCCGTGCACGGACGTACGCCCGGAAGAGGGGCAGGCAGCCAACTCTCGCCTCACCATCGACCGCCCGCTGCCTGGACCCACGAATGGCCATCTTAACCAGGCCCAGGATCAAACCGACAGGGAGGTCCCAACCCCCCACTTGACTCTCCCCACACCCTACATTATGCCCACACACTAGAATCGTGGGACTAAAATGCAACCAGAACTTAAGGAACAACCCCTTCAGATATTGGTACAGGGGCAGTAACCTCTCACACTCCATGTATACGTGGAACACGGTTTCTTCCTTGCCACAGAAAATACACGCGGCGGACGAACCCGTGAACCGACTCAAAAGTTTATTACAAACCACCGCTCCGTGCAACAGTCTCCACCCCAGGTCCCCAATGTAAAGGGGGACAACTCCCGTATAGAAGGACCCCCACCAGGGACCCCCCCCACCATCAGGTGGTAACACCATCCGCCAAGGTGTGTCAGGACGGGAAACAAAGGCAAGGAGGTGCAGAATGTGCAGGAACATCCTATACAATGTGCGTCTCTTCGCATCACGAAACGGTATGCTGATCATCTCAGAAAGGCGGCTCAGGTTGTGTGGAGCCGGTTCCCGAGATATATCCCGGAGCCTTGGCCCGATGAGCAGATCTGACGGAGCAATTGAAAGCTCAGCCAGAACCACTCTAGGCGCTCGCCTCTCCTCGACACCCGCCATGACTGGGCGAGGACCGGCCACTCCCGCAGCCGCACCATCCCCCTCCCCTCGTAGAACAACACGCTGGCTGAAAACAACCAAATTCCTCACTCTGATCACATCCCGGTAGAAAACAGGCAAACCCCTTAGGGCGGGTCTACTGATGCCCGCCACCGGGAGCCGCGAGACCCCCCCTAGGCAACGACCACGACGAAAAAAATACGTGGCCAGAGCGTGCCATCTGGGGGGATTCTCTGCATACATATACCGCCGCAGAGTCCTGAGACGGAGAGCCGCCACCTGGGTACGCACGCATACCAAGGACTGACCGCCCTCCTCTAACGGGAGACTCAGGACCGCTGCAGAGACCCAGTGCTTCCTATTTCCCCAGAAGAAATCTACCAGCTTCTTCTGAAGAGCATTTACAAATATGGAAGGTGGGACAAGAGTAGCCAGCCGGTACCATAACATAGAGGCCACCAGCTGATTTATGACCATCACCCTCCCCCGGAAAGAAAGAACTCCAAGCAAGCCCGACCAGCGACCCAGCCGGGCAACCACCTTCATCTCCAACTCCTGCCAGTTCGCCGGCCAAGCATCCTCAGTGGGACTCAGGTAAACCCCCAGATAGAGGAGATGTGTGGTGCTCCACACATACCTTTCCATCTCCTCCGGCAGGGAATCCACCTGCCACTGACCCACTAAAAGACCAGAACACTTACTCCAGTTAATCCTGGCAGAAGATGCAGCTGAGAAAATCTCCTGGCAGTCACGCATCCTCCGCAGGTCACCAGGATCAGTGAACATAAGTAGGACATCATCTGCATACGCTGAACCACCTCCAACCCCGGCCCAGGTAGGGCCAGGCCTGTCAACCTCCTCCGAAGAAGACACAGGAACGGCTCCACACAGACCGAGTACAACTGACCCGACATGGGGCACCCCTGACGGACCCCCCTCCCAAACTGAAAGGGAGCCAACAACGCACCATTAACCTTCACCAGGCACTCCGCTGCAGCGTACAGAAGCTGGACCCGGGCCACAAAATGCGGTCCAAATCCAAACGCTTGCAACGTCCCGAATAGGTAATCATGCTCTACCCTATCAAAAGCCTTCTCCTGATCAAGAGACAGAAAAGCAGCTGACTGACCAGTACCCTGAACTATATGAATCAGGTCCCTAACCAGGTGGATGTTATCCTGAATGGACCTGCCAGGGACTGTATAGGACTGGTCAGGATGAATCATTTGAGACAGCACAGGGCCCAGGCGATTTGCCATTGCCCATTGCCCGTGCAAATACTTTATACTCTGTACATAGGAGAGAGACCGGCCTCCAGTTCTTCAACAAGCGGAGTTCACCCTTCTTAGGCAGCAAGACAACAACTGCCCTACGCCACGAGAGGGGCATCGCCCCGGCCGCCAGACTCTCCCCCAGCACCAACATGTAATCACCCCCCAGGATATCCCAGAAAGCTCTGACAAACTCTACCGTCAACCCATCCACCCCGGGTGACTTACCCTTCCTGAGCTGAAACAATGCACAAGTCAACTCCTCCAAAGATAAGGGGACATCAAGAAGATCGGCCACCTCCCTATCAACAGTCGGTAGACCCTCCCACAAGTCCTGCTGAGCCTCCCCGTTATATCCCCCTGCGGAGAACAGGGACCCATAAAAGAACCTGACCTCCTCACTGATCCTCTCCGGATCAGTGACTGAGGATCCATCATCTGCGAGCAGCTCTACGAGCTGCTTGCAGGCTCCCCTCCCTTTCTCCAAAGAGAAAAAGAAAGGCGAAGCTCGGTCCAGATCTTGCATCATCTGTACCCGCGCCCTCACGAAAGCGCCTCGGGACCGCTCAAGCAGCAGATTCCTCAAGGCTTCCTTCTTCTCCTGAAACTCTCCCCAGCCACAGGAGTCCTCACCATCCCGACCCAGGCGAGACTCTGCACCCAGTAGCTCCCTCTCAAGCCTCGCGACCGCTGAGTCCCGCCGTCCGGTCGACCCCCACGTATACTCCTTACAAAATAGACGAATGTGAGCCTTCCCCACATCCCACCACTGCCTAAGGGAAGAGAAGCCCCTCCGCCCCTCTCTCCACTTCCCCCAAAACCTACTGAATGACTCCCGGAAACACCGATCCTCCAGCAACCGGTTGTTAAAGTGCCAGTACGCGGACCCAGCCCTAGCGCGCGCCGGATTGAAGTCCACACGCACCAAACAGTGATCCGAACATGGCACCACCCGCATTGAAGCCTCTGAGACACGGGCAACAAACGCTCGGGAAATATATATTCTGTCAATACGGGAACCACCACCCTCATACCTCCGCGAAAAAGCATTGGAATCCGGATGGAGGTTCCGCCATGCATCAACCAACTCAAAGGATTCAATCATCCCTCTCAACTTCTTCACTACAGCAGGGGCACACTGAGTACCAGAACGATCTCGCGCCTCAAGTGTGCAATTAAAGTCCCCACCAAGGAAAACACACTCTCCCCTATCAATAGTGCTCAACAGAGCAGTCACCTCCTGAATTAGGCCAGCCTGCATCGTACCGGAGCTAGGGGCATACACGTTAATGAAATGCAACGGCATGCCATCCAAGCTCACTGCCAGATGGAGCAAACGTCCAGGCACAACTTCATTCACTTTTAAAATGGTTGGCAGGAAATGCTGGGCCAACAGAAAGGCCACCCCACTCGAATTCGAGCTGAGATGGCTCATGTAAACCCCCCCCTTCCCACTCCAGTCTCCAGGTAGGTTCATCACTAACAACTGTGTGCGTCTCCTGCAAAAAACACACTGCAAATCTCCCCTCTTTAAGGACTGATAAAAGCTGAAATCTACGAAAACTCGCTCTACTCCCGTTTAAGTTTAATGTTGCAACGGTGAATGTAAAGGCCCACTATATTAAACCCCATCACTCCCTGTAGACACAACAAATTTCTCTCTAAGTAACACCAAAAAGTCCCCAAACTGCCTCTCCTCTAAGTCAGTAAGATCACTTTCCCTGCTGCCAAGAATATCCTCGAGAGTCGGAATCAAACCTGGCAGATCCTTCCACCACCTACTAGCAGCCTCCAATCTTGTTCTTACGGAGCGGTTTGTTCTGAGAAAGTCTCGAACCACCTTTATCTCACATTCAAGAGACTCGGCCTTGGACCCTGGGCACTCGGCCAACGCACTTGCACCTGCACCATCAGGCTCCACATCACAACGTTCAAGGTCTCCCTCAGTAATTGAATGCCCAGAGCTCTCCAAAAGCTCTCCACCCCCACTACCCAAACTTTCCTGTTCACCTTCCCCCTCCTCCAGCAAGACACCACCCCCAGGATCAATGCCAGGTAAGGGCCCCGAAACCCCCAACTGCAACAAGCATCCCCCTGACTGGCTTGGCACCTGCTCGCTACCATCACCCTCCACTCCCTGGCCTGGGGAAACAAAAACACTAGGCACCCCCAGGGCCTGGGATACACTGCCACCCCTTGAACCTAAAGGGAAATCACCACCCGAACTATCCCCGACCTCCACACCACCTATAGCATCCCCACCACTAGCAACACCCAGAGGCTCGCCTCTTTCTTTTAGCCTCTCCCCTTCCACCTCATCCGGCGATACAGCACACCCCCCATTACCACCACTGGCACTGATGTGCAGCATAGACTGGAACACCACAGCCCCCGAACCAACCCCCTCAGGCCGACTCTGCTCATCCCCCATCTCAGGGGCCCCCCTACCAGGGGCACATACCCCATCCTCTGGCGTTCCATCACCCTCAAGAGGCCTCTGAAACGAGGGGACCTCCTCCGACCCAGAGGACACACCCCCAGGGGAGCTCACCTCACCACCCGATGAGATAACTCCATCAGAGGGCCCCTGAAATGAAGGGACAGCCACCCGCCCAGAGGACACAACTCCAGCGGAATCAACCCCCTCACCTGCCCTAACTTTCGCCTCACGTCCTTCCTCTTCCTCGCCAGACCTATTCCTTTTTACTTTTACCCCACTAGCATGCGGCGGTACAGTGACCTCCATAAAGGAAGGGTCTTCCACCCCCTCACTACCCCCATCCACTATACCACCCGCACACTTTACCATCCCTTCCCCCGTCTGAGTGACCTCATCGCCTTGCTGGGCCACATCAAGCACACTCTGGACCTCACTAGATCTGACACGCAACCCGTTCTCAGATTGCGTTTTACTCACTGGATGGCCCTTTCCCCTCTTCTTCCTCGACTTCTTCACCTCCCACTCCCCCCCCCATCTTTTTCCTCCCCCCCTCCACCCTCTCCCTCCCCCTCACCATTAGCCACCACCACCTCCACAGTCTCATGACGCAGGGGCCTGAGGCCTTCCCCTCCCCGGGTCCCCAAGGCAGAACTTTCAGACCCAGATGGCCTATCACTTCCGCCCCGGATCCCCGTGGTAGAGCTAGCCGCCCTAGCCAGGTCAGCAGTGCCGCCCTGCGCCACCGAGGCATGATGTACCACCCCGGATGGCCCAGCATTGCAATCCTGGGCCACTACGCTAGAACTTCTAGCAACGCCCCCGCGAGAAAGACACTCGTTACGGATATGTCCATATGCTCCACACTCATGACACCGTGCCTTCCCCCAACTCCAATACACGGTTCTATAGAGACCCTGACAATCCACCTCAAAGCTCCCGTCCCCTCCTTCATCCTCACCCACCTTCATGAACACCCTCCTCTTAAAACTCAAGATCCCTCTTTCCTCCGGATCCCCCCCGAGGTGCCTGAGCCTAAAGCACTTAGACCTCACCTCCCCAACCTTAGACAGGTGTGGCATAAGTGCAGCATCCGAAATAAATGTGGGGCAATTCCGCAGGAGAACCGGTCTCACCCTAGATAACCACGGATCCACCTGTAATTGGATCCCCCCCACTGATATCCCCCTCTCCAACGCCATTTTCACACCCTTTAAAATCATCTCCACCTTTCCTCTTACAAGCTCGGAAGAGACAACAGCCCGCCCCCCAATAAGGTCATTCACGGCCTTGGTAATTGCTCCCCTTGACATCTGGGGCCCAGTTTGTACCGAGATACCAAACTTGCCCCAATTCAAGTCCACATAAGGCTCATACTCCAATGTCCTCGCATCCGCCTCTGATGCCGCCACTGCGTAGCTCCGGTTCTTCGGCCTCGCCCCAGCTATCACCATCCTGACAGAGGCACAACCAGCTCCAATCGACCCGGCAGCTCAGCTCCATGTTAATTCCCGCAAACAGTCACAGTCAACAAGTAGCAGAACTCTGAAGCCTCCAGCTACAGCCAGAAAATCCCCAAAGACGTCCACAGCCGACAGCAGCTTTTGGGAAGCTCTATCCCATTCTTTCCGGACTCAACAGTACCATCTTCACATTAAACCCGGCATCCGCCTGAGCAAAATGACTTTAGGGCATTCCCTCGATCACCATGCACTCTTGGCAGCCCGCCAACGACAACCGCACCCTCGACAATGGAAAAATATCTCCGGAATGTCCGCACTTGTGGAGAATTCCTAGAGCAGAGAAAAGTTTCACCAGTCCAACAATAAGTTAAACTATGAATCCCCTCTGCCTCTGTTCCTTCCCCATCGACAACGTCCTTGAAAAGCTGTTTGAATCCTTCTCAACCAGAGCTGAAAAAAAACCCCCTCTCTCCCCCTCTCTCCCCCTCTCTCCCCCTCTCTCCCCCTCTCTCCCCCTCTCTCCCCCTCTCTCCCCCTCTCTCCCCCTCTCTCCCCCTCTCTCCCCCTCTCTCCCCCTCTCTCCCCCTCTCTCCCCCTCTCTCCCCCTCTCTCCCCCTCTCTCCCCCTCTCTCCCCCTCTCTCCCCCTCTCTCCCCCTCTCTCCCCCTCTCTCCCCCTCTCTCCCCCTCTCTCCCCCTCTCTCCCCCTCTCTCCCCCTCTCTCCCCCTCTCTCCCCCTCTCTCCCCCTCTCTCCCCCTCTCTCCCCCTCTCTCCCCCTCTCTCCCCCTCTCTCCCCCCCTCTCCCCCCCTCTCTCTCTCTCCCCCTCTCTCCCTTTTTCCCTTTTTCTCTTTCTCTTTCTCTCAATGAGGCTCCCGGTCCTCATTGCCTCCTTGAAGGAGTTTCACATCTTCCTTTCTACTGACCAAACCAATCCCTTGATCCTGTCCTGCCAGCCTTTTTTCATAATTTAGCAACTCAAAATGGGGGTGCCTCTTTGACGCAGGTGCATCTTCATTGCCAGGACATACGGTAACGAAGAAAAGTAAAATGAAATTTGGTGGAATATGATAGAATGTGAATAGTTTCAGGAGTGAAATTGGTGCTGTTTGAAACTGATACAAACTTTTATTTTTCTCAGTTTGAAGAAGATATTTTGGATATCTGCCTGAATCTATTGGATAATGCCCCCAAATATTTAAATAAACCAAGACACCAGCATCTAAAAAGACGCTATTCTGTTCAAGTTGCTCGAACTGTGTCTGCCATGGTAAGCATTTAAATGTCAAGGGTAAAGGTAAAGTTTCCCCTGGGCGCCATTGATAAAGTCATTTGGATGCGATATGTGTAACCATGAAGATTCAGGATGTGTCTCACCATCTGAATAGATCTTGGACTGAAAATCCATTTTGCACAACACTAAACCACAAACGTTGGGTCAAGGAAGAAGGAATTTGCCTTTGTAATCCTTAAATCGTTCCTGTAGATGCTTTGAGGAAACAAATGGTACATTAATTTGTTAATTTACATTTTAAAGAAGTACCAATTTGGCCTAGGAACTGAAGAATACATGATATTGATAGAGATCCACAACACATCAAGCTGAGGAAGGTAGGAGAGGAATAAAGGGAAACTTTGAATAAAGATAATGCTGAAAAGGTAACATTGAAAAGGTTCACTGAATAATAATATAAGATTACTGGTGTAATCCAAAATTATAAGGTTCTCAAAACGATTCAACTGTGCTTTTCATCTGTGCAATTGGCTGTTGTTGAAAACTCTACATTAGTTGTCTGCTGCGTTATTATTACAAAGAAAGACATAGAAGGCATGGACCAAATCATAGAGGGCTTTCAACAAAGTGCTGGTAAATGGGATTAGTATACAGTATAGTATAGTAGACTACAATACAATCAATACAATACAATCAGTTTTATTCGCCACTTGCACATAAAGTGCAAGTGAAATGAATTTGCCAGCAACGGTACAATGAAAAAGAACACACAAAAACACAATAATAATTTAACACAAACATCCACCACAACATTCATCACTGTGGTGGAAGGCATAAAATTTGGCCTGTCCTCCTCCATTCAGATGAGTGAAAGTCAAGGTAAGTCCTGAAACGGTGCCTCCCCCACCGGAGACCGCGGCTTCAGGTTGGTGTAGGCCATAGGCCGGCGGTCGAAGATTTAAAGTTCCCGCCGCGCCACAGCCAGAAGCACCGCAAACTGCAGGGCCGGCGGTCGAAGCTAGACTAAGTGCAGATCCGTTGGTCCCAACTGCGCAGGCGCAGCTCATCCCCCAGCACTCCCTCCCACTCCTCTTCACCCTCCCTCTTCTTTCTCCTCTTCTTTACCCTCTTCTCCTCCCATCCCCAATCGCTCCCTCACCTCTCCCTCCCTCTCATTTCCCCTACCCTCATTCACTCCCTCCCTCCCTCCTTAACTCCTCTCCCCTCCCTACCACCCTCCTATCCCTCTATCCCCCACTGCTCTCCTCTCTCACCTCTCCCTCTATTCCCCACTCCCTACCTCCCCACTCACCCCCTCCTCTCCCTCTACCCCTCCCCCAAGACATGAGACAGGAACAAAACTGAAAAAAGAGGAAGTGA
>CM075982.1:56491763-56566763 GCA_038087875.1 Malacoraja senta | reverse complement strand
ACACACACACACACACACACACACACACACACACACACACACACACACACACACACACACACACACACACACACACACACACACACACACACACACACACACACACACACACACACACACACACACACACACACACACACACACACACACACACACACACACACACACACACACACACACACACACACACACACACACACACACACACACACACACACACACACACACACACACACACACACACACACACACACACACACACACACACACACACACACACACACACACACATGTTTGCCAAGGCCATTTCTCATCTACATGAGCATAAATGATATCCCTCCCTGTGAAGCTTATATCCTCTCCTTGAGGTCTGTTTTCCGCCCACATCCCAAAACTAGCTAAATGTAGGAATGTTCTAAAATTTTGAGATTTTAAAAATCGCCTCTAATTTTTCACATCAGATAAAGCATAAAAAGAACTTTAATTTGATACCTACTTCACTTTCATATCTTCAGTATAAAAAATTATGGTTATTTTCATATTCGGAAATTAGCATCTTGTTCCCTATTGCTTTTCCATTAACTTAACACAAAAGCTGTGATCGTGGACAGTCAATTGACATAAAAGCCCATAACTTCGGTGTGTGTGTGCCGGCAAGTCGCCAAAAACATTCTGTAAGTGGGACAGGCCCTTTTGGTAAAGAGCCTGTTTCTGTGCAGTATGACTGTGGCTTAATGGTAGTTAAATCTAAGTCAGATCCTAATTAGTGTTACACCTTGCATGCAATTAGATTCTGGTGTGGAGAATGAAATAATACATTTCTTTGTATTTCTTCACTGGGAGCTTAACTAAGACATTTACTTTTATCCAATGCTTTGGGTCTATAAAAATAATATTGCTAGAGATCTGAGTATTTTAATCTTCTTATATCTCTTTCTTGCATCTTGATGCTTCAGACATTTCTTGTGATATCACAGTGGGTTCTTATCAATATCTCATTCCATTCCAACATTTAGCTTTGTTCTCATATCCACGCAATGATATCTGTACAATTTTAATTTCAGGTGAACAGCGCCGATGACAAAGGAGTTCTCCAGGGTAGATGGAGTAGCCCATATACTGGTGGAGAGTATCCAGGGAAATGGAGTGGAAGTATTGCCATTCTTCGCCAATGGCAAAAAACTAATTTCCAACCAGTTCGCTACGGGCAGTGCTGGGTGTTTGCAGCAGTGACTTGCACAGGTAGAGAGACTTTTTGTGTTTGATTTCACAAACAAGTGGACAAAGATTAAATATGCATTAAACGTGATATACATTTCCAAAAATAAATATATTTCTGCATTGCTAAATACAAAAAATGTTTTAAACTAATTTAGCCTGATAAATGCATTTCAATGGAAGAACAGCAGAAATTTGATGGACCAATGCAAATGGCAGTGTATTTCATGTCCCCTGGATTATTGACAAACTCCCATTGAAGTAACTGCAGGAGCTGCGGAGAGCATAATATACAGTAGGCATTTAGGTTTATTTGTTTTGGGATCCTATAAATATATGTGGTGTGTGTAGACGGAGGTTCTACACACACCAATCGAAACCAGCAGAAAGGAGAAAGGGTGAAAATATCAGAAATTAAAAAATCCAATGCATTCACCATTGGTTCAGGTTAACTCGTGATAATCTGACAAAGTCTGTAATATCAGCAAGTTTCAAGGATTTAGATGAATGATGGAAGAACACTCATACATTGTAAATTAAGAAGAAAATAATGTTGAAACAACAATAAAAGTACAGTGGCTCAGCAGTAGAGTTGCTGCCTTACAGCGCCAGAGACCCAGGTTCGATCCTGACTATGGGTGCTGTCTGTATGGAGTTTGTATGTTCTCCCCGTGACCTGCGTGGGTTTTCCCCTGGAGCTCTGGTTTCCTACAACACTCCAAAGATGTACAGTTTGTAGGTTAATTGGCTTGATAAAATTGTAACTTGTCCCTAGTGTGTGTAGGATAGTGCCAGTGTATGGGGATTGCTGGTCAGCGTGGACTCGGTGGGCCGAAGGACTTGTTTCCGTGCTGTATCTCTAAACTAAATAAAACTAAAAAGCAGCAAAACAGCAAATAATCTCAGTGTCATACATCCTCCAACAGCAAAGGCTTGTGGGGAATTCTTTACGACAGCTTGGACTGGAGTTCATTCAAAGTACACTGAGCTTGTGGGGACTGGCATCATTCCGGAATCTCGGCCCAAAGAGAAGTTCAGTGACTTCATGCACAGCAGCTGTTATATACTCAATATGGCCGTGCTTCTTCCCTGATCCACACGCAACATTAAACTATGTTTTAAAACCAGCTATCCTCCCTAATACCAAAATTATTTACCATATCAGAAGATGAGCTAATCTTGGATATCCCTGGTAAGAAAGGTTTTTCTTGTCTCACTGTGATATGTCCTTGCAGTTGCATCATATGAGGATTAATTTGTCCAAGTCAACAAAATCACTTTTCTAAGCACCTAATTTTTTTCTCAAACATGCCTGCTTGCTTGACACAGGGGCCTTTTGGCAGACAATTCCGTTTAAACTGAAAAGCTTATTTAACCCGGTACATTAAAATGGAACAGCACAAAATCAACATACCCTCAAATAATTAATGCATTAGACCAACATGGTGTACCTGGTTACAACAAAATGTGTCTGAAAATTTGCTACTCAGATTATTCACATCAATGTGAAATTATTTATTATAACATACATTT
Source organism: Malacoraja senta (assembly GCA_038087875.1). Taxonomy (NCBI): domain Eukaryota; kingdom Metazoa; phylum Chordata; class Chondrichthyes; order Rajiformes; family Rajidae; genus Malacoraja; species Malacoraja senta. The sequence goes on along the minus strand of CM075982.1, from coordinate 56,564,012 downwards.
GTCAGGTAGGCACAGTTCATTTGAATTCATACTGAATTACCAGCCAGTATTGTTTCAAATTTGCCTTTTTTAAAAATCCTATAATGGTCATAATGTGTAGCTGGAACATTTAGTAAAAGGTCTGTCTCACTGTGCGAGTTGACCCACGAGTGACCCCGAGTTTAAAACAAATTTAACTCGTGGTAATCACGTACAATTAACGTAGCGGGAACGTCGGAACTCGTGGACGCAACTTAGCGACTTGGTGCTAACGGCAGGTACCCGTGAAACTTGTTAACTCTTGCAAAAGTTCAAACATGTTTGTACTTTTGCACGAGTAAAATGTACTCTTGAGGTTAAAATTTGAAACATTTTAAACTCGTTGTAAGAACGTAGTGGCCCGTGCATTTAACTTTGTGACTCGTGAGTCTACCGTGGGAACTCTTTTTAGAAACAATAATCAGGGACAGAAATATCAGTTACTTAGACTTTTTAAAGACAAATTCTGCTTAACAAAGTTAAGTAAGTTATTGATAAGGTGACAGAGTGGGTAGAAAAGAAAAAATTGCTTGAAGTTTATATATAAATTTTGTGTATTTGGGACTGAGCTCACAACCTTAAGACAAACCAGTATTGAGGAACAGCGTGAGAACATTTTATGACACTTCATGGCAGCCTAATCTGAGGTTTGCCAGTCACGTCCAGAAGCCATCTCTACCAGTGCTGTTGAAGAAGACAGGGTTGTGTTCACCTCTCCTGCACCCCTGTTCCGTAGGACAACACCAACTCTTTCATTATGCGGATGTTAAAGGCTGGGTTTTATTGTCAAGCCATGATGCCAGATTCCCGATCTCTTTACTAAACTTTACTGAATCAAAGGGTTCTATAGGAGGTGCTGCCTCAAAAAGGCAGCCAGCATTGTCATGGACCCACACTACCCTGGCCATGCTCTCATTTCATTCCTGCTGAGCAGAAGGTATAAGAATCTGAAAACCATGACCTCCAGGTTCAAGAACAGCTTCTTCCCAACAACCATCGGGCTCTTGAACGCAACAAATGCCAACTAAACTATGAACTACAAACTGCCTTGTTTGCACTAAGGACTTTGGGATTTTTGCAATAATACTGGATTTTTTAATATATATTTTCTTTGTTTAGTATATTATCTATGAGTATTGTGTTTACTGGCCTGTTTAGCTGCTGCAAGTGGGAACTCTTTAACTCAGAGGGCAGGCAGCATCTCTGGAGAGAAGGAATGGGTGATGGGATGACATTTCCAAATTGGGGGAGGGGGGGTGAGGGGGGTGGGGTGGAGGAGAGAGGGTGGAGAGTGGAGGGAGAGGAGGGGAGACAGATGGGGGTGGCTTCATTCACTGGCTGCGGGTGCCTGTCACTGAAACAGGTAGGTGAGATTTCACATCTACCTTGTGTGTGTGTCTCTCTCTCCCTCCCTCCCTCTCACACAGGCTGAGAGACTCTGCCTCTGTGAGTGTACGTCCCTTTCTCCCCCTCTCCCTGGGCTCTATACGCTCATTGTTTCCTATGAGAGACTTTGAAAAATAAGAATCACATTTCACACATTGATTTTATGACTTTTAATTCTTAACATGACCATAATCACAATCTTTTACACCACCCATCACCACTCAGTTTTTTTAACATGTGATGATTTTTAAACACTTCGATATACATTGTTGCCTCAAGATTAACGGGAGAGGAACTTGGTACACTCGGGAGACGAACTTGGAACATCACAGAAATGAGAAGTAAATGGGAAACTTAGACATACCCGTGGGAACTCGGTTAAACTCGGGATCATAAACTTGTAGTATCGTACGCAACCACGAGTCTTTCACTCGGGGTCACTCGTGGGTCAACTCGCACAGTGAGACAGCCCTTTAAGGCTATCTACTTTGTACTTCAAAGTAAAATATTCATTTGCTCAACCAAGAAGATATTCTCTTACTGCTGAATAGAGTGTAAATCAGGTGTATAGTAACCACTTTCTTCAGTTTTAAGGTCCTTAGGTATTCCTACCCGTGTGGTCACCAACTTTGACTCTGCTCATGATACTGATGGAAACCTGACCATTGATAACTACTTTAATGTTGAAGGGGACGACATAGGAGGTTCATCTGATAGTGTTTGGTAAGTTAAAACAGATATGGATATTGGGACTAAATAATGCGTTGTTATCATATGCGTTTGGGATAATATTACAGCACTATGGTGAATTCTAATTGCAGAAATGTTTACTGCTACAATCTCTAAAGCCATCTGGTGGATGGATATCTTTCATATTCACAAGGAATGCTTGGTAGCCGGTAATTAAATACAGAGTCAGAAGATAAACCGAATGGCAGGAAGAAATGAAATTAAAATGGAAGAAGCATTAGAGAGAAGTAGAATAAGAGCAGATACATGCTGGGGTGGGAAATACTTAGGTGGAAGTTTCGAGAACAATTTGGTAATAGTGAATAATTTAGTAGAACTGAAAAATGATATGCTGTTGATTTTTCAAGAAGTTAATGTATAGTTGATGTAAATCATGTTGTTACAGGCAGTGAGGAACTAAAGTACCTCCTGCAAGTGTACTGTTACTCACATTTCTGCATTCATTAATGTGCGTGAAGTCGTTAAGTCCGTATTGGAGTGTGCAAACGTATGGAAGACGTAAGAGTTTCATTAATCGCACATGGTGACATGAAACAATTGGGTAAAATTACACTCAAATGTTAACACACTTTGCCATAATTGCCAATATTTAGCTTAAGCAATCTCTTATGAATGTTAAGAAAAATAGTGTTGGATGAAACTTTAATATGGGAAGAATGTGTGTATTGCATGTAAAACTTTTAATGTATTGTATTTCAATGTATTGGTAGTTTGGACACACCTACATATTTGTTTGGAGTGACTAACTAAACATAATATTGGGTGCAACAAAACATGCTCATTGAAGAAGGATTCTCACCCAAAATGCTGCCCATTCACGTCCTTCAGAGACGCTGTCTGTCCCGATGAGTCACTCAAGCATGTACTATACAAGATTAGTAAGATTAAACGAGAACTTACCTAAGTTTGAAGTTTGATCTTTATTTTATGAGGAGTTACGTAGGTGATTACGTGAAGAACCCCACCAGTGCGCCTGCGCGTCAATCTTCAAAGCAGCGGTGTGAAATCACAAAAAACAACAACCGAAGTAATATAGTCTCATAATAAAACGAGTAATACAAGAACTTCCATCTGATCTTTATGATAGAGGGTAGGGTCGTGGTGGGCACGTAATCACCTACGTAACTCCTCATAAAATAAAGATCAAACTTCAAACTTAGGTAAGTTCTCGTTTAATCTTACTATTTTACTTCGGAGTCACGTGAGTGACTACGTGAAGATTTTAAAGCTTTGTGATTTCATGCCGTGGATCACTCCCGGCTTCTCACTGCATTGATTGACTCGGAACGAGAAATAATCAATCATGCATTCATAATAACATTTGTACCACAAATGCAGTAATTCATTTCAATAATGAAATTAATCAGATCCCCTTTAAACCAGAGGAATTTACACAGAACTTAAAATAGTTTCTGCAAACAATCCCGCATTAACAATAGGCCGATGGTAAAAATGTTGAAACATCAACTCATTGGACCACCCAGCGGCTGCGAGGATATGGTCGACGGGGACGTCTTTTGCCCTGGCCGCCGACGTTTCTGCTGCCCTAGTCGAGTGAGACGTAAAAACATAAGTGTTAATACCAGCAGCTGTTAAGACTTCTTTTATCCATCTGGAAATAGTCTGTATTGAATCTCTCTTGTGTGGTTTCTTGTGTGTGATCAACAACCCAGTTTCCATATTTCTCAAATTCTTTGTGCCCTCAATGTATTGTAACAAATATGTCTTAATACAGAGACAATGATCATTTGGATATACTGCTAGTATAATTTTAAATCCTGTAACACCTGGCCTAATTTGCTTTAGTAGGTCATAGATATAGAATGTAACCTTATCTTCAGTTACTTCCATACTGTCTATTTGTAATTTTCCAAGTGTTTGCACTCGTTGTGCTGTCACTCATGCCATAAGCATTAATACTTTCATACTGAGCTTGGCCAAAGGTAAAGACACACTTGATGACCATTCACGAAGTAGTTTCAGTACCACACTTACATCCCAGATTGTCATGTACCTAGGTTTCGGTGGTTTGGAATTAAAGATTCCTTTCATTAGTCTGGAAACAATTGGGTGTGACCCAATTGGGTTTCTTTCTGAATCCAGAACCAAATATGAGGACAATGCACTTCTGGCTGAATTAATTGCACTACAACTCAGACCTTCATCATAATAAAGTTTTGACAGAAATTCTAAACATTTGAAATATCTGCAGTACTTTATTGCACATTCTTTTGTACACAGAACTCTTCCCATTTCTTAATATAAGACAGGTACTGTTTTTGAGTGCTCTTCCTCCAGGCTGCCGTAAGCATGTCCACAGTACGCTCAGACAGTCTTCGTCCCAGAAAAGGCATTCTTAAAACCTGCAAATCAACAAATCCAAACGATCATATAATGGATGTTGTTACCCTGTTACAGGGTGCAGCAATAAATTACTCCTTTTTGGGACTTTCATCAACATTTGTGTTGTTAATTCTAATATCAACGGATACCATGGCTGTGTAGGCCAATCTTGCCTGATTTTAAGCAAACATTGGCTTATGAGGAAGAAAGGTGGAAATATATATGAAAACATACCACCCCAATGTAGCGAGAAAGCATCAATCGCCACTGCTCCTGGATCTGGTTTCCATGAGACATATCTCGATAGCTGATGATTCAAGTCAATGTCGGGCATTCCAAAACTGATTACTATATCATTGAATACCTCTTGATTCAACATCCATTCTTTATTATCATGGAACTTTCGTGACCTGGTGTCTGCTATCGTGTTCATTCTACCTGGTAGAAAGATAGCTGAAATCCAAATGTTCTTTTCGATACACCAACACCAAAGTTGATTTAACCATTTTGTCACATGACACCGACTTAATTCCACCCATATCATTAATATAGGCAACTGCTGTTGTGTTTATTAATTTGAACTTGAACCTTCCTTTTAGTTGTGTTAGAACCATAAGCTTGGAGTCCATAGAAACCTCCTAAAAGCTCCAAATAGGCAATTCCCCATGTCTGCAGTAACAATAACTCTTCCTGATTCCATCTGCCTCCACAGCTAGATGTTAAGTCAGTTGCACCCCATCCTAGTGCACTGGCATCAGTTTGTAATACCATGGAAGGTTGTTGAATCAGCACTTTGCCTGAACTGCTTGAGACATGTAGAATCCACCATTGCAGATTAGAAACAGCATTTGTTGTTACTTGCATGGTTCTATCAAAATGACCAGCATTTACACTCAGTGCCTGTTCTTTGATTCTCTGCAGCTGTTGATAATGTAATGGTCCATACTGGACTGCTGGGAATCTACTAAATTTCCCAGTACTCGAGCCACCTGTCTGATTAGAGGTTTTTGCTCGTTTAACAGATTACTGCAATCTTTAATCAACTCCACCCTTTTTTCACTGGGCAAAGTAATTTGCATTGGGCTGAATCAATTGTGAACCCCAAGTAATCAATCGAGGTACATGTTTTTAACCTTGATTTCTTTGGATGAATTTAGAATCCCCCAAACTTTCAAAAGTTTGATTTCATAACTGCAACCGATGCTTCTGTTGACTGTTTTGTCCTTCCTATAATCAGGACATCATCCATGTATGCCATTAGTACATGCCCCTGGCTCTCAGCAACCCCAGAATTGATTTTAACAATGTTATGAATATTCTGGGAGTGAACGTTAACCCATTAGGCAGAGCTTTGAACTGCCCTAATTGGTTCATCCATGTAAATTTAAGATACTTCATATCTTGCAAGTGAACAGACACTGAACAAAAGGATTCAGACTTGTCAAGTCTATAATAATCCTACATCCTCCATCCTTTTTTGATCGAGGGAATATATTTGACCCAAATTTGTGAATTTGGTAGACTGATTCTTCAATAACACCTTTTATATATAGGGTTTTGAAGCGCAGCTTGAACCTCCATTACTTCGCAAAGTGGAGAGTTCTGCTAGGAACATGCTGGATAGACAAATCATAATTTGGATTGAATTCAATTCGAAATCCTTGTATACTATTCAGAATTACCACGTCTGAAGTAATCTTCTTCCAATGTTTATAGAAGAGACGTAATCTGCCTTCAACTTTTGGACTTAATCCAGTTAGTATGTTCCCATGAGAACCAGGTCCACCTACCTCTTGAGTCATTTAAGTATTCTGAGTTCCCTGGATTCTCCCGGAAGCACCACCACTCCTGCTGCAGGCCGCCAGCTATGTCCCTGCGTTGATGAGCGACTTGGTCCTGGTCTAGGATCCGTATGACGTCTGAAAGGATACTTCCTCTTTACAGACTTTGCAACCATTGATGTTTTTATCAATCCTGTTTTCGCTTCATCTTCCAACTCTTTAATACGTCTCCCGAGATCCTCTCCAAAGAGTAAGTTGGGTAATTGTATATTACTTGGTTTGCAGAGTGCTGCGAATTTCGGATTCATAGTAGGCCGTATAGCACCTTCCTCAGATAATTGATCTCGAAGGGGGTGCTGCATAGCAACCCCAGTGCTTCCTGATGCAACTTCGTCATCTCTTGGCTGTTATCTGCTATTCTGGTAAAAGCAGTTATTCCAGAACCCAGCAGATTTAATATTCTCTGCAACTGATTCCAGATAATTTGGTTCACTGCTGCTGCTTTCAGCAACCCACAGTTACTTGGGGTCTCCTGCTTTCTTGCAGTCTTATCCATCTCCTGCTGTTCCAGCTGATGGTAAACCAAGTAATTTATTAAGGAGGCCAGTTCTTCTGACCTCCTTATGGCTCTCCTGACCATGACGGGGCAGCGAATCCTACTGCCAGGGGTGGAACATCTGGCAGCTGCCGTTCATCGCCTTGTACAGCCTCACCGGCAGTCGGGGTCTGAAATCTCATGACCCGTAGCACGCTCCTCATCCCTGAGGGTGCATTCCATCAGCCCTGTGCCAGGTGCTGTTGAGCTGCTTCCAGCAGCTTGGATTTCAGTACACTCCTTCCTGAGTGAACTTTGCTCCAAGAGCCTATGGAAAAGGCTTTCTATTTGGGCAATACGCTCGAAAGCAGTATCTAGCCCTGTACCAGGAGCTGTTGAGCTGCTTCCAGCAGCTTGGATTTCAGTACACTCCTCCCTGAGTGAACTTTGCTCCAACAGCCTATGTAAAAGGCTTTCTATTTGGGCAATATGCTCGAAAGCAATATCTAGCCCTGGAGCCACTTCCATTGCCTGGGACTCCCTCCGTGGGCCGTTGGGATTTAAACTTCGTCTTTTGCCCGACAGGCGCTGACTGTGTTTTCACCAGCCCCAGGTCCACAGTCGCTATGCTCACCGCTGGCGACTGTACCGGGGTTTAGAGGCGGTTGGTCGCTAACCGTAGACTCCCGACTTTCCCGACTTTCTGTCGGCTGTGTCGCTCGCCTCTTCCCCCTGTCCGTTTTTTCCCATGGCGTCTGTGGAAAAAATCCCCATAGACCCACAGTAAACGGACCTGGAAAACATGAAAAATGTTTCTACTTACCTTGTAGTTGAAAAACCACAAACTACTGGAGGAGCTCTGCTCCTCACGTCCGTTTGCGTCAAGGCGTCTGACGTAATGATGCGCAGGCGCACTGGCGGGGTTCTTCACGTAGTCACTCACGTGACTCCGAAGTAAAATCCAGCATCCGCAGTTCATTGTGCCTCTATTCATACCGATCACTTAAATTCATGAATGGAGGCTTATTGATAACTTATTTTAGAATGTGAAAAATTGGCCAGTTGAGCCTGGTGTTGTGACAGCTCGAGCCACGATTAGCAATGGGTGTGAAGTTCAAGTTAAATATCTCGATGTATCACATAGTTTCTCAAACTAAGGTTCTTGGACAAGTGGTGTTCAGCAAATCGCAGTTTGTTAATGTATTAGCCAATTTGCTCTGTGGGTGAATAATATTAAACGTTTTTGCAAAGATTTTCCTTTTAAAGACATTCATGTGTGCCAGTATCTGTGAATGTGTCTGTTAGTGTGTTTCTCTCAGCATTGGAATTCCAGGATAATTGATATTTGTGAGAAGTGTATTTTTTAAGTGTACTAGTATTTGCAAGACATGTTTGGCAGTGTGTCACTGATTGCAGTCTGCTACCATGAACTTGCCTGTATTTATTCTGCTTCTGCAATGTAAGAGAGTTTTAAAACCTTGATTATTATTTTTTTTCATCTAATTTTCAGTTATGTTTCTGTAATTTAAGACATATTATTGTTGCTATTTCAGGAATTTTCACGTTTGGAATGAGTGTTGGATGACCCGAAATGATTTGGACTCAGGATATGATGGTTGGCAAGTTGTGGATGCAACACCACAGGAGGAAAGTGACGGTAATGAAAGAATTAGAATTCAGGCATATTGTATGTATTACGAAAGGTACAATGACAGAGTACGAACATTGTGATGGGAGCAGCACCGCAAAATCCCTGCAGTCCATTCCACCATTCATACATCCAGATTCAGGAAAAGTTTCTTCCCAGCTGTTATCAGGCAATTGAACCACCCTACCACAACTAGAGAGCAGTCCTGAACTCATGGACTTCATTAACTTCACCACCAATTTCCATCCTGCGCTCAAATTCTCTTGTACCATCTCTGACACATCCCATCCCATTAAAACTATACTCCTGAACTTATTGGAGAACCTCCGACTATCTTTGACTGGACTCTACTGGCTTTATCTTGCTCTAAACATTATTCATGTTATCCCCTTTTTCATGTATCTGTAAATTGTGAATCTGTAAATGGCTCGATTGTAAACATGTATTTTTTTCCACTGACTGGTGAGCACACAACAAACGCTTTTCACTGTACTTCAGTGCACATGACAATAAACTAAACTAAACTAAACATTCATTAGATCTCAGTTTATCTGGATCTATATGAATGTAAACTAATCATTCATTCTCCTTCCCAGCAAAAACTTTTCAATATTGATTTTGAAATATCCAGTTGGTCTAATCTCACTTGCTCCATATGTGAAGCAGCTACATGTTTTCAACACCCTTCACATGAAGAAATGCTCCATGTTGATGTTTCTCTACAATGGTTTAACCATAGTTTTAAGGGAATGCTCCCTAGTTGGGCTTCTTTCCAGAGGAAACATTATTCCATATTTAGCCTATTAAATCCTTTAATAATCTTAAATATCTGGTTTGGCTCATCATTAGTCTTTACATTTGTGGGAACAATATAATCTAAAGTGTCATACTTTGAGCGTTTTGAGACTTTTGTCACTGTTGAAATGCATTTGCATGAGTGTCAGGGGTAATGGGGAGAAGGCAAGATAATGGGTTTGAGTGGGAAAGATATATCAGCTGTGATTTACAGTGGAGTAGACTTGAATGACCTAATTCTGCTCCTAGAACTTATTAACATGAATTGAATTGATTATAAAGATGAAAATAGAATGCAATGGCCAAACACAGAGAGTAATTGAAATGTGAAAACATGTTAAATGATCAATCAAAGTCTTTGTAATTGGTCCCCAGGAATCCAAACACTGCCTGCTATGCAGCCATTTTGTTTAGAAGGTGACGTCTCATGCATTGCTGTAAAATTTCATGAGGTTGCATTACCTGAAATGCAATTTGATTGCAATTTATTGCAAGTCCATCCTATTCCCTGTTATATCCAAAGCAGATAACGAATGGAATCCAGGGAGATCTTACTATCCGCGGTATCATTTGAAGAAATTTGTCTCCAGAATATCATACATATAGTTCCAAATTCAGCGCATGTATAGTTCCCTGTGCAAAATGCCTGCCAGTTGGCCTATTTCTGTATAATATGCAAACAGAGATACATGCCTTTCAGTTAAATGTTAAATTTACATAACTATAATTTATTCAAATTCTCAATAATTTGTTTACATTTTAAGATACTTACTGTTGTGGCCCTGCTTCGGTGATAGCCATCAAACAAGGAGAACTGGATCACAAGTATGATGCTCCATTTGTTTTTGCTGAAGTGAATGCACAACGTGTGAATTGGCTGATGTTTGCTGATGGAACAAAGATGAAGATGGATGTTGACGTTGTAAACGTTGGCCACTATGTGAGCACCAAGAAGTGTGGAAAGGATGAACGTGAGGATATCACACACTTATACAAATATCCTGATGGTACGGAAAAATGAATAATAAGCACAAAGTAAAAAGAGGGCCTTTCAAAACTGTTATAGAACTTTAAGGACAGCATGGTGGCACAGCGGTAGAGTTGCTGCCTTACTGCGACAAAGACCCGGGTTCAATCCTGACTATGAGTGCTGACTGTATGGAGCTTGTATGTTCTCCCCATGACCTGCGTGGGTTTTCTCTGGGATCTCCGGTTTCCACCCACACTCCAAAGATGTACAGGTTTGCAGGGTAATTGGCTTGGATAGTGTGTAGGATAGTGTTAGTGCGCGGGAATTGCTGGTCAGCATGGATTCGATGTGCCGAAGGGCCTGATTCAGTGTGGTGTCTTTAAACTAACCTAAATTAAACTAGAACAGGCCTGTACAGAAACAGGCCCTTCAGCCCACAATGTCTAAGCCAAACATGATGCAAGGTTAAACTAATTTCTTCTGCCTGCATGTGGTCCATATATCTCCATTGCCTGTATATCCACGTGCCTCACCTAAAAGCCTTTTGAATACCACTATCATATCTTCCTCCACTTTCACCTCTGACAGCAGGTTATAGGCAACCACCACTCTCTGTTTAAAAGCCATGTCGAGAAATTTCCTTTAAATTTTACCATTCACATCATGAAGCTATGCTGTCTAGTCTCTCTAAGCACATCGCCTACATCATCTGACTCCAAGCATGAATTTCCATCTTTATCTTTGGGTGGTCCTACCTTCTCCCTGGTTACCCTCTTGTTATTAATGTACATACAAAGAGCCTTGGGATTTTCTTCAATACTACTTGCTAATTACATTACACTACCCCTTTCAGCCCACTTAATTGTCTGCTTGCTTTATATTTCTCAAAGGGCCTGTCTGATTTAATCTTGCTTAACTTTACAAAGGCTTCCTTTCTCATCTGAACCAAATGTACTCACCCTGGTCATCGAAGGTTTCCTTACCTTGCCATCTTTACCCCTCCTCCTTACTGGAATATGCCCGTCCTCAACTTTGATCATCTTGGCTTCAAAGGTACCCACAAGTCAGATGCGGACTTACCCAACAGCAACTGCTCCCAATTTACTCCCCCTGCCTCTGCCTAATGCTGCTGTGTGTGATGTGCATTGCTCCAACTTAGTGCACTGTCTTAAGATCCAGATTTATCTTTATTCATAACAATATTAAAACTTTGGAGTTGTGATCTCTCTTCTACTGAAAGACCAGTCACCTGGCCAAGCTCATGTCCAGTACAAGTTCCAGTATGGTCTCTCCTCAAGTTGGACTATCCATATACTCGATACATCTAACAAATTCTGCCCTGACTAAGTCTTTTGCACTGAGAAAGTACGTCAATTAAGGGGAACTTAGTTGCTCGGTACAACAACCATGCTTGCATCTTTCCACAATCCGCCTGGATGTCTGTTACTTTATCACCTGCTGGTGATTGGGAGGCACATAGTATCATCCCATTAGAATGATTCACCTTTCTTATCCTTTGAGGCCACAGTGGATGAATCCTCCAGTATGTCCTCTCTAGGTTCCACCTTGACATTCTCCCTGATTAGTAAAGCAGTTCCTCCATCTCTTTTATCTCCCTCTCTATCACATCTGAAACATCGAAACCCAGGAGTTGCCAGCTATAGTTACTCATAGCTTGCGTTTTTTAATGAAATAAACCAAAAATCAATATAGTCAAAATGCTATTGAAGGTTGATTTGAATTTACTGCAGATGATCACAGATTTTCTACTTTATCGGAGAGCTCTGTTATTCATTTTCAATGATGAACCTACACAAACCAATTGGGATTTATAGTAAAATAAACAGATGACAAAATTTCACAGGCAACGGTTCTATTTGTTATGCCAACCATCTAATGACATTTTGTCAATGGTCAGTTTTAAAGGTTTTGTATGAATTTAAAAAAAAGGGTCATCTTAACACAAATGTTTAAAGTAGCACATGTAGTAAAAATTGATTAATTTATATGTTTGAAACTGACATAAGTATAAAATAGTTGAACCACAGTAAAACATTTTTTGTTAGTTGACAGTGATCATAAAGTTATCTATCCTTATATAACTATAAAACTCTGATCTTGGATGTGTATTTATTTATTTATTTGCTTGTGTGTGATCACAACGTCTCGAAAAAATGGCGCGGCAACGGTAAATCTTTTACATATTTCGATAGATTTATCCCGTGGTCCAAAATTGCCTTATCTGAAAAATTCATGCATTATTTCTCGAGTTATTAATCAAAATGTTCAAAAATCTGAAATAACTTAGAAAATCAAACCGGCTGGCTTTGGCTGATGACGTGATGACGTCACAATGGGTATGCATGCTGTGTTCCACACACTGCGAGTGACGTCACGGGCCCGCCCGCCCCACTCCCCTCTCCCCCTCCTCCTCTTCCCCCCCCCTCCTCCTCTCGCCCCCTCCTCCACCCCCCCCTTCCTCCTCTCCCCCCCTCTCTCCCTCCTCTCCTCCCTCCTCTCCCCCTCCTCCTCTCCCCACTCCTCCTCCTCTCCTCCCCTCCTCCTCCCCCCTCCTCCTCCTCTCCCCCTTCCACCTCTCCCCTTCTCCTCTCCTCCCCTCCTCCTCTCCCCCCTCCTCCATTCCCCCCTCCTCCATTCCCCCTCTCTTCCCCCCTCTCCCCTCCCCTCTCTCTCACCCACTCACTTTCCCCCCACCCCCTCTCTCTCCCCCTTCTTTCCTCCCCCCTCTTTCCTCCCCCCTCTCCCCCTCTCTCTCTCCCCCTCTCCCTCTCCCCTCTTTCTCTCCCCCTCTCTCTCTGTCCCCTCTCTCTCTCCCCCTCTCTCTCTCCCCCCTCTCTCCTCCCCCTCTCTCTCTCCCCCCTCTCTGTTCCCCTCTCTCTCCCCCCTCTCCCTCCCCCTCTCTCTCCCCCCTCTCCCATCCCCCTCTCCACCCCTCTCTCCCCCCTCTACGCCTGGTCTACCCCCCTCTCTCCCCCCTCTAACCCTGCACTATTACCCTCTCATCCCCTCCCCCCCACTCTCTCTCCCCCCTCTCTGTCTCTCCCCCTCTCTGTTTCTGCCCATATCTCTCTCTGCCCCTCTCTCTCTCTGCCCCCTTTCTCTCTCTCTCTCTGCCCCTCCGTCTCTCTGCCCTCTCTGTCTCTACCCCTCTGTCTCTGTCTCTGCCCCGTCTCTCTCTGCCCTCTCTCTTATTCCCCCCCCCTCTCTCCTGACTCGCCTGTGAGTTGGGGGCTGAGTAGATAGGGCGGGGATGGGGTAAAAGGAGCGAAAGAATAATATTAATATAATATCAAAGGGGGGTGGTTAGTGTGCGTGTGTGTGATGCTGCAGGCCACCGCCCCCCCCCCCCACCACAACTGCGTGTTGATGGGATGGGTCCCCCTTGGTCTAGTGTACCTATAAATCACTCATCTTGTATGTATGTATACGTGTGTGTGTGCGTGTGCGTGTGTATGTATGTATACGTGTGTGTGCGTGTGCGTGTGTATGCATGTGTTTTTCTACTTTCATCAAAACGCTATGCGCTAGCGCTCAAATTTTCACTGACTATTAATTACATTATTTCCACGACAAATAAACTGCTTCCCTTCATATTTCATGCTATATTTCAAAAGTTATACAGTTTTAAAAATTCCCCAAACCAGCTATTAAATGCCTTTCAACCCGCTTCCAGTGACGTCACAATGCACCGCAAGGGGTGGGGGGGGATGGTGGATTGGCGTAAGGTTGTACAAAGGAATTCAATCCCACTTACAGACCAGCTGCTGATAAAGTTATTCAAGTTCATTCTCCAACTTCACATTCCTAACAGCTCAGAAACCATAGAGACTTCAATGCACATAGTTCTAAAATTTTCTCTGAGCAAGAGAAGGACCAAAATTGCAAGGCCATAAAGTTATCCCTTGCATTCTGCAACCCAACATCAGCAGGGCTGGATATTGACTTTAAATCTGTGAATCAAACATTATTTCACCCTGTGCTGGGTATTATAGTTTAATATAAGAGCCCTTCCCCCCTCCAGTGCATCAATCACAATGGGCTCTCAAGCTGCCGAGTGCCACACCCTCCGCCTCTTTCCCCTCCCCCCCCCCCCCCCCCCCGAGTGCTGGAATATTGTGTTGGGGGTCAGACCCAACGGGTCCGCACTTGGTATAGTTTAATTCTAAAATTATGAACATAGTGCAATGGTTCTTAACTGTGAGGACAACAGTGATCAAAATGTTAATCATGTTCTAAGTTTATAATTTTAAATCACTTATTTTCATTGCCAATGTTGCTGGCTGTGTCAGAGCGCGATTATGAAATTGAAGACAGTAAGCGCTTTTGTCATGAAGAGTGACACACGTTTGTTTTGTTTAATTCCCAGGTTCCACTGAAGAAGCAGAAATTTTTAAAAAGGCAAAATTAGAAATAGCCGAACCGGCACCAGAGAAGACATTAAAAGTATCTCTGAAAGTTAACCAGCCTATTTACCTCGGACAGACAGTTTCCGTCTCCGTGGTCATTTCCAACAAGTCTTCAGAGGAAAAAGTCTGCACGGTCAATTTTTGGGCTAAGAAAAGAAGGTATGATGGAACTACAGAGAAAGAAACCATCAAGAAATTTAAAAAAGAGATCACCATTCCTCCTGTGGAAGGTAACACAAGGCCTATTTAACAAATTAATACTTTAGTCTTTTTAAGAAGTGCTTGGATTAATTTCCAAATCATCAGTGATTTAGTTTGAGGGGATGAGTGGGTGCTGAATTATTTGAGTAAAATTATAAATTGAACTGTAGACTGCCTTTTCACATAAAATCATTCGAAAAAGTGAAACTCCCTAATGGCTTTTGGAAACATTCACCACAACTTCACATTAGCTAGACATCTATTTCATGACCTCTCTGAGACTATTGGTATGTGCAGTATCACTGCCTGGATCACATGCCTAGCAAGTAGACACAACACTCATCAGAGACTTGATCAGAGGTGATAAGGAAATATGATTTAGCTGGTATTAATTTAAGATGGAGGTTTTGTGATTTACGTTCTAAAAATCTATAGTTAGGTGTTGTTTCTATTGATATATTGTAAGATGACATATGATCATTAAGTATGTATCAATTGTTATTTCATAATGTTTTATAGATAAGAGCATTCCTTTGGAACTGAGCTACAAGGATTATGGAATGTTTCCTGATATGTACTACCGGATGAGGCTGATAACTTATGTAACTGATAAATCACCTGAAAACAATGTAGCGGCAATAAAAGACATTGGTCTGCTCAATCCCACTCTCACTATTAAGGTATTAATCAGGAATTGCCCGCCTCATTCAATTGTTGTTGAGGAAATCAAAACTCATTTGATGTTTCACCCCCTTTATTTCCAAACCCAGGTCCAAATCAATGATGGTGTGCTTTATCTGATGGAAACATAAATGCAGGTGTCAAGAAATCAGAGACAATAGCTTAATAGTTATTGCACAAAAAATGCAAAAAAATATTGTTAATATGGCATGAAATGGATTATCTGGTTTCCCATTGCTTTAAAGTGTGTAGACCAATAACGAAATAGCATGGACATTCAAGGATGGACTTATGGAAAGGACAGGCAGGTGGGCAGAGGGTGTGGGGTGCTCTGTTGGCATGGAATGGAATCCATTCCTTGGCAAGAATGACATAGGAGCAGAATATGTAGAATCCCTGTGGGTAGAGTTTTTAAAAAACTGACGGTAGTTATATACTGGTCCCTGAATATTAGCCAGGATGTGGGGTACAAATTACCCCAGGAGATTGGAAAGGAATGTAAGAACGGCAATGTAACAGTGGTCATGGGGATTTCAATATGCATGTAAATTGGGAAAATCAGGATGGTACTGGATCCCAGAGAAGGAATTTGTAGAATGCTTACGAGATGGCCGTTCAGAGCAGCTCCTGGTCGAACTCATAAGGGAAAAGCTATCCTGGATTTGCTGTTGTGTAATGAACTAGATTTAATTAGGGAGCTAAAAGTGAAGGAACCTCTTGGAGGCAGTGATCATAATATGAAAGAATTTAACCTGCAGTTTGAGTGGGAGAAGCCAAAATTGGATGAATTGGTAACTAAAGTGTCATGAGGGAGAAACCGGCTAAAGTTGATGTGAAGGGAGAACAAGCAAGTTCGGTATTCCGACTGCGCATGCCCAGGTCATAGGTCACAAACGAAAAACATTCTCGACAGCCTTGCCGCGGCATGGACACAGCCCTGGTCCTCATCCACAGCCAGGTTCGATCCCGGGTCTCCGACACCGCAATCGCTGCCGAACTTCTACTGGATCATCCCCGTCCACTCCCGAGTCCCGTCCCCCCTCCCCCCGACCGAGGGCAACCAGAGACGTTGGGAGTCAGACGGGAGGGGCGCCCCCAGGCCCATAGCCAGCGCAGAGAAGCTAAATCCAGCTCAACTCTGCCCGTCTCTGCCAGTCCTGCCAGGAAGAAA
Source organism: Malacoraja senta (assembly GCA_038087875.1). Lineage (NCBI taxonomy): Eukaryota > Metazoa > Chordata > Chondrichthyes > Rajiformes > Rajidae > Malacoraja > Malacoraja senta. The sequence continues at coordinate 56,547,306 of CM075982.1, read as the reverse complement.
GTGCAAAAGAGTTTAGGAAAGTCTGCAGAAGCATTGGAAGCTGGTGTAATTGTCCAGTATAGTAGGATATTTGGTGAAAGACAGGAGGCACTTCTTGGATTTTTATACCATTAACCTTCAGTGTGGAGCCAGGCCTTCAATTGCAGAATCATGTGTTGCTTTGGCAAGTCAATTTAAAATTATGGTGCACCGCTCGATTGCAAGGAGGGACGGATTGACAATCCAAACTATTTCTAAGGATTACTTATGTATATACAGAGCCCTGAACTTCCTGAAATGTCCTTGCACTATTCATTCTGATTGGCCACCAAGACAGGACTCCTCAATTGCAAAAGAAAAACTTACTATCGTTTCCCAAAAGTTTTGCTGAGAAATTTGTTCACTGAATCTGTTCCAATTTAGGCCTGGGCATGGATTCAGCAAACCTCATTCATTTCAATGGTGATGAATAGAAATTTGAATAGAATAGGCAAGTTTCAGATAATTTGTATTTTTTGTTCCGATTGAATTACTTTACTTTTTACTTTTTTATATTTATTATGGTTTTCAAGAACATTTAAAATTATAATAATTAATAACTTTAAAATAGTTATCAGTTTGATTAATTGATAATAGTCAAGGGGCACAATAATAAGCCCGACAGTCCATCATATCTGTGCCAACGTTTCTTGGCAATTCAAGTACTTGTACAGATGCTCCTTAAAGGTTATGAGAGTATCTGCCTCCTCCACCAATAATTTAAAATTTTCGTGAATTGGTGACATTCACAGATTTTCAGTCTTTTGACAGCTGGTAACACAGTGCTTATGACTTAGCAGGTGACCAGAGCAGTACTTGGGGTTGGCATTGCCACTTCCCATAGCGCCTGACCTCAATGATCAGGTGCCAACTTCAGGGTCCACTTTCATGCAATGAGGAAGAGAAGTTGGTGAAACAGGGAGGACAGACACATGTAGCTCCTTGAGTTGGACAGGATGGAAGCAAATCATATGATGCTATATTGTGCACTAATTAATGGCAATTGTTGCTATAAATTTGGCTTTATAGCAAATTTAGAAAAGAATGTAAGCAATGCATGACATGACAACCAAAACGTATGACTTTGGATGTGTGGACCCACAGGGTAAGCCACCAGTCATATCTACAAGGTACACAAAAATGCTGGAGAAACTCAGCGGGTGCAGCAGCATCTATGGAACGAAGGAAACAGGCAACGTTTCGGGCCGAAACCCTTCTTCAGACCGGCCCGAAACGTTTTAAAAATCCAATTCTGCTAGCCCTTGCTGTCCCCTCCCCTTCATCAGCCCTCTGGTTGTCTCCTCCCCTCCCCCAGCCCTCGGGCTCCTCCTCCGCCTTTTTTCCTTTCTTCTCCCCACCCCTATCAGTCTGAAGAAGGGTTTCGGCCCGAAACGTTTAAAAAATTCCACAACCAGTCATATCTACAAACCTTGCCACCTTCTAACATTAAGACTAGCTACAACCATAACAAAAAAAAATCTAATAATTATGATTACTGTCTTTTGTGGCCAACATATGGTAATAATGTTTTTCAATGGTTAGGAGCCAGCTATCCTTTTCAAGTCAAGAGAGTTTATTGTCATGTGTCCCGGACAGGACAATGAAATTCTTGCTTTGCTTCAGCACAACAGAACATAGTAGGCATTGACTACAAAACAGATCAGTATGTCCATATACCATTATATACATAAATACACACATGAATAAATAAACTGATAAAGTGCAAATAACAGATAATGGGCTATTAATGTTCAGAGTTTTGTCCGAGCCAAGTTTAATAGCCTGATGGCTGTGGGGAAGTAACTATTCCTAAACCTGGTCGTTGCTGTCTTCAGGCTCCTGTACCTTCTACCTGAAGGTAGCAGGGAGATGAGTGTGTGACCAGGATGGTGTGGGTCCTTGATGATATTGCCAGCACTTTTCTAACCTGCTCCTGATATCTGAATTAAAAGGGCAACATCTAAAACAACATGCATTGCTTTTTATATATTGCTTTTGGTCCAATGATGTCCATTTTGTTGTAAATTGAGTCATGAGCACACTACACCTGTGAAACAGTTTGACGAATTGTTATGTTACAAAGGATGTGAAATATCACTTACAATCTTAAAAATTGATTTGCTCCATCAGATGCTGAACTTTCATGCTTATGTTGGTGAAAAAGTACAAGTAGAGATCAGCTTTAAGAACCCTCTTGCTCTTCCACTGAAGAAATGTTTTATGACCATTGAGGAAACGGTCTGGTTGAAGATCAAAAGAGAGCAAAGTAAGTTTGCATTTTGAAGATAGCAGAAAAAAAGGACATATGTGTAACATCTGGATACTAATAAACATTTTTATTAGACGTTAAAGTAATTGAGGATAACAGAAAGTGGATATCAAGTTTTCAGACTTCACATTTTTCGACTAGGACTAAGATTCTAAAAGGTGCTTTTATCCATTTATCTGGATAGAAGCTCCGCAATAGTGAACTTGGGTCTCTTAATTAGCTAAATGTCAACCTGTTGACTCCAGTTCACAGGGTACACTATCACAAGCAATCCGTAGCAGCACTGATGAGGAAATGTGGTTATAAGGGAATTAATGATGACTGTAGCATTTCTCCCTTCTTGCCTGCTCCGAGACTGAAATGATTCCTGGTTTACAAAAAGAAACACAAAGTGTTGTAATTATTCAGCGGGTCATGTAGCATCTGTGGATGACATGGATAGGTGACAAGTGTCAAGAATGTTTTTTATTGTCATATGTCTCGAAACAATTACATTTTTACTTGCAGCAGGACAACGGGTATGTAAGCGTAATACTGTGTAAGCACTACAATAGACACCATAATACCCATAACTATAAACATAGTATACCATAAATACCATAATAAACAACAAAAGGTGTTATATATACACTGTATACCGTATGTACACACACAATAATAGTGCAAAGCCAATAGCAATTCCTCAAGTCTATATAGTTTGGAGCTTATTTGGAGGTGGTAGTGTTTTAATAACCTGATGGGTGTAGGGAAGCAGCTACTCCTGAACCGGACGTTATAGTTTTCAGGCTCCTATACCTTCTTCTCGATGGCAGGAGTGAAATGAGAGTGTGGCCAGGGTAATGTTGGGTCTCTAATGATGCTGGCTACCTTTTTCAGATAGCAGCTCCTGTAGATCCCTTCGATGATGGGGAGGTCAGTATCCATGATGGACAGGGCAGTGTTCACCACTTTTTAAAATCTCCTTTGTTCCTGGTTTGCTGAACCAGGCCGTAATGCAACCAGTCAATATGCTCTGCACTGTATACCTGTAGAAGTACAAGAGAGTATTTGTTGACATACCGAATCTCATGCCCTCTAAAGTTCTTCTAATGTTGCATTGGCATCGTAATGATGGTAACATTGCAGTTCCTGTTTTGCAAAAACAGATTACCTTTTGATTGCAGGAGTTTAATGGGGACAGAGCAGGCGGGAATCCTGCCCTGTTGGAAATATGCCGGAAAGACTATAATTGAGCTAACATCTTTAAAATGTTCTGAATACACTGTACTGTACCAACATAAGACTTTCCTTTCTCATCACTACTCCCTGGTGATGAAGCTGATAAAATGTGGCAAAATAAAAAATTGGAACTTTTAACTGTGCAAAACTTTAGAGGTGCTGATAGTTAGGTGCCTATCGGTATCAACACATTTCTGATTCTTGCATACACTAACTCCGTGCAATATAAAGAACGGACAACTAATACAATGGATGGTGCTGTCAAAAATATACTTGGATAAAGATGGATTGTTGCAATAGATGGAGAGGCAGAGAGGAAATGTGATATTAGAGAGTTGTGGCCAGTGCTTTTGCTTGATGTTTTTCATCCATAGCATCACTTTTTTCCTTTACTTATTCAAACTCATATTGGAAAAATTAACAATGGTTGGCCATGCATATATTTAAGGAAGGATTCATCTTGTTTTCCTTATCTTTCTTAGGTTTGAAGATGTAAAGCCAAATGCTCTTGCAAAAGTGGTATGTGACTTTACTCCAAAAAAGCCAGGGCAAAGAAAACTACTGGTAGATATTGACTGCGACTTAGTGCAGAATGTGAAAGGATCTCTAAAGATTGAGGTCCAAAAGAAGAAAGAATGAAAAGATTTCAAAACGTTTTGTTTCATTATGTGAATTTCTGGGACGTTCACATGTTAGTCAGTTTACATGTTTAAGTATATTGGCTATAATTATAATTTTGATCTGCTTTGACTGCTTTGGTGAATGGTTTCATGTTTATGGGAAGTTTGTATTGGAATTCGCTTGAAAGATGTCTAGCTTTCATATGGTGTATAGAGAGGTTGAAGCAATATAATAGTAGTTAACAACACAAGGTCATTAGGTCATAAGTGATGGGAGCAAAATTATTTCTCGTACAGCATCACAGATAATAACATGCCTCTTATATTCATTGTCGCCGGTGGGATACTGCTGTGAGGTAATTTGTATCTTTGATTGAACCGGTTTTTGATTTTTGAAGGTGTGAAAGGAAATATTCTGTTTGTACTCTTTGACGTTTGACAATATCACAAGCTAGTTAAAAATTTCTACTATGATAGCCAATATTATTCTTTGCTTTTCCTCTGCCTCTTCGCATACATTGCATATTTGATTCTGAAGTTCTTTAATTAAATGGTCTCCTGTGCTCGTTTTTTGGAGCAATGTCTTCCATTGGACTGAATGGTAGATGGAATTTACAATGTATTACAGCAAATGTAATTCATCTTTGGGCCTTGGTTCTAAACATTTAATCACCCGATAGAAAGAGAAAATCTGCAAATGGGGTATCATTAATTCAACATACAATGCCTTTGTGATTTCTGTAACTGAAATATGTTACAATTTGCATGAAATAATAAAGTTGATTTTGAAGTCTTTAGCACTGAGAACCATTTTTCTAATTTCTAGATGTTTATTCTGACCTTATACCCCATCAACAACAGTGGTGGTCAAGTATTTTTGAGTAAAGCCTTTGCTGCTTGTCAAATATTTCTACACTGTGTCGCTTGATTGAAGTGACCACCGGGTGGCACAAGCAATGGCTGCCTCGCCAACAGTCTGTCTGTCCTTTCCTTCTTTGTGTTAATTTGTTATGTATTAAATGTATGTCTTTAGTGTTCTTTAGCATGTTTTATGTGGTGGGAGTGTTGGGGGAACTTTATCTAATCTCTACCTCGACGGAGATGCAAGTTTTTCCCGTATCATATCTCCATCCGCACTGTGGCCTAACATCGTGGAGTTAGCGGCTTTTGCTGGGGACTGATTTTGAGAGCTCCACCATGGGGATCCTGCGAGCTTTAACATTGCAGAGCACGAGATCCCTTTGCCAGGGATCGACCTCGGAGCTCCAACCATGGGTGCTAGCGAGCATAACATCACCGAGCCCGCGGCCTCTGGTCAGAGACCGACATCGGGAACTCCAAGCTGCGGGAGTTTCGACTGCCCTGACGCGGGAGAATTAAGAGGAAGAATATTGATCATTTTTGCCATCCATCATAGTGAAAAATGTAGGGAATCCGCTTTGGTGGATGTTTATGTTAACTTTTATGTAGTTGTGCATCTTGTTGCTTTTTTTGTATGGCTGTATGGCAATTCACATAGCACTGTACCTTAATTGGTACATGTGACAATAAAACCTTTGAAATCTTTGAAGTTGACAACTAATAATTTGATGCCAAAAACTGTGGTAAAGTCACATACGGTTCGTGAGTCTGAGCTTGTCAAGAGTCAAGAGTGTTTTATTGTCATATGTCCCAGATAGAACAATGAAATTCTTACTTGCTGCAGCACAACAGAATATGTAAACAGAAAGGTTGCAGATTCAAAATCATTCTGCTGACGAGAACAAATGTCCAATCTGTCCTTCCAGTGTGGGTCTGAGGAAATACTGATAACATAGAGCACAGAATATCAAAAAGTACAGCATGGGAAAAGACCCGTTGGCTCACAACGTATGTGGTGAAAATAATGCCAAAATAATCTCATTTTTCTACACATGATCCATAGTTCTCAATTCCCAGCACATCATGTGACTATCTAAAAGTCTCTTAAAAGCCACCATCGCAACTGTCCTTCACCACCATCCCCCGGCAATGGTTGGTGGAATACAGAAAAATGAGAGGTATTGCATTTTGGGAAGTCTAACACGGGCAGTACTAACACTGGGCTCTGGGGAATGTTGTGGAGCAGAAAGATCTAGCAGTGCTGGTGAAATGTGTAGGAAAGAACTGCAGATGCTGGTTTAAATCGAAGGTGGACACAAAGTGCTGGAGTAACTCAGCGGGACAGGCAGCATCTCTGGAGAGAAGGAATGGGTAACGTTTTGGGTCGAGACCCTTCTTCAGCAGTGCAGGTACATCGTTCCATCCTCCCCCATCCACAATCTCAGCCCATTTTTAAAGGAGTTTAATGCAGATTAGTGCAAGGTGTTGCATTTTGGAAGGGCAAACCAGGCCTTGACCTTCACAGTGTATGGCAGGGCTCAGGGGCATGTTGTAGAGCAGGGAGATCTAGGAGGGCAGGTATATGGTTCCTTAACCGTAGGTCACAGTTAGATCGGGTGGTCAATAAGGCTTTTGGCACAGTGGGGGTATCAAGTGTAGAGGTTGGAATGTGATATTACTGATGTACAAGACATTAGTGAGGCCACCTTTGGAATATTGTGTTCAGTTTTGTTCACCCTGCTATAGGAATATGTTGTTAAACTGGAAAGAATGCAGAGAAGATTTATGAGGATATTGCCAGGTCTCGAGTGCCTGAGCTATAGAGAGAAGTTGGCCAGGCTAGGAATTTATTCCGAGGAGCATAGGAGTTGAAGGGTTATAGAGGTGTATAAGATCATGACAGGAATCAATAGAATAGATGCACAGTCCTTTACCCCGAGTTGGAGAAAACAAGAACCAAAGTACATTTGTTTAAGGTGAGAGGAAAAACATCTAATAAAAAACTGTGGGGCAATTTTTCACTTAGAGGATAGTGAGTAATGGGAACGAGCTGCCATAGAGGGAAGTTGAGGTAGGTATAACCACATTTAAAAGACATTTGAACAGGTACAAAGATAGCAATGGTTTAGAGAATATAGGCCAAATGTGGGCAATTGGAAGTAACATAGATGGGACATCTTGGTCAGCATTGGGCAAGTTGAGCCGAAGGGCCTGTTTTCATGCTGCATGACTATGAATACACGGAGTCTGAAGAAAGGTCATGACCTGAAACATCACCTATCTATGTTCATCAAAGATGCTACCTGACTCGCTGAGTTATTCCAACTCATTGTAATTTTTTTTTAACGTCAATCTGCCTATTTTTTAATCTGCATTATTCACCAAAGTTTATACCAGCAACAGATTCTGCAGTCTAAAATGACTCTTTGCAGCAACCAAGTACTAATCTGCTGCTCCTACATGATGCCCACTTGGTGCTCTCGAAACATAGAAATATAGAAAATAGGTGCAGATGAAGACCATTCGGCCCCTTGAGCCAGCACCACCATTCAATATGATCATGGCTGATCATCCAAAATCAGTACCCCGTTCCTGCCTTTTCCCATAGCCCTAGATTCCCTTTGCCCTAAGAGCTAAATCTAACTATGAGAAGAAACAATCAATAACCTCAGTTTCCGCAAATCGTTCACTTGCAACATCAAAGGGAATCAACTGTCTGCTTGCAGCTCCTTTCTGCACAAATATTGCAAAATGTAAGGAAGTGGGCTTTCTATCAATTTCCGGACAGGCAGTTATGTGAAATGAAACATTTGTGGCTGGGGGTTTACTTAAGGCACTGTAAACTGGCATTTAGTATGTGAAGCAAAATAAGTACTTCCAAAACAATAGGCAATAGGAGCAGGAGTAGGCCATTTGGTCCTTTGAGCCAGCACTGCATTCAATGTGATCATGGCTGATCATCCCCAATCAGTACCCCGTTCCTGCCTTCTCCCCATATCCCCTGACTCCGCTATCTTTAAGAGCCCTATCTAGCCCTCTCTTGAAAGTGTCCAGAGAACCGGCCTGCAATGCCCTCTGAGGCAGAGAATTCTGCAGACTCACAACTCTCTGTTTGAAGAAGTGTTTCCTCATCTCCGTTTGAAATGGCTTACCCCTTATTCTTAAACTGTGGCCCCTGGTTCTGGACTCCCCCAACATCGGAACATGTTTCCTGCCTCTAGCATGTCCAAACCCTAATAATCTTATATATCTCTATAAGATCTCCTCCAATCCTTCTAAATTCCAGAGTATACAAGCCCAGCCACTCCATTCTCTCAGCATATGACAGTCCCGGGATATGACATCACGGGAATGAACCTTGTAAACCTACGCTGCACTCCATCAATAGCAAGAATGCTTTCCTCAAATTAAGGGACCAAAACTGCACACAATAGTCCAGGTGTGGTTTCACTAGAGCCTGAACTAATTTGCTTTCGCTTGTGTCATTCGCTTTCTTCATTGCCTGTAAATAGCTTGTTCTAAGCTTCCTCACCAGTCTAGTTTCAGTCAAAAATCACTGTCAAGCACTTGCACATCTAAACTTTATTTTGACAAAACACATTTACAATTCCACTACTATACCTAACCACTGCATGTTCGATCCTCGTATCTGCCTGATCAAGCCCTCTTTAGCCTCGCTCAAGCAGAGACACTCCAGAAGGTCATGCAGTCCTAAGTGTTCTCCCAGAAGATCAACACAGGACCTCGTGGGAGTGGTCTTTAATATGTCTCCGAACCATGAGGGGCCGAACCACATAGGGGTAGTCTCTATAGAGTCCAATAATAGATATCGATTAACACAGTATATGATAGACACTTCCCTAACCCAATAATACAGTGACTAATACGATGTATTCAAACAGTGCTTCTGCGAGGAAGCAACCATAGCAACATTTACCCAGATATTCAAGAAACCAAGACAAAGCTCAATACTTAATCCAATCAACATCTAGCAAAGTAAAACTTTGCAACATTATATACAATGTGTATATCTGGTTTGCATTCATACAATCCATTCCATGGAATTTGCACCTAATTGTCAGGATCTGCAGATGTTTCCATTCTCTTCCTGCACCTCTTATCTAGGATCTAGACAAACTGGCACCATTCTGCAGCTTGACCTATTTAAATGTGCAGAAAGCACATTTAAATTGACCAAATGGCCAAGCAGCCCAGAAGCCTTTACTCAATTTTAGTGTCCTGGCCTCTCCAATTTGGCCAGAATTAACATTCCTTCCTTTTATCATATATGATAAACCATCATTTATGATAACAAAATAGTCAGATAATCAGATAACCAGATATACATATGTGTGCCTATAACATTCTCCATCTATTAACAACAAGAAGACAATGATGTTTCTTCCCGGAATCTTGTCAAGCTTCCCGAGTTTTCAAGGGCATAGCTTAACAATTTCTGTCTGATGAGTCTTCACCTCCTGAGTTTTCATGGGCGCGAATTCCCTCCATCTGTGTTGTTGCCCATTCTTCCATCCCTTTCGATAATCAAACCTATAACCTATAATTTCTAAAAAACTTGGGACAAAGTTACCACTCATGTACTAATGCTTTAGCATACATTCACTGTAATTCTGCAATACTATCCCTTTTCCATTTCACTATTCTGCTCTATTATATTCTACTCTATCACTATTACTATTCTGTTCTGTAATATACTCTTCACGATCCTAAGATCAACACTAATCAGCTCTCTCCGTATTCACACAATGTTATAATATGTATATCTGATGATGGTTTCTCATATAAATTTCAGCTGGGTTCAGTCCAGATTTCCCTACCGGCGTGACTTTTATTTAAAGTAAACCATGAAAACTATTTCAATTCGACCAAATTCAGTCTCAACCTTCAATTTAATATTCTAAATTTCAGTGTCCATCGCACCCTTCTTATTCCACAGCATTGTGGCCGATAACACAATTCTATTCCAATTCCTGTTCAAATTTAATCAATCAATTTCCATATGTTGTCAATTTTATCATAAATCCAATTAAGAATGACAATTCTAGGGACAATTTCTTTCCACCTTGATAATAGAAGCCGCTTTACTATCAAGGGTTAAACAATTTAGATCCATCGGTCAAATACATCGACTCTGAGATCTCCACACCCATTCAAGTTTCTTCTTCTAATTCAATAGATTTCTCCTCCAGTATTTCTTCCTTAGTATGTTGGCTCGGCTCTCAGTCCATAGGGGTTCTCTCCTATACTAGTTTCCTAACCACTGAGTAATTTCTAGATGGTCTCTTAAAGGGAAGTCTTGCTGTTCACAGTTCCTCTTTTGACCATTTCCAATTCATGTTCCCTGAAAAATGTTCAAGTTACCAGATCTTCCCAAGTTCCATCCTTCCTGATGTTCTCTGAATAATCCTTCCCATCTTTGGCTGCTTGTCTGGGGATGAGACAATAACAATATCAATTAATAATCAAACTCCAAATATTCCTAAGCCAAATCTCACGTCGGTTCCAAATCTGAAACTTTAAAGTCCCTACAATTCATTACCATACAATTTAGAGACCGAATTCAAATTTTTATCAATTTATTTCTAATAATAATAATTTAGACACAAAGTAGATGTTTTACCCCAAACCACAGAGGAATGTTTATTTTCAAATTCAAATTCAGTTCCTTAAAGTGGAGCTCGTCCCAATAGTTGTCATAGGTTGTCTGCGTTGTTTCTTTAGGAAAGCTTGGATAGTGTTACTCTCCATTCCTTCACTGGTATCAAAAGCTAGATGATGTTAAAGTTGGGCACTAGGGTAGGTAACTTTTTCTTCTTCCTTGATGTTAGTTTCAAAGGCGTAGGGATACTGAGGAGCAGTTTTCTCTATCTGTTGGCCTTCCCAGATCTGTCTTCTTCTTCCTCGTGTCCGGCCATCTTACATCCAACAGACTAGTTCGCTCCAAAGTTCGCTCCTCAAAACTCCATTTAATTCTCCAGATAATCCTCTTAATCTTTCTGCTTCATGCGGAAGTTTCTCGCAGATTTTTCTTATCGGGCTTTCGGGTCTATTTGATAGGTCCTTCTCTGAGACATTCCCCATTTTCTGAACAATAGTCACAATACAAAATACAAAATAAAATTCTAGACACTCACACCTATTCAAACTCGCTCCTTCCTTTCAGACTCCAAAGTCAATGGAATCGCTCCCACACAATGTCTAATCGTCTTTCAGATTCACACCTCTCACACAATTGTTCCCTTTCAACCATTATTCAATCACTCACGCAATCGCTCCTATTCAATTATTCAACTCAATCGCTCGTATTCAATCACTCTCCCAACTTTCTTATCAATTAGATCACAATCACTTCATTCAACTCTCAACCTTCTAACAAAGGATGTCCAGTATCTCAAACTAAGACTTCAACTCTTAATTACAATCTCTCCCTTGCAGCAATCTCTTCCAAGCAGCAATCTCTCCAACTCAAACCACTTTAAGTTCACACAGACAAACAAATCCGAACCACGCTAGTAAAACTATAATCAAAAAAGAAAAAATTCCCCCAATAACAAGTAACCTCAGACACACCCCAATATTAACTACAAGCATAAATCACACTCTAATAAATCTTCCTCGTGGCGTGCTCGGTCGAGGAACGAGTCCTCCCCCGACACAGTGATTGAAAGGATACGAACCCCGATCGGACCACCACGAATCAGATTCGAACAACACTACAATCTAAACAATTACAAATATTTAATTCAAACACACTTTTACTTAAAATTATCTAACACCCAAAAATCCTTTAGCACTCACACAAACAATACAAATAGCAGTCCGTGAATGTAACACATTCTAAATCTTAACTTTCTAAATCTTAATACACTCTAAAACCTTTTACATCGAAAAGTATTTATACAATTCGGATCCGATAAAGATGCTACAAAAAGACGATGCTGGATTTTTACAATTTACAATTATAATTTAACACGCTAGCGCACAGTTTACAAACACTCGATCTCAATGCCGTGTCACGCAGTTATCAATTAGTGAACCTCTCCCTCTGATACTGAAGATTTTCCCCTTCCTAGGTTACTATTTTCTGAGGGGTACTACTTCTTAAATGGACTACTTTTCCTCCTAAATGTTACTTTCCTCCTGCTAAGACTGGACTTCTATAGGGGGACCTCTATCCCTCCTCTCTAAGTTCTACAGAATTAGGGGTACCTTTTGCATCCGGTTACTTTTCACCAAGTAAACCAGGGTCCCGTCTCCCAGTTACTCTTTGTTATCAGGTACTAATCAACAATTGACCAGAGGGTTACTATTCGCTGTTGATCAGCCACTATTCGGAATCGATCTCAAACATGCACAAACTCCGAAGTTCTATTTACACAGAATTCGAATTCTACCGTACGGGCAGAACTTCAATGTGAAATTCTGTACTTGGAAATTTGGTTCTGTAAATCTAGACTCGTTCTCGGACCAACTAGTTTTGGTGCGTACCGCTCCACATACGCGGGCTCTCGAATTCAAACTAAATTGCCCCATGAAATCTCAAATGGACTAGAGTATTCCCAGCCAATCTATACTCTAGCCAACGAGCCCAGTGCCTTTATGAGGTTCCTCGTCCATCACTCCAGGGAGATAGTGGATCTGAATGTGTGGCTGAGGGGCTGGTGCAGGGAGCAAGGATTTAGATTTATAGAACTCTGGGATCTCTTCTGGGGTAAGGGTGACCTGTACAAAAGGGACGGGTTACACCTTAACTGGAGGGGGACCAACATTCTGGCCAGCAGGTTTGCTAGGGCTACACGTGTGGGTTTAAACTAAATAGTGGACTACTATTTAGGGGGGGGGGGAGGGATTGACAAATTGCGAGTATAAAGATGGAGTTGAAGGGGAAGTGAGTTACAAAAAGTTACAAAAGATTCTCTAATTAATGGGAAGGAAAGTTTGAGAAGAGATAAAAGAGTACGGTCAGGGCCAATTGCGAGCGGTGTGAGGGGGGACGTGAACACGGAGGTCAAAGTGTTGTATATGAATGCGCGAAGTATAAGAAATAAAGTGGACGAGCTTGAGGCTCAGTTAGAAATTGGCAAGTATGATGTTGTGGGAATTACAGAGACATGGCTGCAAGAGGGAACTGAATATCCAAGAGTATACCTCCTATCGAAAAGACAGACAGGTGGGCAGAGGGTGTGGGGTAGCTCTGTTGGTGAGGAATGAAATTCAGTCCCTTGCAAGGGGTGACATTGAAACAGGAGATGTGGAGTCAGTATGGATAGAACTAAGGAATTGTAAGGGTAAAAATACCCTAATAGGACTTATCCACAGGCCCCCAAACAGTAGCCTGGAATAGGATGCAAGTTGAATCAGGAGTTAAAATTGGCATGTAGCAAAGGTAATGCTGTGGTTGTTATGGGAGATTTCAACATGCAGGTAGACTGGGAAAATCAGGTTGGTACTGGACCCCAAGAAAGGGACTTTGTGGTGTGCCTTCGTGATGGATTCTTAGAGCAGCTTGTATTGGAGCCTACCAGGGAGAAGGCAATTCTGGATCAAGTGTTATGTAATGAACCGGATTTGATAAAGGAACTTGAGGTTAATGAGCCATTAGGAGGTAGTGACCATAATATGGTCAGGTTTAATCTACAATTGGAGAGGGAGAAGGGTAGATCGGAGGTGTCAGTGTTACAGTTGATTAAAGGGGACTATGGGGCCATGAGGGAGGAGGTGGCCAAAGTTGACTGGAAAGATGCCCTAGCAGGAATGAAAGTGGAACAACAATGGCAGGTATTTCTAGGAATAATACAGAAGGTGCAGGATCAGTTCAATCCTAGGAGGAAGAACGATTCCAAGGGGAGTAAGGGGTGACCGTGGCTGACAAGGGACGTCAGGGTCAGTATAAAAATAAAAGAGAAGTACAACATAGCAAAGATGAGCGGGAAGCAAGAGGATTGGGTAATGTTTAAAGAGCAACAGAAGATAACTAAAAAGACAATACGGGGAGAAAATATGAGGTACAAAGGTAAGCTAGCCAAGAATATAAAGGAGGATAGTAAAAGCTTCTTTAGGTATGTGAAGAGGAAAAAATTAGTTAAGACCAAAGTTGGACCCTTGAAGACCGAAAAAGGAGAATTTATTATGGGGAACAAGGAAATGGCAGATGAGTTGAACAGGTACTTTGGATCCGTCTTCACTAAGGAGGACACAAACAATCTTCCAGATATAGTAGTGGCCAGAGGATCTGGGGTGATGGAGGAACTGAAGGAAATCCACATTAGGCAGGAAATGGTGTTGGGTAGACTGATGGGACTGAAGGGTACTAAATCCCCAGGGCCTGATGGTCTGCATCCCAGGGTATTTAAGGAAGAGGCTCTAGATATCGTGGATGCATTGGTGATAATTTTCCAATGTTCTATAGACTCAGGATCAGTTCCTGTGGATTGGAGGGTAGCTAATGTTATCCCACTTTTTAAGAAGGGCGGGAGAGAGAAAACAGGGAATTATAGACCAGTTAGCCTGACATCGGTGGTGGGGAAGATGCTGGAGTCAATTATAAAAGATGAAATAGCCGCACATTTGGATAGCAGTAACAGGATCGGTCCGAATCAGCATGGATTTACAAAGGGGAAATCATGCTTGACTAATCTTCTGGAATTTTTTGAGGATGTACTTAGGAAAATAGACAAGGGAGAGCCAGTGTAGTGTACCTGGAATTTCAGAAAGTATTTGATAAGGTCCCACATAGGAGATTAGTGGGAAAAATTAGGACACATGGTATAGGGAGTAGAGTGCTGACATGGATAGAAAATTGGTTGGCAGACAGGAAACAAAGAGTAGGGATTAATGGGTCCCTTTCAGAATGGCAGGAAGTGACTAGTGGGGTACTGCAAGGCTCGGTGCTGGGACCGCAGCTATTTACAATATACATCAATGATTTGGATGAAGGGATTCAAAGTAACATTAGCAAATTTGCAAATGACACAAAGCTGGGTGGCAGTGTGAACTGTGAGGAGGATGCTATGAGAGTGAAGGGTGACTTGGACAGGTTGGGTGAGTGGGCAGATGCATGGCAGATGAAGTTTAATGTGGATAAACGTGAGGTTATCCAATTTGGTATAAAAAACAGGAAGGCAGATTACTATCTAAATGGTGTCAAGTTGGGAAGTACAACGGGATCTGGGGGTCCTTGTTCATCAGTCTCTGAAAGTAAGCATGCAGGTACAGCAGGCAGTGACGAAAGCGAATGGCATGTTGGCCTTTATAACAAGAGGTCGAGTATAGGATCAAAGAGATCCTTCTGCAGTTGTACAGTGCCCTGGTGAGGAGACTACACCTGGAGTATTGTGTGCGGTTTTGGTCCCCTAATTTGAGGAAGGACATTCTTGCTATTGAGGGAGTGCAGCGCAGGTTTACAGGGTTAATTCCCGGGATGGCGGTACTGTCATATGCTGAGAGAATGGAGCGTCTGGGCTTGTACACTCTAGAGTTTAGAAGGATGAGAGGGAATCTTATTGAAACATATAAGATTGTTAAGGGTTTGGACACGCTAGAGGCAGGAAACATGTTCCCGATGTTGGGGGAGTCCAGAACCAGGGGCCACAGTTTAAGAATAAGGGGTAAGCCATTTAGAACGGAGACGAGGAAATACTTTTTCTCACAGAGAGTTGTGAGTCTGTGGAATTCTCTGCCTCAGAGGGCGGTGGAGGCCGGTTCTCTGGACACTTTCAAGAGAGAGCTAGATAGGGCTCTTAAAGATAGCGGAGTCAGGAGATATGGGGAGAAGGTAGGAACGGGGTACTGATTAGGGATGATCAGCCATGATCACATTGAACGGTGGTGCTGGCTCAAAGGGTCTAATGGCCTACTCCTATGCACCTATTGTCTATTGTCTATTGTCTATAGTCTATTGTCTATTGACTCAGACACCTTCACGTAGACACCCCTCTCTGCTGGGCACTGAGGGTTCAGCGCCCAGCCTCTTCGCGCTGGCAGTCGATGCCGATTTTCAGAAACCTTTCCAATCAGCGCTCCCGGCAAAGATAGATCAATACGTAGACCAGACCTGTGTTTCAATACCCCACCAATTGGATACCAAATCTGGACAATGGGCCACCGCTTGCCCTCGAAGCGTATCAGGCTCTCGTTAAAGCAGCTGCAGTCTGCCAACTACAACCAAGTTTTGGGCCAATCCTCGCCCTATTTTATGGGCTCCTAACCCAAAGGAGTGCTAACTTCACCCCACCCCCCCACCCCCCGAGATTGCTAGACTCTGTTCTAACGATCTCTATTGCACCCTTTCCCAAGCCCGCGAATGTGTGATCCGTCCCAACTAGCGAAGTGCCGAAAATCAATGCGAAAACTGTACAGTGGGCCCAATTTCTGCACTCGCGATTGAAACAGCTCAACACCCTTGATCGCAAACTTGTGTTTGGGGGTCCGTTGAGATCCCGGATGAGCCCCCAATGTAAATAGCTCGTTCTAAGCTTCCCCCAGTCTAGTTTCAGTCAAAAATCACTGAGTCAACCACTTGCGCATCTAAACTTTATATTGACAAAATACAATTAAAATTCCACTACTATACCTAACCACCGTGGGTTCGATCCTCGTATCTGCCTGATCAAGCCCTCTTTTGCCTCGCTCAAGCAGAGACACTCCAGAAGGTCACGCAGTCCTAAGCGTTCTCCCAGAAGATCGTTAAAGGACCTCGTGGGAGCGGTCTTTTATAGGATCCCGAACATTGAGGGGCCGAACCACATAGGGGTGGTCTCTATACAGTCCAATAACAGATAGCGATTTAACACAGTATATGATAGACATTTCCCTAGCCCAATAATACAGTGACTAATACAATATATTCAAACGGTGCTTCTGAGAGGAAGCAAACATAGCAACATTTACCCAGATATTCAAGAAACCCAGACAAGGCTCAATACTTAATCCAATCAACATCTAGCAAAGTAAAGTTTTGCAACATTATATACAATGTGCATGTCTGGTTTGCATTCAAATAATCCATTCCATGCAATTTGCACCTAATTGTCAGGATCTGCAGATGTTTTCATTCTCTTCCTGCAGCTCTTACCTTGGCTCTAGACAAACTGGCATCATTCTGCAGCTTGTCCTATTTCTGCAGAAGGCACATTTAAATTGACCAAATGGCCCAGCAGCCCAGAAGTCTTTATTCAATTTTAGTGTCCTGGCCTCTCCAATTTTTTTAACGTCAACCTGCTTATTGTTTAATCAACATTATTCACCAAAGTGTTAGACCAGCATCAGGTTCTGCAGTCAAAAATGACTCTAAGCAGCAATCAAGTTCTAATCTGCTGCTTCTACATGATGCCCACTTGGTGCTATAGAAACATAGAAACATAGTAAAAATGCTGATGCAGACCATTCGGCCCCTTGATCCAGCATCGCCATTCACTATGATCATAGCTGATCATCCAAAATCAGTACCCCGTTCCTGCCTTTTCCCATAGCCCTAGATACCCTTCGCCCTAAGAACTAAATCTAACTATGAGAAGAAACAATCAGTAACCTCAGTTTCCGCAAATCATTCACTTGTAACATCAAAGGGAATCAATTGTCTGCTTGCAGCTCCTTTCTGCACAAATATTGCAAAATGTAAGGAAGTGGGCTTTCTATCAATTTCCAGACAGGGAGTTTTGTGAAATGAAACATTGTGGCTGGGGGATTTACTTAAGCACTGTAAACTGGCATTTAGTATGTGAAGCAAAATAAGTACTTCCAAAACAATAGACAATAGAAAATAGGAGCAGAATTAGGCCATTCGGCCCTTCAAGCCAGCACCGCCATTCAATGTGATTATGGCTGATCATCCCCAATCAGTACCCCGTTCCTGCTTTCTCCCCTTATCCCCTGACTCCGCTATCTTTAAGAGCCCTATCTAGCCCTCTCTTGAAAGTATCCAGAGAACCGGCCTCCAATGCCCTCTGAGGCAGAGAATTTTGCAGACTATCAACTCTCTGTGTGAAGAAGTGTTTCCTCATCTCCGTTCTAAATGGCTTACCCCTTATTCTTAAACTGTGGCCCCTGGTTCTGGACTCCCCCAACATCGCGAACATGTTTCCTGCCTCTAGCATGTCCAAACCCTAATAATCTTATATATCTTTGTAAGATATCCTCTCATCCTTATAAATTCCAGAGTATACAATCCCAGCCACTCCATTCTCTCAGCGTATGACAGGGCCACCATCCCAGGAATTAACCATGTAAACCTACGCTGCACTCCCTCAATAGCAAGAATGTCCTTCCTCAAATTAGGGGACCAAAACTGCACACAATACTCCAAGTGTGGTCTCACTAGGGCCTGTACAACTGCAGAAGGGCCTCTTTGCTCCTATACTGAACTCCTCTTGTTGTGAAGGCCAACATGCCATTCGCTTTCTTCATTGCCGTCTGTAGCTGCATGCTTACTTTCATTGACTGATGAACAGGGATCCTGAGATCCCATTGTACTTCCCCTTTTCCCAACTTGACACCATTTAGATAATAATCTGCCTTCCTGCTTTTGCTAACAAAGTGGATAACCTCACATTTATCCACATTAATCTGCATCTGCCATAAATCTGCCCACTCACCCAACCTGTCCAAGTCCCCTTTCATTTTCATAGCTTCCCCCTCACAGTTCACACTGCCACCCAGCTTTGTGTCATCTGCAAATTTGCTAATGTTACTTTGAATTCCTTCATTGATGTATATTGTAAATAACTGCGGTCCCTGGACCCGTCCACTAGTCACTGCCTGCCATTCTGAAAGGGACCCGAAACAAGAGATAGTCTCCATTGCCTGGTACACAAAAATGCTGGAGAAACTCAGCGGGTGCAGCAGCATCTATGGAGCGAAGGAAATAGGTAACGTTTCGGGCCGAAACCCTTCTTCAGACCCTTCTCCATTGCCTGTTGGGCCTTCCTCATTTACCAAAGAATATAATCTAAAAAAGTACAGCGTTGATGTGATAGATGAGGAATTGGATCATTTGAAAATATGCCAAGCAATGATTTGAAAAAAATATATATTTTTGAGAATTTAATCTGTTCTGAGTCTATTGTCTCACACTGAAATTTGTAGGAAGGAACTGCAGATGCTGGTAAACTCCAAAAGCAGGAGTAACTCAGTGGGACAGGCAGCATCTCTGGGGAAAAGGAATGGGTGACTGTAGAAGGTCTCGACCCAAGTCGACCCAGTCTGAAGAAGGGTCTTGACCCAAAACGTCACCTATTCCTTCTCTCCAGAGATGAACGGGCAGAGACACCCCAGACATCCCAGATACCCCAGCCAACACCCTGCCTACATCTAGCCTGAAAATCCTTGACAGAATATTTTAAGTTACAATTAGATATCCTCTCAGTCCCCTAAATTCTGGAAAATACTTCTATATTTCTAAAGTACATTTTGTTCATAAAAATATACACCAAAATACAATACAAGCAGTTACATTCATATTGTCATTAAATTAATACATTATATTTACATAGAATCAACACCACTCATGTGGCTATTTGAACAAAATACTTACAATATTTGTGGGCGATTATATGGAACCCTGCTCTAACTCCATTCATAAATTTGCAGATGACATCAATGCATTGGTTCAGAACTTGAACACTGACAAGACGTAGTGCAAGAAAGAGAGAGAAAGCTTAGTAGCATAGCTTAGTTTAGTATAGTTTATTGTCACAGGGACCAAGTTACAGTGAAAAAGCTTTTTTGTTGAGTGTTAACCAGTCAGCAGAAAGACAATACATGATTACAATCGATCTATTTACAGTGTATAGATACATGATAAGGGAATAACATTTAATGCAAGGTAAAGCCAGCAAAGTCCGATCAAGGGTAGTCCGAGGGTCACTAAAGAGGTAGATAGAAGTTCAGCACTGCTCTCTGGTTGTGATAGGATGATTCAGTTGCCTGATAACAGCTGAGAAGAAACTGTCCTCAAATGGTGTCATGGAAATAAGCTCTACCTCACTGTCAGCAAGACCAAGGGGTTAGAGAGTCATAGAGTCATAAAGTGATACAGTGTGGAAACAGGCACTTCAGCCCAACTTGCCCACACTGGCCAAAATGTCCCAGCAACACTAGTCCCACCTTCCTGCGCATGGTCCATATCCTTCCAAACCTGTCCTATCCATGCACCTATCTTACTGTTTCTTAAACTACCACCTCTGGCAGCTTGTTCCCTACACCCACCATCCTTTGTGTAAAAATGTTACCCCTCGAATTCCTATTAAATCTTATCTCCTTCACCTTGGACCTATGTGCTCTGGTCCTTGATTACCCTATTCTGGACAAGAGACTCCTGACAATATTTGTCCATTATTCCTCGATTTCAGGAAGCAAAGTGTTGTCCGTGTCACAGTTAGCATTAATGGGGCTGAAGTGATGGTCAATAGCTTCAAGTTCCTGGGGTATAATTATCACTAAAAATTTGCCTTCATCTAACAACAGTGAGTCCAAGAAAGTACACCAATGTCTCCCCATCCCGAGAGGCTAAGGAAAGTCAGCATCTCTCTGAAGACTTTTACTAATTTCTAGATGCATTGTTGGCGGCATTCCTTCACAATTTGGTTTATCAGCTGGTCAGCCCAAGACTGCAAGAAAATGCAGAGAGTTGTGGATGCAACCCAGTCCATAGTGTAAACCAACCTTAAGCCATCGACTCCATCCACACATCACATTGCCTCAGGAAAGCAGCCAATGCAATCAAGGACTCTCCTAACATGGTCATTCTCTCTTCTTCCCCCTCCCATCAGACATAAGGTACAAACGTGTAGAACAGTTAGTATTAGTTGACCTGATCCATGTGATGATTACTGTATACCGCTGTACACTCAAACAGCTATCTGGTTGAGTGTCTCACATATAATCCAGCCTGCTAGTCCAGCCTCTGGTTAGATTTGTCATAGAACATGAGCTTACAACACCTATGCATTTGAGCTCTGTGTGCTTTCTTAATAAATAAATATACTGATGTATGGATTCTGAGTTATTACACATTCCTACAAAAAGCATAAAAGCTGCACCACCAGGTTCAAGAGCAGCATTTTCCTTGCTGTTACCAGATTTCTGAATGTACTTCTCATTAACAAAGAATGAATTTCCGTCTTCCAATCTACCTCATTGCAGCCCTTGCACTTCATTTTTATCAGCATTTTTTTGAAACTGATTTATTTTTATTTTCTCTTTGACACAATCTAATGTATTCATGTATGGTATGAGATGTCCGTATAGCAAGTAAAATAAGTTTTAGCACTGTTTTTCAGTAAATGAGACAAAAAAATTTTGATACCAATATCACAATCCACAGATGTGCTAGCTGGTAGTTTAACTGGCTGCAAAAACTTATACATGATCGGTGCAGGAATCAGAGATAACATACAAATCATGTGAAGGAACAGAGTTAAAGTGTTTACCAACCGGGAGATCATGTGGGCCTCGGTGGACTGAGCGAAAGTGTTCAGCAAAACGATCGCAGAGTCTGCGCTTGGTCTCGCATTCCCAATTCTCACCCCCCTCCTCCTCACCCACTGCGCCACCAGGACTCGCACATATTTCTCTCCTCCCCCTCCCCTTCCAACTACACTCCTCTGGCTTCACAATTTGCAACTCTTCAGTCTCATCTTTGGCCTTTGATCAACCATCTGCCTTCTCTCACCTGTGATTCACCTCTTACCTGACATGCTTTGTCCTGCGCTTTGTCTCTTCCAGTTTTCTTCCACCCCCCACATTCAATCTACAGTAGTCACAACTTGAAATATCACCTATCCATGTTCTCCAGAGATGCTGCCAAACCGTTGAGTTGCTACAGCACCTAGTCCCTTTTTTTTGCACCTTGAAATAGTTCTCTTCAGATGCCGACATTATTCCTACCCTAGATTGACATTCATTCTTTCATTCCGTCCTTCCGTCCTTCCTTCCTTCCGTCCGTCCGTCCGTCCGTCCGTCCGTCCGTCCGTCCGTCCGTCCGTCCATCCGTCCGTCCGTCCGTCCGTCCATCCATCCATCCCTCCATCCATCCATCCATCCATCCATCCATCCATCCATCCATCCATCCATCCATCCATCCATCCATCCATCCATCCATCCATCCATCCACCCATCCACCCATCCACCCAACTACCCAACTATCGCTAAAACTCTCATCCTGACCACTTCCGCTTTGCGATGTATTTAAATTTGCGCAAAAACTGTACCCTATATCGCTGGGATGTTTTGCCACCTTACTCACCGTTCTCCTCTTCTCCAAGCACACCAAGTTTTTTTCCGATCGGTGGAATTTTACAAAAGGTATGAAGGTTTAAAAAATCGTGAGTAGAGCAGATTGGTCTTCTCGCCTGTCATTCACCATGAAGGTAACGCCCCTTCCGGCACCCATGTCTGGCGGGGAGAATAAAGCTGAAGCGGACTGCGAGCGGGGGGCTGTGCTGTGCGAGCGAGGGGCTGTGCTCTGCGAGCGGGGGCTGGGTACTGCAAGCGGGGGCTGGGTACTGCAAGTGGGTGCTGTGTTCTGCGAGCGAGGGGATGTGTTCTGCGAGCAGGGGCGGCGACCACCGCCACGTCGACCCGGGTGCTGATGTGTGCAGCCAGGGCCGAGAGCTGTTGAGTGAGTCTGGAGCCGGTGAGTGCGGTCGGAGCCGAGGCCGGGAGCCACTGAGCCTACGCACCCCCCTCCCACACCCACACGCCCCACCCCTCCCTACACCCACCACCCCCACAACCCCCTCTCCTGCACCCCAACTCTACTGCACCCCCTCTCCTGCACCCCCCTCCCCTGCACCACCCCTCCCCTACACCCTCCCCTCCCCCAGACACCCCTACCACATACACCCCTCCCCCTCCCACACACTCCCCTCCCCCTCCCACGCAACCTCCTACCCCACCACCCCCTGAGTCCAGAGGTCCACAAGCCGTGAATGAACTGTGAGTCCACAAGCCGTGGCTGCGTGAACTGTGAGTCCACAAGCGTGGCTGACTTAACTGTGAGTCCACAAGCCATGGCTGGGTGAACTGTGAGTCCACAAGCTGTGGCTGACTAAACTGTGAGTCCATAAGCCATGGTTGACTGAACTGTGAGTCAACAACCCGTGGCTGACTGAACTGTGAGTCCACAAGCCGTGGCAGACTTAACTGTGTCCACAAGCCATGGCTGGCTGAACTGTGAGTCCACAAGCTGTGGCTGACTGAACTGTTAGTACACAAGCCATGGCTGACTGAACTGTGAGTCCACAAGCTGTGGCTGAGTGAACTGTGAGTCCACAAGCCGTGGCTGACTGAACTGTGAGTCCAGAAGCCATGGCTGAGTGAACTGTGTCCACAAGCCATGGCTGAGTGAACTGTGAGTCCACAAGCAGTGGCTGACTGAACTGTGAGTCCACAAGCCGTGGCTGAGTAAACTGTGAATCCAGAAGGCTCGCCACCCCACCCACACAGACCCGCCCACACACCCCCATCCCCCTCCCCTCGCACACCACGCCCCCAGCGGCAGGCCATGGCAGCAGCAGGCCACAGCAGCGGCAGGCCATGGCAATGCTTCCCCCCCATCGGCCCAAGCCTGAAGCCGCCCCCTTTCCGCAGCTACAGAACGCTCCCGCCGGCCCCCACCTGAAGCCTCCCCATCCCCAGCTGCAGGACTAGCCCAAGAATCCATTTGGCCCACAATGTCCAGACTAGCCCTCTGGAAACCAGTCACTTCAGCCCACAACACCCATACTAGCCCTTCCAGAATGCCCACCCCCCCCCCCCCCCCGGCCATCATATGAAGCCTTCCCTGTCCCCAGGCTGCAGGACGCTCCCCCCACCAACCCGTGACAGCCCCCTCCTGAAGCCTACCCCCTCTCCCAACTGCAGAATGCAACAAGAGATGCAACAGGAAAGAATGGACTGAATAAATCTCCTCTTTAACATTTAAATTGTTGTTATATTTTAAGAGTTATTCACATTTTAGCTTTAATAAATCCCTTTTCCACTTGCCGTGCCTGTCAGCTGCACCTGCGCAGTAATACCTGCGTGTTCTATGTCACAATGGGAACCCAATGGGGGGGAATGGCTGCGCCGCCGGAGAGCCGCTAAGAGTGGATGGGGGGGTTTGAGTGGGGGATAGAGTGAGTGCTTGGGGGGGAAAGGGCAAGGGGCAGAGTGGGGGGAAGGGCAAGGGGCGGAGTGTAGGGGGTGAGGGGAGGAGGGGGGAACAGGCGCGTCACAATGGGAACCCGCCAGCCGCACCTGCGCAGTTGGGGGGCTATGCATGAGTGGTGGAATATTGGAATTGGAGAAGAGGTGGAATATTGCATTGGGGGACCAGCCCTCCCATGTGAGAATGGGACCCAATGAGTCCCACTTAGTAAAGTATATTACTAAAACTCTCATCTTGTTTGGGAGTCTTTCTGTCTGCGTGTGTGTGAGTGATCTCAAGGAACATTGCCAAAACGGTACACAATATCGTGAAACATTTTGCATCACCCTACTCACTGTTGTCCTGTGGCCGTTTGTATAAAGTTTTGTCCAGATTGATGTTATATTTCACACGTTATTGACATTTAAACGTTTTAAACAGCCCACTTTGAGAAACGTTTCAAACAGCCCACTGTGACTGTCCTGTGAGAGCTTTCTGGCAATTGCAGCTATGACGGCACAATGGCATCTCACACTCCTCCAATCACAATGGGAACTCATTTACATATGCTGCCGTGAACATTCCGCCACCCGACAATGACATCACAATAGGATCTCAGCTGCCACCCACATTACGTACCTTTGTCCCGTCGTCATTCGTGTCAACTTTTGTTCAAATTTTATTTCACAAGTTATTGATATTTAAAAGTTGGATCGGAGATTCTGGCAGTAAGAAGCTATTACGTCACAATGGGATCTCACAGTTCTCCAATCACAATGGGATGTCATTCACATAAGCTGCCAATGACATCGCAATGGGATAAGTGTGTGATTTGTGTGTGTGTGGGGGGGGGTTAGTGTGTGGTGGAGGGGTTAGTGTGTGTTGGGAGGGGGGGTTAGGGTGTGTGTGGGGGCTTAGTGTGTGTGTGTGTGGGCGGTGGTTAGTGTGTGTGGGGGGGTAGTGTGTGTAGGGATGGGTTAGTGAGTGTGTGGGGGGTTAGTTTGTGTGTGGGGGGGTTAGTGTGTGTGGGGGGGAGTTAGTGTGTGTGTGGGGGGGTAGTGTGTGTGTGTGTGGGTGGGGTGGAATAGGGGAGAGATTTCATTTCCAGAACCATTCTTGTGGGGGGGTGGGGGTGGGGGGTGGGGGGGGTGAGGGGAGGAGGTTTCATGTGGGAAGGATTGATTGGCGTTTTACAAAAAAAGATTCCAGAACTTTGCTCCGACACTGCCCCTGGGTGAGTGGTGTATTATTGCATTGGGGGAACGGGGCCCCACATAGCAACTAATAGGTTACGTGGGGAAGGACCACAGGCTAAACTTAGTGGCATTGACATATTTTAAGAGAAATCATTGAATTGCTTGGTAGAATTAATGTAGGCAGTGTCTTATATGTTATGAACAAAGCATATGGTTTGAAAAAAAAAATGCAAAAGCTAAGATTGCCTCAAAACCCACAAACCAAATGGAAGTCATTCACACAGTAAGTCATCTTTGCGTTTGAAATAGTGCCTGCTGAAAAAATTAGATTGGCGGTGTATTAGAAGCATCCAAGGAATTCCTGCAAATGGACCCTTTTATCCTCAATGTATTTCATGCATCATTTCAAGAGCATTTTAAAGATAGCCATCTGTTGAAATGGTTGACCTGAGATATTCACAGCTTGTTCTCCTGCATAGCCTGTCACATTTTTCAGTATTGTTTTGACCCTGTGCAGCTGGCCAGACAACGAGAGTGGGAAAACAAACTACCCTCATTACTTAACTACATTCTTTGAACAGGCTACCTGTATGGCACTACGGCTATGCTGAAAGTTATGACTATATTCAGGAGAACGAGTTGTGCAACGCAAAGGAATCCAGATAAGTGTAAAGTGATACATCTTGTCAGTGCCTTTTCTGCGGACAAAAAGAGGCCAGCTTTCATTCTTTGCTGTTGGTGTCTATGGCGGATTATTGTCCTATTAGCTGCTTCAGAGGTTAAAGTGCTTGACTATCAAAGCTAATAACATTTTTTTAATCAATTGTTAATTTCCAAAAGGTTCCGATCCTCTGCACCGGCACATACCATCACATAAAAAGCACTACATTTTCAGATAATGTGAGTAAGATGTATACAATGAATAGATGGCCCTTGAGAGTATTGAGGAATGGAGAGACCTTGGTGAATATGCCCACAAACCCCTAGAGTAAATTAGGTAAATTAGTTGGAAAAGCAGGCATAAAGGGCACTTAAGAACTTTCATTACCAGTGGATGGTATATAGCAAAGGTTATGGTACAAGTAGCAACATTGGTTAGGTCACCGCTAAAGTACAATGCACATTTCTGGTCACCACATTATGAAAAGGACATAATTGCCTTGGAGACGGAGCAGAGCAGATACACCTGGATTTTGGATAGGATGGAGGCACTGCAGTTATGAATAGAGTCTGTATTGGCTGGGCTAATATTGTTTGGCTCAGAGGAGGCTGGTTGAGGACCTGATAGAGATATACAGAATTATGAGGGACATAGAGAGGATAAATGTTAAGAGACTTTTCCCATTAGCAGGGAAAGCTGGAGGGCACAGGTATAGGGGAAGAAGTGAGAGGTTTTGAGAGTATTTGAGGAAGACACATTATTTACGTAGACAATTGTTATCTGGAATGTGCTGCCTGAAGGTGACAACATCAGAGACCCTCACAACACTTCAGGAGCATCTGGACATGCACTTGATTTGCAAAGACATAGTAGATCAAATGTTGATCAATGGGACTAACATAGTAGGTATGTTACAAAACTTACCTTCAGTCGCGCTGTAATTCTGCCACTGGCCGTGTGCGCGATTTTGGCGCCTTTAAGGGGGGGGCGGGGTTAAAACGCGGTTTCTCCTCCCTTGTCCTGGAAATATTTTGTTGGAGTACAAAACTTCGCTGACAAAATCGTTCCTACCGGCGATTTGTGATTTTTTTTTTTAATTAAATCGTCAATGTCAGCGCTACAGTCATTTTAAAAGCAGCTCCTGAAGCGTCAACGCCGATAACGGGGACGGATTTCACACAATGGACAGGTAAACGAAAGTGCTTTCTTTAAATGTATAAAAGTGCTTCTTAAGAAGCCTTTAATTCACATTTTGTCATGCGACGGTGATTTTATTCCCCGAATTAACGGCAGTATTTTTCATGCCAATACGGGGTTAAATTCACCGCAAATGAACGTTCCAAAAGATCGCGTTCCAGAAATTCTCACTCGCAAGATGAATTAAATCCCCATTAATTTACAGGTATTAAACATTCAATTCCTTCCATTTGGCCTGTAAATTCATGAAAATTAGATTTAAAAATTATGTTATATTGTGAATTATTGTGTGAATGTTATTTGGACACTTAGGCTATTTAAAAATGTTAATCTATTCTTAAGAAATTGATAGATGTTTAGATCTAGTAATTGAATTTTGTAATTAGCTACAATTAGGTAACTAACTAATTATATGCTTTACTTTCATGTCTTCGAAGTAAGATTGTTTCATATTTGTTTCAGAATGCTTCAATCTATAATACCTGAAAATGTCTTTCAGTTACCATAATTTTTAAGAAAGTTATGGGCTTTTAACTGTCCTCGATCACAGCTTTTGTGTTAAGTCAATGGAAAAGCAATAGGGAACTAGATGCTAATTTCTGAGTATGATAATGGCCATAACTTTTTTAATACTGAAGATATGAAAGTGAATTAAGTGTCAAATTAAACTACTTTTTATGCTTTATCTGATGGGATAAATTGCAGACTTTATTTTTTAAATCTCAAAATTTTGTAACATTGCTAAACATAGGTGGGTACTTCTGTAGCAGTCCCAAAAGCTGTTAAAGGTGTACAATTCATTAAAACATGAAACCAAGCTGCCAGTTAGTATCTGTTATTTAACATATTAATTTGCCCTACCTTTGAACTCTGATCCAAGCGGTGTTCACAAGACGCCAGCTAGTACTTGCTACTTAACATACCCATGATACCTCCAATACACACAGACTTACTATTAACACATTTGTTGCCACTACCTTTATTAACTAAATTTTATTACATTTATTACATTTTATTATATTTATTAACTACATTTGTTACCACTGTGAGCTAAAAGGCCTGTCCCACTGTACGAGGTAATTCAAGAGTTCTCACGAGTTCCCCCTGATTCGAACTAGGAGAATTACGGTAATAGCCGGAATTACGGTAATAGCTCGTAGGTACTCGGGGCTCTCGTGGACATTTTTCAACATGTTGAAAAATCTTCACGAGCTTACCGCGTTTCCCGAGTACCTGCCGTTAGCGTTACGAGCCGCTAAGAGACGTCCCGAGCTCCGACGTACCTGCAACGTACATTCTACGTACTTACTACGAGTTTGATTTTTTTTTAAGCTCTTGAATTACCTCGTACAGTGGGACAGGCCCTTAAGTCCAGAGGATGCCAGCTGGTATGAATTTTTAACATAGTCACTGTCCTTACCTTGACACATGAGGCACTCAGAGGCCACCTGCTGGTATTTGCTAGCAACACATTCACTATCATGATCTTTGTATCCCGTTTCAACTGAGAAGTTGCAATCTAGTGTCAGGTATTAACATATTTAGTATCCTAAAAGCCCTGTCCCACGGTACGAGTTCATTCCAAGAGCTCTCCCGAGTTTAAAAAAAATGTAACTCATGGTAAGCACAGAGAATGACGTAGCGGGTATGTCGGAGCTCGGGGATGTCTCTTAGCGGCTTGTAACGCTAACTGCAGGTACTTGGGAAGACTCGCTAACTGCAGGTAAGCACGTTGAAAAATGTCCACGAGATCCCCGAGAACCGACGAGTGGCCATTACCGTAAATCTCCGAGTTTGAATCAGGGCAAACTCGGGAGAACTCTTGGAATGAACTCGTACCGTGGGACAGGGCTTTTACCAGTGGTGGACCAACATTTTTGGGGCCCTCGTTCGTTCATTCTTTTGCTCGTGTGTCAGACGATGTAGTTCACTGTTGGCTTCTGTCATCATCCAACATGTTGACAAAATTGTCGACCGACACGTCACAGAGTGCATTGCTTCGTCGCTTCCAGAGATCGCCATGAGGAAGCTTCTGTCATGATCCCCAATGGGGCCCTGAAGCTTGAACTGTTATGGGGGCCCCTTCGCAATGAGCAACGAGGTCTGGGTAACCACTGTTATCCTCTTCAATGGGGTTGTTCCATGACAGGCTGGCTAGGCCCCCGGCGGAGTCCAGGGGCAGCGCCCCGGTAGGGGTTCAGAGGGCAGTGCCCCCTGAAGCTCCTGCATTTTCAATAAATTGAAAGTGATTCTCAAGCTTTCTGCTGGTAGTTTACATAACAGAAGCTTAGAATTTTTATAAAACATAAGCTGTAAAATAACCCCCAAAAGATATATATTTCATGAAATAGACAATAGACATTTCGATGATCAACCACAATCAGTACCCCATTCCTGCCTTCTCCCCATATACCTAGAATTCCATATTCCACAAATTCACAACTCTGGGTGAAAAGCTTTTTCTCATCTCAGTGCTAGGCAAAGAGACATTTCAGGTAACATATTTTTGTAAAGATTTTTTAGCTGTATGAGGCCATTTATTGAAACATAAGATTATTAGGGGTTTGGACACGTTAGAGGCAGGCATGTTTCCAATGTTGGGAGAGTCCAGAATCAGGGGCCACAGTTTAAGAATAAGTGGTAGGCCATTTAGAAGGGAGATGAGGAAATGGAGGACTATGCATGAGTGATGGAATATTGGAATTGGAGGAGAGGTGGAATATTGTGTTGGTGGACAAGTCCTCCCGTGTGAGAATGGGACCCAACTGGTCCCACTTAATCTAGTATATTACTAAAACTCTCATCTTGTTTGTGAGTATGTCTGTCTGCGTGTGTGTGAGTGATCTCAAGGAACTACGCCGAAATGGTACACAATAGCATGAAAAAAATGACATCACCTTACTCACTTTGTCCCGTGGCCATTTGTATAAATTCATTCAGATTGATGTTATATTTCACAAGTTATTGACATTTAAACGTTTAAAACAGCCCACTTTGAGAAAAATAACTGTGACTGTCCTGTGAGAGCTTTCTGACAGTTGCAGCTCTGACGGCACAATGGCATCTCACACTCCTCCAATCACAATGGCATCTCATTTACATACGCTGCCGTGAACATTCCGCCACCCGACAATGACATCACAATGGGATCTCAGCTGCCACCCACCTAACGCACCTTTGTCCCGTCGTCATTCGTGTCAAGTTTCGTTCAGATTTTATTTCACAAGTTATTGATATTTAAAAGTTGGATCGGAGAATCTGGCAGTAAGAAGCTATTCCATCACAATGGGATCTCACAGTTCTCCAATCACAATGGGATGTCATTCACATAAGCTGCCAATGACATCGCAATGGGATAAGCGTGTGATTTGTGTGTGTGGGGGGGGTTATTGTGTGGTGGAGGGGTTAGTGTGTGTGTGTGTGTGTGGGGGGGTTAGTGTGTGGGAGGGGTTGGTGTGTCTGGGGGGGTTATTGTGTGCGTAAGGGGGTTAGTGTGTGTGTGGGGGGGGTGGGTTAGTGTGTATGGGGGATTTGTTAGTGTGTGGGGTGGAGTTAGTGTGTGTTTGTGAGAGGTTAGTGTGTGTGTGGGGGTTAGTGTTGAGTGTGCGGGGGGGTTAGTGTAAAGAATCTATAACGAGGCATCGTTACTTTACTATCTTTATTCATACTGGAGCATTACATATCGCACTAGCTGTACGTGGTCTGTCACAGGAACTAGAGAGCGATCTGTGGGTGGGGAGGTTGTAGTTATACTTGTGATATGGGGAGTGGTTAGTAGGTATGAGGTCACTATGTTAAAGGCACATGCATATATCATCTACATCCTTCCCCTTGGAAACGACAGGCAAATACAATAGTGACAGGGCGACCACGGCTCATGCGCTAGGACAGTTAAACAAAATCGCCATAGCGGACAGGCGGTTTGACAAGACGTCCCGACCGGGTTCGCATCTCACCATCCTCCCTTCCGGCAGGAAGAAGAGGCACCGATGGGGGCAGACGAACCTGAAAGGGGGAAACGGGAGGAGACGGAGGAGACCGCGGCACCAAAAGCGGAGGTGATGCGCGATCAGGAGCGGGCAGAGCGCGAGCAGACGAGCGAGGACTAGCCGGAGTAGGGTGGGACGGAAGGAGTTGAGGTGGTGTAGACTGTTGCATGTTAGGAAGGACGGGCAGAGCATCGGCCGGACGCGAAAATGGCAGTGGGGGAGCAAAGGGATCCGCGGCAGGAGGACGCGGCTCGTTGACGAGCCGAAGGTGCTGGCGGGACCGTCGGTAAATGGCTCCCGCATGGTCGACGAGATATAACCTGGGCGACCCCGCAGAGCCGACGACGGTAGCGAGCTTGGAGTGACCGGAAGGGGTCCGCATACGGACAACTTGACCGGGGAAGAGGCGCGGCAGCGGGTGACAGGACCTGTCATGGGAACGCTTTTGGACATCGTGCCTGAAGGCAATGCGTTTCTGAACCGCCGCAGGCGTGAGGACAGAGGGTATGAGGGAGCGCTGGGCCTCAGGGAGCGGGAGTCTGGTAGCGCGAGACATGAGCCGCTGAGCAGGGGAACCCATGGCAGAGTCGCGGGAAATGTTGCGGAGGTTGAGGAGGGCCAGATAGAAATCGGAGATAATACCACGACATTGTTCCAGCAGGTTCTTCGCACTGCGGACGGCACGCTCGGCCAGACCGTTGCTTTGCGGGTACTCCGGGCTGCTGGTGAAATGGTGGAAGTTCCACCTGGAAGCGAAAGCTTTAAACTCGGAGCTCGTAAACTGGCTGCCATTGTCCGACTGCAGGCTTGCCGGGGGCCAAAAGTGCCAAAATGAGGGCATAACCTGTCGATGATGGCCGAAGAGGTTAGGGAGTGCAGCCGGTCGACTACAAACCAGCTGGAGTAGGAGTCAACGAGAACCAGGAAGTGTTTGCCTCGCCACTCGAAAATGTCGATGGCAACCGCCATCCAGGGCAGTTCGGGCACGTGCTGCAGAAGCGGTTGGCGCTGCTGGTGGGGGGCGAGACTGTTGCAGGTGGAACACGAGGAGACCCTCTCCCGGATGTATTTGGCCATACCCGGCCAATAGAACTGGCTCCGGGCGAGAGACACGGTGGCTTCGGCCCCAGGATGTCCGCGGTGAGCGACCTGAAAATAGTGGTCGTGCAGCGCAGCAGGCACGACCACCTTGTGACCCTTCACCACCACGCCGTCGTGTAGTACGAGCTCGTCACGGACCAGGAAGTAGGGCACGGCACCAGCCGGCAGCGCGGAACGACGGTCGGGCCAGCCCCGCCGGATGACGGCAGAAAGCTGTTGCAGGGCAGGGTCATTGGTAGTGTGTTCAACCAGGGACTTCATCTGCTGTGAAGGGACGATGTTCACTTGGAGCACCATTAGATCAGACATCTCATATGGGTGGCGAACGGTGGACGTTAGCGGGGCGCGAGACAACGTGTCGGCCACGAACATGTCCTTGCCCTTACGATAAACCACATCGAACGTGAAGCGTTGGAGCTGCAGCATCATGCGCTGCAGGCGGGATGAGGCGACATGGATCGACTTGTTGAGAATGGTGACAAGCGGCTGGTGGTCAGTTTCAATGGTGAAAGTGTTGCCCAAGACGTAGTCTTTGAATTTGGAGCAGGCAAGCACCACGGCCAGTAGCTCCTTCTCGATCTGTGCGTAGTGCTGTTCGGTGGTGGTCATGGTGCGGGATGCGAAGGAGACAGGCAGCTGTAGGCCGTCATGGACCCGGAGACAGGCGGCACCGAGTCCGAACTGAGAGGCGTCGCAGGTGAGGACAATGGGACACTGCAGGTCAAAAAACTTGAGTGTGGGGGTGCTGATTAGCTTGGATTTAAGGATGTCGAATGCTTTCTGGTGGTGGGGGAACCAAGCCCAGGACGTGTCCTTTTTTATCAAATCCCTCAGGGGAGCGCTGAGCTCGCTGAGGTCGGAGATGAACTTCCTCAGGTAGTTTACCATGCCCAGGAAGCGTTGTAGGCCTGCCACATTAGTAGGAGAAGGCATCCCGGAAATGGCAGCCATTTTTTGCGGGTCCGGTTTCAGCCCCTCGGCGGTGAATACATGTCCAACATAGGTGACCTCCGGGACGCGAAATCGGCTCTTCTTGGGGTTCAGTTTCAAGTTGATTTCCCGGGCCCGGTCCAGGACCTGGCGGAGGTTGACATCGTGTTCGGCAACGTCCTTACCGTAAACGAGGATGTCGTCAACGATGATGGCGCATGGTCGATCTGAAAACAGCTGCTCCATTGTCCGTTGGAATACCTCGCTGGCAGAGTTGATTCCGAATGGCATTCGGAGAAACCGAAATCTGCCGAAGGGGGTGGCGAAAGTTGTCAAGATGGACGACTGCTCGTCAAGTGGTATTTGCCAGAAGGAGCTTTTGGCATCAAGGACAGAAAAAAACGTTGCCGGACCAACCTGTGCAGCGACTTCTTCTACCGTTCTCATAGGGTAGTGCGGGCGTCTAATGGCCAGGTTGAGGTCTTTGGGGTTGATGCAGATGCGTATCTCGCTTTTGTCCTTTTTCGCGGCAACAACCATGGTAGAGACCCAC
This sequence comes from Malacoraja senta, assembly GCA_038087875.1. Lineage (NCBI taxonomy): Eukaryota > Metazoa > Chordata > Chondrichthyes > Rajiformes > Rajidae > Malacoraja > Malacoraja senta. The sequence continues at coordinate 56,513,546 of CM075982.1, read as the reverse complement.
CTGGTGGGCTCGATGACCGCCTTTAGGATGCCCATTTTTACCATACTGTGTGGTGTCGACTCCACTTTGGCCTTCATTGCGAAGGAGACAAGGTGAGGTCCATTGACCACTGGATCGACCTTACGGTCTACTACAATCTTGTAGCTGCAGGGCAGTTTGCCCAGCTCATCATCAAAGGGGTCGGGATATTCGGCCAACGGGTCCATGAGGGCCTGCATCTGGTGAATGTCACGGTGGAAAGATACCAGGCCCATTTCCTGGCATGCCCGGATACCCAGCAGGGTAATGCATTTTTGATCGAGGAGATAGAAGGTGAGGAGCCGAGAGGACTGCAGTATCTTGCAGCTTAGCGTAGCCTTGCCCACAGGAGTAAGAATCGCTCCTCCGTAGGCATGCAAGGTTGAGCTGTCAGAAAAAATCTGCTCAATTGTCCTTATCTGTTTGAAGAGTATTGTTGACATAACGTTCGCAACTGCCCCGGTGTCAATCTTAGCAGTGAAGGTCGAGTTGTTCACAGTTACTCGCACAGAAGGGTCCGTTATCATAGCAGGTGCGTCCAACACAGTAAACAGGTTGTTCTCCCCCTGAGAGGAGTCGGATTCAGATACAGACTGTTCGTCGAAATAGCACGGGGGCTGAGCTCATTATCAGTTTGTAAAAGGTTGTTTACATTGCCCCTCGGAGCAGCGACAGGCTTCCCACGGGAACGACAGGCCGCAGCGAAAAGGTTCAATTACTTGCAGACATTACACGTTTTACCCAAGGCAGGGCACACATTGTATTGATGAGTGGTGAAGTTGCAATTAGGGCACCTTTGCCGGGCACCTCCCCCGGGAGCAGTACCGAACCCCGGGGCACGTCCCCCTTGAGCAGCGAGCGACCCCGGGGGCCGCGACCGGGGCGTGTTCATCAGACGACTGGAAGTGCTGGCAAGGTTAATCGCCTGGTCAGCCGGTGACACCGCCGAGGTGACAGCTTCAGCTAAGCGGGTGGCGTGCATCGCATCGTTGAAAGTCAGATCGGGCTTCCGCAAAAGTTCGGCCCTGAGCTTATCATCGCGGAGACCGTAAACCAGGAGGTCCCTGATAATCTCCTCGGGGGTCAACGTGTTGAGGCGGCAGCGCCTGGCCAGGTGTCGCAGCACAGAGACATAGTTTTCTGCAGATTACCCAGGGAGCTGACGCCGTGCGAACAGTTTAAAACGTTCTAAGATGCAGTTTGTTGGAATATCACAAATAGCATTAAACTTAGCCACCAGACATACCGGGTCCCGAGCTGATTCTCCCGCAGCGTAGACGAAGAAGTCAGATCGAGTCAGGGCCTCGGGACCAGCCAAGTTGAGAAGCAGAGAGGCTTTGAGCTCTGGGGTGGCGGCAGGATGAGCGATCGTGACATAGTGTTCAAAGTCACGTTTGAAGACATCCCATCGATGGGCAATGACTGAATCGAAAACGAGCACATCAGGCTTACGGGCAGAAGTGGCCATAACGAGGAAATGAGAAGGCGGGGGAAACAAAATACTGGGACAAAATTAAATGATAAACCGATAGACAGGAGGCGCAAGGTAAGTGGTGTGACACCATGTAAAGAAGCTATAACGAGGCATCGTTACTTTACTATCTTTATTCATACTGGAGCATTACATATTGCACTAGCTGTACGTGGTCTGTCACAGGAACTAGAGAGCGATCTGTGGGTGGGGAGGTTGTAGTTATACTTGTGATATGGGGAGTGGTTAGTAGGTATGAGGTCACTATGTTAAAGGCACATGCATATATCATCTACAGTTAGTGTGTGGCGCGGAGTTAGTGTGTGTGGGGGGGGGTTAGTGTGTGTGGGGGGGTTAGTGTGTGGGGGGGTTTAGTGTGTGCGGTCGGGGGTTAGTGTGTGTGGGGGGGGGAGTGTGTGTGGGGATGGATTACAGTGTGTGGGGGGTTAGTGTGTGGGTGGGGTTAGTTTGTGTGTGTGGGGGGGGGTTAGTGTGTGTGTGTGTGTGGGGGGGTTAGTGTGTGTGTGGGGGGGTTAGTGTGTGGAGGGGGGGGTTAGTGTGTGTGGGGATGGATTAGAGTGTGTGGGGGGTTAGTGTGTGTGTGTGGGGTGGGAGTAGTGAGTGGGGGGGAGGGGTTGGAACAGGGGAGAGATTTAATTTCCAGAACATTTCTTGTGGGGGGTGGGATGGGGGGGTGAGGGTGGAGGTCTTCACATGGGAAGGAATGAGTATCCTTTTACAAAAAAAGATTCCAGAACTTTCCTCCGACGCCGCCCCTGGGTGAGTGGTGGATTATTGCGTTGGGGGAACGGAGCCCAACGGGTCCAACTTGGGCTCACATAGCAACAAATAGGTTACGTGCAAAAGGACCATAGTCTAGACTTAGTGGCATTGACATACTTTTAAGAGAAATCTTTGAATTGATTGTTAGAATTAATGTAGGCAGTGTCTTACATGTTATGAACAAAGCATATGCTTTGAAAAACAAATGCAAAAGCTAAGATTGCCTCAAAACCCACATACCAAATGGAAGTCATTCACACGGTAAAGTCATCTTTAAAAAATATTTGCGTTTGGAATAGAGCCTGCTGATAAAATTAGATTGGCAGTGTATTGGAAGCTTCCAAGATATTCCTGCAAATGGACCCTTTTATCAATGTATTTCATGCATCATTGCATGAGCATTTTAAAGATAGCCATCTGTTGAAATGGTTGACCTGAGATATTCACAGCTTGTTCCCCTGCATAGCCTGTCACATTTGTCAGTATCGTTTTGACCCTGTGCAGCTGGCCGGACAATGAGAGTGGGAAAACAAACTACCCTCATTACTTAACTACATTCTTTGAACAGGCTACCTGTATGGCACTACGGCTATGCTGAAAGGTATGACTATATTCAGGAGAACGAGTTGTGCAATGCAAAGGAATCCAGATTAGTGTAAAGTGATACATCTTGTCAGTGCCTTTTCTGTGGACAAAAAGAGGCCAGCTTTCATCTCATTCTTTGCTGTTGGTGTTTATGGCGGATTATTGTTCTATTAGCTGCTTCAGATGTTAAAGTGCTTAACTATCAAGGTTAATAACATTAATTTTTTTACATTTTAGTAATCTTTTTGTAAGATTTAAAAAAATTAAAATCAACTGTGTTAATTTCCAAAAGGTTCCGATACTCTGTACCGGCACATACCATCACAAAAAAAGCACTACATTTTTGGATAATATGGGTAAGATGTATACAATGAATACATGGGGCTTGAGAGTATTGAGGAATGGAGAGACTTTGGTGAATATGCCCGCAAACCCCTAGAGGTGGTAGCTCGGGTAAATTAGTTGGTAAAGCAGGCATAAAGGGCACTTACGAACTTTCATTACAAGTAGATGGTATATAGGAAAGGTTATGGTACAAGTAGCAACATTGGTTAGGTCACCGCTAAAGTACAATGCACAGTTCTGGTCACCACATTATGAAAAGGACATAATTGCCTTGGAGAGGGAGCAGAGCAGATACACCTGGATTTTAGATAGGATGGAGGCACTGCAGTTATGAAAAGAGTCTGTATTATCTGGGCTAATATTGTTTGGCTCAGAGGAGGCTACTCGAGGTCCTGATAGAGATATACAGAATTATGAGGGACATAGAGAGGGTAAATGTTAAGAGACTTTTCCCTATGGCAGGGAAAGCTGGAGGGCACAGGTATAGGGGAAGAAGTGAGAGGTTTTGAGAGTATTTGAGGAAGACATTATTTACAAAGACAATCGATATCTGGAATGTGCTGGCACATCAGAGACTCTCACAACACTTCAGAAGCATCTAGACATGCACTTGATTTGCAAAGGCATAGTAGATGGGACTAACATAGGTGGATACTTCTGTAGAAGTCCCAAAAGCTGTTGAAGGTCTACAATCATTAAAACATGAAACCAAGCTGCCAGTTAGTATCTGTTATTTAACATTCATTTTCCCTACCTTTGAACTCTGATGCATGCGGTGTTCAGAGAACGCCAGCTAGTACTTGCTACTTAACATACCCATGATACCTCCAATACACACAGACGTACTATTAACACATTTGTTGCCACTACCTTTATTAACTACATTTTATTACATTTATTACATGTTATTACATTTATTAACTACATTTGTTACCACTGCGAGCAAAGTCCAGAGGACGCCAGCTTGTATCAATTTTCAACATAGTCACTGTCCTTACCTTGACACATGCAGCACTCAGAGGCAACCTCCTGGTATTTTATAGTAACACATTCACTGTCATTATCTTTGTATCCCGTTTCAACTGAGAAGTTGCAGTCTAGTGTAATTTATTAACATATTAAGTATCCTTACCAGTGGCGGACCAACATTTTTGGGGCCCTCGTTCGTTCATTCGTTCGCTCGTGGGCCAGACGATGTAGCTCGCTGTTGGCTTCTGTCATCGTCCAACATGTTGACAAAATTGTCGACCGACGTGTCACAGAGTGCATTACTTCGTCGCTTCCAGGGATCGCCACGAGGAAGATTCTGTCATGATACCCATTGGGGCCCTGAAGCTTGAACTGTTATGGGGGCCCCTTCGCAACGAGCAACGAGTTCTGGGTAACCACTGTTATCTTCTTCAATGGGGTTGATCCACGACAGGCTGGCTAGGACCCCGGCGGAGTCCAGGGGCAGCGCCCCGGTAGGGGTTCAGAGGGCAGTGCCCCCTGAAGCTCCTGCATTTTCAATAAATTGAAAGTGATTCTCAAGCTTTCTGCTGGTAGTTCACATAACAGAAGCTTAGAATTTTTCAAAGCTGTAAAATAACCCCCAAAAGATATATATTTCATGGAATAGACAATAGACATTTCTATGATCATCCACAATCAGTACCCCATTCCTGCCTTCTCCCCATATCCCTTGAATTCCTTATTCCACAAATTCACAACGCTGGGTGAAAAAGCTTTTTCTCATCTCAGTGCGAGGCAAAGAGACATGTCATGGAACATCGTTTTGTAAAGATTTTTTTAGCTGTATGAGGCCATTTCTTGAAATAAGATTATTAAGGTTTGGACACACTAGAGGCAGGACATATATTTCCAATGCTGGGAGAGTCCAGAATCAGGGGCCACAGTTTAAGAATAAGGAGTAGGCCATTTAGAACGGAGATGAGGAAATACTTTTTCACACAGAGAGTTGTGAATAGACAATAGACAATAGGTTTAGGAGTAGGCCATTCAGTCCTTCAAGCCAGCATCGCCATTAAATGTGATCATGTCTGATCAGCCACAATCAGTACCCTGTTCCTGCCTTCTCCCCATATCCTCTGACTCCGCTATCTTCAAGAGTAGGTTGGCAGTGGAGGCCAATTCACTGGAGGCTTTCAAGAGAGAGAGAGATAGAGCTTTTAAAGATAGCAGATTCAAGGGATATAGGGAGAAGACAGGAATGGGGTACTGACTGTGGATGATCATAGAAATGTCTATTGTCTATTTCATGAAATATGTATCTTTTGGGGGTAAAGGGCCTGTCCCACTTTACGAGGTAATTCACGAATTCTCCCGAGTTTTCCCCTGATTCAAACTCGCAGAACGTTCGTAACGAGTCTGTAGGAGGCCGTCGGAGTTCGTGGATATATAGTTGCGGCCCGTATGCTAGCCGCAGGTACTCAGGGCATCAGGTAAGTCGGGACGTTTTTTCCATCACGAAGAAAAATGTCCACGAGTAGTAAAATAGTTGGGATGAAAAGAATTGCAACTTTGTACTCGTAGTTAGTTCGTGGGCAGACTAGTACATATTCATGGAAGGTCGTGGAAGGTCATAGGAGTTCGTAGATTACCATGATCTTGGGGTTTTTTTTAGGTCCTTTAAACTCAGCAGAGGTTTTGGACTCATAAAGTGGGACAGGCCCTTTATTTTACTGCTTATGTGTTCGAAAAATTCTAAGATTTTGTTACGTAAACTACCAGCAGAAAGCTTGAGAATTACTTTCAATTTATTGAAAATGCAGGAGCTTCAGGGAGCGTTGCCCCCTGAACCCCAGGGGACCCTGCCGGGGGCCTAGCCAGCCTGTCGTGGAACAACCCCATTGAAGAAGATAACAGTCTTTACCCAGACCTCGTGCTGATTGCGAAGGGACCCCCATAACAGTTCAAGCTTCAGGGCCCCAAAAATGTAGTTCCACCACTGTCCTCACCTCACCCATGCTCACATCCCCTCACCCACACCTCGACTAATCCCCTCGCCTCACTAAACCCCTCGCCTCAATGACACCTCACTATCAAACTTCTTCTCACACCTAAACCTCACCTCGGTACTCGGACGTGGTGTCGAAGGACGAGAAGCCGAAGCAAAGAAGTGGAAGCCAAATAACCGAATGGAAATGAAGCCGAAAAGCCAACTAACCGAAAGGGTGGGATGCCTAAAAGCAAACTCACTGAAAGGCCGCTACACTGAAACGCCAACTCACTGAAAGGCTGCATCATCTACAAGCCAACTCACCGAAAGGCCGCTCTGCTGAATAGCCAAATAACGGACATGACATAGATACATAGATACATAGAAAATAGGTGCAGGAGTAGGCCATTCGGCCCTTCGAGCCTGCACCGCCATTCAATATGATCATGGCTGATCATCCAACTCAGTATCCCGTACCTGCCTTCTCTCCATACCCCCTGATCCCTTTAGCCACAAGGGCCACATCTAACTCCCTCTTAAATATAGCCAATGAACTGGCCTCAACTACCCTCTGTGGCAGAGAGTTCCAGAGATTCACCACTCTCTGTGTGAAAACGTTTTTCCTCATCTCGGTCTTAAAGGATTTCCCCCTTATCCTTAAGCTGTGACCCCTTGTCCTGGACTTCCCCAACATCGGGAACAATCTTCCTGCATCTAGCCTGTCCAACCCCATAAGACTTTTGTAAGTTTCTATAAGATCCGCTCTCAATCTCCTAAATTCTAGCGAGTATAAGCCGAGTCTATCCAGTCTTTCTTCATATGGAAGTCCTGACATCCCAGGAATCAGTCTGGTGAACCTTCTCTGCACTCCCTCTATGGCTATAATGTCCTTCCTCAGATTTGGAGACCAAAACTGTACGCAATACTCCAGGTGTGGTCTCACCAAGACCCTGTACAACTGCAGTAGAACCTCCCTGCTCCTATACTCCAACTGACGTCGCCAGGGGGGGCGGTACTTGTCAGCGATTGGTCCAGACCCCTGTGTCCATCACATCACTGGCCGGTGGAGATGGGAGGGTGGGGGTCATTTCCCCACACAATCCATAGGTGACTGGGCACTCTGAACCCGAGCACCAAGTTGTAAGCGGCCGAAGGAGTGCATCCCTCAGGACAGCCCCCACTCTCCCACGGCCACGGCCGCCCTCCGCCTCGACTCCCCTGTGCGGCCGCACTGTGACGGGCTGTGGGTCGGCAGCGCAAACACACACACACACACACACGGCGCCGGGTGGAGCAGAGGTGTGGGACATGCTGGTCCCTCCGCCCACCCAGAGTCACTGACCGCGATGCAGCACCATCAGCTCGAGTTCGACACTTGATGGTCGAAGGGCCCGTGTTTGTGCCATATGACTATAAATACATGGAATTAAATTTTTCGGAAAGGAATTAAAATATTATTTGATTGTTAGCTCACTGTAAGAAAGACTCCATTTGCTACTGGTGAACTGAAATAGAAAATATGTTGGCTAATGCTTTTCCGCAGCACACTTTGAGGAATTTTCAAATGATCTATCAAATGAGTGAGGGACAGCACAGTGGCAAAGCTAATAGAACCACTGACTCACAAACTAGAGATCTGGGTCCAATCCTGAACTTGGATACTGTTGACAAGAGTTTATAGATTCTCCCTGAAACCAGGTGCCCCGGTTTCCTGCCATAACTCCCAAATATAAAACATAGAACAGAGTACAGGAAGAGAGAGGCACAAGGAGCAGCTTTCAACCCAATGGTATAAACCTTGAATTTTTCAATTTTAGGTAACCTCGACAAACCCCTCTGCCTTCGCTTTCTCCTCAAACACTGACGTCTCTCTCCCTCCCTCTATCTCCTCCCCTGAGCCCAAACTGTCCTTGCACTTATCTCTCACCTCCTCCACATACATTCCTTTCTCTAGCTTCGCAATTCACAACTCTTTACTCGATTGGTCTCATACCTTCTCTGTGTTCATCTCTGGCCTTTGTCCAATTTCTGCCTATCAAAACCCCCTCGCCTCTGCTCTGCCTATTACCTGCTATCACCTTCCAGCTTTTTTTCCCCGCAATCAGTCTGAAGGAGGCTCCCAACCCAAAAAGGTCACCTATCCCTCTGACTTTGTTCACTGAAATATTAAAAGAATGTAAGTGTGGGCGGATATATTGGGTGCAATGACCAGCTCAGATCATCTGTGAGAATATGAATGCTTGACTGTTGAAATATTAGACCGTGCGAACATTCTCATGTGCAACACAATTGAACCAGTTACTGGAAAGATGGGTTGATTCACTTTCTCTCTTTTCAGCTTAATCTAAAGGGCCTGTCCCACTTACGCGTCCTTGGCTCGCAAATTACGCGACCTCGTGGTCGCTTGAGGCGTACGGGCACCGTATGGTCACGCAGGGTCGGTCCCACTTAGAAACGCGGAGGGGTATGGAGTTGTGCGGGGCCAGTTCCGACATCGCGCGGGGCTCCGAAATTCTTGCAGTGAACAAAATCTTCGCGCGCTAACGGCATGTCGTGGAACTGACGGCCAAAGTGGAACAGGCCCCAGACCCTGGCACGATACAACGTCTCACCTTCAACTGCAGCAGAAGCAGGCAAACGATCGCCGAGCTTGGCCTGGGGCTCACGGCCATTGCGGTCCGGATCCGCCCCCACTTCTACTCCCAGAGCGGGGCCAAGAAAATTGAAGATATACACAAAATGCAGGAGTAACTCAGCGGGATCGGCAGCATCTCTGGAGAGAAGAAATGGGTGACGTTTCGGGTCAAGACCCTTCTTTTCAGACTGAAGAAGTCTCGACACGAAACATCACCCATTCCTTCTCTCCAGGGATGCTGCAGGTCCCGCTGAGTTACTCCAGCTTCCAGACGGCTGTGCGTACACATGTAATCGCGCCCGACCTTCGCTCGACCGTCTCAGCTTAACGCGACCACGAGCTCACGTAATTTATGTGCCAAGGACACGTAAGTGGGACAGGCCCTTTACTCCTTCCTATCTGACTCTTGTATCATGTTCTCCTTTGCTTGTTGTCTAGTGTATGGAATACAGACTACATACAGGGCATATGGGGATAATAGTAAGATTAAACGAGCTTACCAGTTTGAATTTTGATCTTTATTTTATGAGGAGTTACGAGGAGCGATTACTTGAAGAACCCCGCCCATCTGCATGCGAGTCAATCTTCAAAGCAGCAGTGTGAAATCACAGATAATAATAACTGAAGTAACATAGTAAGAATATAAAACAGACCTTTCAGTTGATCTTTATGATATTGAGGGCCGGGAGCGATGGGCACGTAATCGCTCATCGAAACTTCTCATAAAATAAAGATCAAACTTCAAACTGGTAAGTTCTCGTTTAATCTTACTATTTTACTTCGGAATCACGTGAATGATTCCGTGAAGAATTCAAAGCTCTGTAATTTCATGCCGTAGATACGAATCCAGGCGTCTCACACTGCATCAGTTGACTCAGGAGGAGTGAATAATGAGCAATACAGTGAAACATGGTACAGATTAACATGTTGCTTTAATTCACAAATAAATAAAGAAAATACAATAGCGACCCCTCTCTCGCAGGGGGAAGCTAGGAAACAGAACTTAAAATGGAATGGGCGAACACCCCGGTTTCGATAAGTGGTTTATTATAAAACCTGTGAAATGTCAGTTCATTTGACCATCCGCCGGCCGCGAGGATATGGTCTAGAGGGACGTCCATTGCCCTCGCTGCTGACGTTGATGCCGCCCTGGTGGAGTGAGATTTAAAATTGTCAGTATTTACTCCTGCACAAACCAGCACTTGTTTCAGCCACCTTGAGATGGTCTGGACCGACACTTTCCCATGTGGCTTTTTGTGGCTAATAAATAATTGTACTTCCGATCCTCTGAGGCCCTTGGTGACCTCAATATAACATCGCAAGTGCGCCACTACACGCAGTCGTAAATCCGTGGGATATGCTGACAGTACAAGCTTGAATCCTGACACCCCTGGTCTGCTCTGCTTTATGAGATCATATATGTAGAACATAACATCATTCCCAGATGACCCCATCCTGTCCAGTCGCAACTTCTGCAGAGTCTGAACCCTTTGCGCTGACACCAGCGCCATGAGCATGACCAACTTCAGGGTAGTCTTTACCAAAGACAAGGATGTGGCTGGACCCCACTGACGAAGCAGCGTGAGTAATAATAATAATATTTTATTTATGGGCGCCTTATACCAAAGTCTCAAGGACACCTTACAGAGTTTAACAAGTAAGAAACAAATAATCGGAGTAAAATAAATTATAAAGACATCACCAATGCACAAATTAAAGACAGAATTCGATCCAAAGACACACAAAGAAAAAAAATCAGAAACACAATGTGAAGAGAGAGCAGCGGCAGCTAAACCGCGCCAGCGTCCACTCTCCCATCCGACCGCCATCTTGGACACAGACTAAAATAGACACTACATACAAAAATCATCCCCCCACAATGGTTACCACTGTGGGGGAAGGCACAATGTCCAGTCCCCATCCCCAGTTCTCCCAGTCAGGCCTATTGAGGCCTCCACTATTGCCTCTACGGAGGCCCGATGTTGCTGGCCGTTCTCGCCGGGTGCTGTTGCCCCGGCGTCAGGAGAGTCCTCTCAGCGGCTGGGCCACCTGGAACGGCCGCTTCCATTGCCGTAGACCGCAGCTTCCGAAGCCGACAAGGCCGCGCCGGTTTGGAGCTCCCAGGCTCCTGATGTTGAAGTCGGCACCAATGTTGGAGTACCACGCTGACATCCCAGATTTCTGCATATCTAGGCCTGGGGGGATTGGAATTAAAAACACCCTTCATAAATCGGGATATTAACGGATGAGATCCTACAGACTGTAGTTCTGACCCCAAACGTAAATACGATGACAGAGCACTCCTAGCACTATTGATGGCACTATAGCTCAACCCATCATCAAAATACAATTTGGACAGAAACACTAACACATCTGGGATGGAAGCTGTGTGGTAACTAATGTTTCCTTGTAAGCAAAACGCTTCCCATTTCCTGACATGAGAGATGTACTGCTTTTTTGTACTATCCCTCCAGGACGATGTGATGATATCCACGGTCCGATTGGAAAGTCCCAGACCCAGGTATGGCCTCCTTAAAACCTGCAAATTAACAAATTAATATGATCATACAACGGGTGTTGATCTCCAGTCACAGGGTTCACCAACAGGTTATTACATTTTGGAACCACCATAATAGGTTGAGTAATAATGTCCGCAATGAGAGGGAACCATGGCTGTGTAGGCCAGTCGGGCACCACCAAAACTCCTGAAGATCTTGGTCCTGCTTGATCTTGGTCGAGCACCGACTGATGAGGCAAAATGGGGGAAATGCATATATAAACACTCCTCCCCAATGTAGCGCGAAAGCGTCTACCGCTACTGCCCCTGGATCTGGTTCCCATGAAACATACTTCGGCACCTGGTGATTAAGTCTGGATGCAAACAAATCAATATCTGGCATCCCATACCGAACAACAATTTCATTAAATACATCATGATTCAACATCCATTCTGTGTTGTCATTGAATTTGCGTGACCTGGTGTCTGCCACCATGTTGAACCTGCCTGGCAAGTAAACAGCTGAAACCCAAATGTTTCTTTTAATGCACCAATGCCAAATAAGGTTAGCCAATCTGTCACAAGATTCCGACTTGATTCCACCCATATAATTCACATACGCCACTGCCATGGTGTTGTCAATCTGAAGCTGAACATGTAAGTGATGCTTGGTGGTACAATAAGCCTTAAGCCCATAAAATGCTCCCAGTAACTCTAAATAATTAATTCCATGTGATTGGAGAATAAATGCCTCATGCAAATTCCATCTGCCTCCACAGCTAGAGATGGTATCAGTAGCCCCCCAACCTAGGGCACTAACATCAGTCTGTAACACAACTGAAGGTGCTTCAATCAAAATTTTGCTGGAACAACTCGAAATGTTTCTAATCCACCACTGAATTTCAACAATGGCTTCAGCTGGTAATTGCATGGGTCTATTGAAATGATCTGCATGATTCCTGAGTGCCTGTACCTTTGCCCCCTGTAACTGTTGGTAATGCAAAGGTCCATACTGTGCAGCTGGAAAGGCTGCTACCAATTTGCCAATCAAGCTGGCCACATGCCTAATTGAAGGTGATTGCTCTTCCATGAGCTTGATACAACCTTCAATTAAATCTAATCTCTTGCCCTTGGGCAGAGTTACAGACATGTGAGTTGAATTAACTGTGAATCCCAGATAATCAATAACTTTAACCGGGATCAATTTTGATTTAGTTGGATGAATTAGAAACCCCAGTCTCTCAAACATGAGTTTAACAGCTGAAACAGATAACTCAGCTGCCTCCTGAGTTTTTCCAATTATTAAGATATCATCTAAATAAGCCATTACAATGTGACCCTGAACCCGGAGTAGCCCCAATGCTGGTTTTAGCAGCTTTGTAAATAATCTAGGGGCTGAGGTTAACCCATTAGGCAGCGCTTTAAATTGACACAACTGCCTCATCCAACTAAATTTCAAATATCTCCGATGGTCTTTATGAACAGGCACTAATATGCATCCTTTAGATCTATACATGCCATATAACACCCTCTGAAAACCAATTGCTTGGCAGTGGCAAAAGTTTCCATCTTGAAATGCTTATACTGCACAAACAGATTAAGGTCTGTCAGGTCCAAAATAATCCGACTACCACCATCTTTCTTTGGTCTAGGAAAAATGTTTGATACAAATTGGTGAGGTTGACAAACTGTCTTCTCAACCTTTTATATATATATTTTTTATTTCAGCCTGAACCTCCGAATTTTCTTTTAGTGAGAAAACAAGTGCCCGCCTTGGTGTATGTTGTGTAGGCGGACACAAATTAGAAATGAATTCAATTCGAAACCCTTATATAGCTTGCAGTATAAATAATTCTGATGTTATCCCATACCATTCTTTCAGAAACCAGTGTAACCTTCCGCCAACTGGTAGGTAATTCTCACTGAATATGTTTCGACAAGCATCAGACCCACCTACATCCATGGTTACCAGTGGAGTTCTTTGTCCCCTTGGGAAACCGCATGGTTGCTCGTGCTGCTGCTGGAGTACGCCAGCTGCGCACATTGAATGGCCAGTTTGGTCCTTGCCCGGACCCGGTTTCGGCAAACCGCTTGTAGGGGTGCTGCCTCCGAAGGGTTCTGCTGGTCATTGGCACCTTAATGAGCCCGACGGTCTTTGCCTCGTCATCCAACTCCTTCACCCGTTTAGCGAGGTCTTCACCAAACAAAAGATTTGGTGGCTAGACGTTGCTTGGCTTACACAGGGCAGCGAATTTCGGGTTGGTTGTAGGGCGGATGGTGCTCTTTCTAAGGCAGTTAATCTCAAAGTGCACATTGCACATGAGAGCCAGGGCATCCTGCTGAACCTCAGTCAGGTGCCCACCATCCTCCGACCTCCCGAATGCCGTGATGCCGGAAGCGAGTAGCTTCAGTACCCTCTGCGCCCTGATGCCTACTCCCATATGGCCCCAAATGGCATAGTTTACTGCCGGCACTTTAAGCAGGATACAATTAACTGGTGTGTCATATTTTCGAGCTGTTGCATCCATGGTCAGCTCCTGAAGCTGGTGTGAGGCCAAGTAGTTTATTGTGGCAGCCAATTCCTCACCCAGCAGCTCTCCCAAATCTGTCGGGACGGCAAATCTTGCTGCCAGGAATGGGACCTCCGGCTCGTGCCCTTCGTCCCATGGGGCAGCCTCCAATGCAAAGCCCACAGACTCAGCGTCATACTCCTACTGACCCGGTATGCTCTCCTCCTCCTCGAGGGAGAAATTACGCAGCCCTGTAGTAGGCGCTGCTGGCTAGGGCTCTTGAAGAGGCCGGCGCTCTGGATGGATCATCCCCTCCATAAGGAGCTCCATTCTGGATAACCGTCTAAAGACGGTATCCATTCTTGGAGGGGAACCCTCCCGACCGGACTCGTCGGAGTCTATCGTCCATACAGACTTTCTGGTAGCTTTACGCCCCACCGGCGTAGCCACGGTGCCCTCAGACACCAAGTCTGCAGTCGCTGGTTTGACTATTAGCGACTGTAGATGAGCTAGGCCGCCGCCCGCTACCCGCACTCCCGCGGTCCTTTCGCAACGGCTCGCCTCACTCTCAACGATTTCTCCATGCTTGGACTTGCCCTCCTGTAACAAGATTTAACAAGCGCAGAAACGACCTCTGACTAAGTTTGACACTTACATGAGGCTTTTTAAACTTACCGCTGGAGGAGCGCTGCACCTCCGAGCTGGTCGCTGCGCCTTGCGTCAGACGTAATGACGCGCATGCTGACAGGTGGGGTTCTTCACAGAATCACTCACGTGACTCCGAAGTAAAATTGCATATACCCACTCACAAGGAAATTAAAGCAGAGACCAAAAAGACACCAGTTCCCTCATTTGCCTGGCTGTCAAGTACACGGTGCAAAATACTCTTTAAAATATCTACGTTCCTTGTGAAATTGCCTGATTAGTTAAGTCAAGAGAGTGTATTGTCATGTGTCCCAGATAGGACTGAAATTCTTGCATTTAAAAAAATAAAGTGGGATACGGAAAGGATTCAGAAGCCGGTGGCCTCCGGTGACCAGCTGTAACCTGCTGTGACCTCCCGATCTGCAGAACGCTCGTTCATTCTGCGCATTTGTACGGGGGGGGGGGGGGGGGTGGGGGGGGGGGGTTGGAACGGGCGGACGTGGGAGCCCAGCTGCAGGAGGCATGGCGCGAGCGTACTTGAGCGGGGGGGTCCAGGAGCCAGGTGGGCTTCGATTGGTGGGCATGTGGGTCAGTAAAACACAGAGTCCAGCACTGGATCAACTAAAGGGCCTGTCCCACTGCGGGGACCTAATTTGTGAGTTTAGAAGCATTTGCACTCGACTCAAACTTGCAGCATGGTCGACACATGGTCCTAGGAGGTCTATGTAACTCGCCTTCATGCTCGAGAGTTCGAGCATGAATTTCATTGTCCTATCTGGGACACATGACAATAAACTCTCTTGAATCTTGATTAGATTATATCTATTGACAGTTCCTGAACCCAATCACAAAATTCACCATTACATTGTTTCTACAGAAAGTTCTAGCAGTAAGACAGTTTACAAAAGAATAGAAACATTTCTCCAGGTAGTATAAACAATTTGAACAAAGCTTCACACTTCACAAGATAACAGCACAAACACTCTGCAACATAATTAACAGTACTTTACAACACCCCCCTGTCTGACCAAACCTAATCATGCATATTCAACACCTCTTAGCTCTTCTACAAAACCCTCAAACATATAAACAAAAGGAGAGACATTTGGACCTCGCCTGATCCTCAACTTCCATCTAGGGTCCAGACTCCTTGGAGCGTGACTCACAGCTTGCAACCTTCCACATAAAGTGGACAAACAGGCTTTGCAAATACAGAGATTCTCCATTTTGTGACATATTTTAGTTGGCCAATATTATCATTAACAGGACTTAATTATTTTATTTTATTAGAAGTACAGTAATATGGCACCAAGGTGCCTAATCTATATTGACATGTTACATTTTATGTACAGCTTCTTATTTATTCATTTTTTAATAATGAAAGAAAAAAAGAGAGAATAGATAATAAAAGATAGAAAAACGTGTGATATATGGTGTGTGAAAAGGAAAAAGGGGTGAAAGAGGAAAAGTGAAGAAAAGATAGAAAGAAAAAGAGTAGAAAATAAGAGATTAAGAGCGTTATTTATATTCTTGACCATCCTTCACCCAGTCCTGAAACAGTTCGTTTCTACGATTTTGTTGCACCATATGCTTCCAAAAAGTCGATAAATGGAGACCAACTCGTTAAGAATTGGCCTGATTTATCTATTAGGAGGAATCGCATTTCCTCAAGATGTGTGGTGTCCAACATGTTTGAAATCCACATTTTAAGCGTTGGTGTGGGTGTATTTTTCCAAAATTTAAGTATACGTTTTTTTGCCGTTATTAATCCATAATTAAAAAATAAATTTGATATGAGTTCAATTTGTTCCCGTCTTCCGTTACTCCAAATATAATCAGTTCAGTATTAGGTTCCATTTTTATCTTGAATAATTTTGTAAATATTTCAAAAATATCACTCCAGAATTTATAAAGTTGTATGCAGGAAACAAAAGAGTGTGTTATAGTTGCATTTTGGGATAGACATTTATCACAAATGGGGGAAGTATTTGGATAGAATTGATTCAGTCTAGTTTTTGAATAATATAATCTATGTATAATTTTATATTGAATTAAATTATGTCTTACATTAATCGAACATTTGTGTATATATATCAAATACTTTTCCCATGTTTCCTTCTTGATTTTTATCATTAATTCTCGTTCCCAATCTTCTCTAAGTGCCTCTGTCGATGGTAGTTCTATATTTAGAATACTATTATATAAGTATGATATTAATTTCTGTGAGTCAACCTTAATATTCATTGCTTCTTCCAGTGCGTCTAAAGCTATATTTTGATATCTTTGTATGTATTTCTTCATGAAGTCGCAGATCTGAAGATATTTAAAATATTGGTTATTTTTCAGTTTAAATTTTAATTGTAATTGTTGGAATGATAACAGATTTCCCATTTCATACATATCACCAATCCTTTTAATTCCCATTCTTTCCCATTGATTATATGTTTTATCAATAAGAGATGGTTTAAATGAAGGATTATTCACTATTGGCATTAACATTGATAGGTTACTTAATTTTAAAGATAATTTTATTTGTTTCCAAATTCTTATTGTATTATGTATAATTGGGTTATTCTTATATATTGTGTTGTTCAGTTTTATCGGGGAGAAGAGGATCGCTCCTATGTTACAAGGAGAACAATCCTCTTTCTCCATTCTTATCCATTCTGTCTGTTGGGTAACCAATAAATTATATTCTTAATATGCACTGCCCAATAATAATACAAAAAGTTCGGAAGTGAAAGTCCCCCAACGCCTTTTGGTTTGCACAAGTGTTTTCTTTGAATTCTATGTGATCTATAGTCTCAAATAAAATTGGTAATATTAGAGTCTAGTTTTTTGAAAAAGTTTTTTGGTATATATAATGGTATAGATTGAAATAGGTATAATATTTGTGGTAAAAATATCATTTTTATAGCATTTATTCTGCCTATTAATGATAACGGAAATGTTTTCCAGAATTTAATCAACGCGTTGAGTTTATTTAATAAAGGCATAAAATTAGCATTTTTCTGTTGCAATTTTAAAGGGGAATTTTAGTAGGTGTGTGGATTCTTGAGGTTTTAACGTCATGATTTCACTTTTATTCCAATTTATTCTATATCCAGAAAAAGAACCGAATTCCTCTATTAAATTTAATAAGTTTGTTATGCTCGTTTGTGAATTTGTAATGTATAGAAGTATATCGTCTGCATATAATGAAATTTTATTATTTGAGTCCCTAATATTATATCCCTGAATATTCGGATGAATTCTTATACTTTCAGCCAGGGGCTCTATCATAAGGGAAAATAGCAGGGGTGATAAAGCACATCCCTGCCTATTGCCCCTCGATAATTGAAATTTTGGAGATAACATATTATTAGTTAATATTCTTGCCGTCGGTCTATCATATAATAATTTTACCCATACAATAAAATTCTCTCCCATATTAAATTTTTGCAGTACTTTATATAAATACTGCCACTTTACCTGATCAAATGCTTTCTCTGCATCCAGAGAAACAAATGATGTATCTTCTTCCTCCGTTTTATGTGAGTACATTATATTAAACAGGCGTCTTAAATTATTAAATGAGTGTCTTTTGGGTATAAACCCCGTTTGATCTGGATTTATCAATTTACTAATGTATTTACTCAATCTTCTTGCTAAAGTCTTTGTTAAAATTTTCTGATCTGTATTTAAAAGTGATATAGCTCTATATGAGCCCGGTTCTTCTAAATCTTTATCTCTTTTTGGTATAAGTGTAATAGTTGATTCAGCTAATGTTTCTGGTAGTTTATTTTCTTTAAAGGCGTGAGTATATAAATTAAGTAAACGTGGAGCCGTTATCTCGTGAAATATTTTATAAAATTTGTTACTAAAACCATCTGGTCCAGGCATCTTACCATTTTTCAACAATTTTATTGTTTCTCCTATTTCTTAAAGTGTAATCTGAGCTCCTAATTCCTCTTGTTCCGAAAGATCAAGTTTTGGAAGATTACAGTTATCTAAAAAATTTATAATTTTACTACCTTCTATTTTAGTTTTAGATGTATATAGATTTTGGTAATATTGAGCAAATCTATTGTTAATATCCTTAGGTAATGTTAGTAATTCACCTTTCTCTGATTTAATTTTAGTGATAGTATTTTCCTTTTCTTGTTTTTTCAATTGACGAGCTAAGCGTTTAAGTGGCTTGTCACCAAATTCGAAATGTTCCTGTTTTGTAATTTGGAATAATCTTATTACTCTTGCCGATAAAATTTGATTACGTTTAAATTTCAATAGTATTATCTTATTATGTTTATCTGTAGTTGGATCTTTGGCATTATCTAACTCTAATTGTCTAATTTCTTGTTCTAGCATAAGTTATTCTGTCTTATTATTTTTATTTTGAAAGATTTGATATGAGATTATAACTCCTCTGATAAATGCCTTGAAAGTTTCCCATAATAAAGAAGGTGAAATACCTGGTGTTTCATTTGTCTGCAAAAAAAATTTCATTTGTTGTTTTAAATATTTATAACCTTGTGGGTTGTTTAGGATTTGTGTGTTAAACCTCCAAAAAGATTTTTTACCCGACATTCCCTCAAATTTTAATAGAAAAGATAACAGGGAGTGATCGGAAACAATACTATTGTGGTATTTAGGATTGATTGTATATGGAATTAATTTTGTATCCACTAAAAAATAATCAATTCGTGAATAACTTTTATGTACCAATGAGTAAAACGAATATTCCCTTCCAGTTGGATTTGCAGTTCTCCAGACATCTGTTATATTAGTGTTTTTTATATATGTATTTAGAAGTTCACTAGTCTTAGATTTTAAATTACCCCTCTTTTGTTTTACTGATTTGTCTAAATATGGATCTAAAACACAATTGAAGTCCCCCCCTATTATTACATTTTGGTAATTAAACTCTGATATTATATCTATAATTTTATTTAAAAATTGGAGGTTGTCAAAATTGGGAGCGTAAATATTTATCATAGTCAGTGGGGTTGAATAAATTTCTCCCGAAACTATAATATACCTTCCCTCTTTATCTGATATAGTATTCTTTAATTTAAATGGTATACCTTTCTGAAAAATAATAGCCGTACCTCTAGATTTAGAAGTAAATGAAGAATAATATGTTTGACCTATCCAGTTTGCCTTCAATCTCATCTGTGTTTGTTGTTTCATGTGTGTTTCCTGCAAAAATATTATGTTAGAATTTAATGATTTTAATTGGGCAAAAATCTTACCCCTCTTAATTGGTTCATTGGCACCCCTTATATTCCAACTGCAGAATGTAATGCCTCCATTCTTTATTTGTCTATGGTCTTGCATTATAGATCAGTTTAGTGTTTTTGACTCATATGGTGCAACCAAATACCTCAGAACTCTGGGTGTTGGGTGGTCATCCCGAACTTTTAAATTTATGTTACATCTCCTTCCTCTATAGTACCTTAATAAGAAAAAAAAGAAAGAATGTGTTGTGAAATTAATTTAAAAAAAATAACAAATAAGAATCTTGATAGTGATTTTTTTTTAAAGTGATGTTAAGGTATCTAAGAGAAGATACCTTAAAAATGAGAAGCAACCTAAGGTGGCGAAAAATTTATGGACTTCCTTTGATGTTGTTGTACATTGAGCTCCATCCACTTAACAGTCTCGTGAAAGGCTGCGGACCATTTTATATATATATATATATATACTTTAAAAAAAAATTATCCAACTATAGCAAATAAAAACAGAAAGAAATTCAGAAAAAGAGGTAAAAAAAAACTGAAAACAAAACATAACATATGTTCAATTCTATAAGTATATATGCATTTCCAATTTATCTAACGTTAATCTATTCTAAACTTTACCATATGTAAATTAAACATTATCCACCCAAAGTTATTACATTATATCCCATTCTTTATCTTTAGTACAAGCAGGTTCCAAGGGGTTAAACAAAGCCAAGCATCTGGATCTTTTCCAAGGGTATGATGCTCCTCCCACCTTCACACACAGTTATATTATGTTAGTATTATTATGAACATTTTAGTTAATTACTATATATTAGTATATATCATCAATATTAGTTCATTTCCCTTAAACTAGTTTAAAATGATTTAATCAATTTTGTATGCACTCCCCTTATCTCCTTCCCCGCTCCGTGGGTTATTCATATTTACAGCTTACATTAAAAGATAATTAGTATTATTAAGTTTGTTAGATTAATTGATTATTTATTATTAAAATATAATAATTAAAGATTTTCTTAATTCAACAGATTTTTATATTCCAGTCCGTTTATGTTTCATTCCATGTCCCTTATTAATTCCCTCATTAATTCTGTATCTTCGACTTCCTTTTGTTTATCTTTAAGTTTTCCATTCAAGGTGAAACATGGACTGTATGCTCGAAAACACATTCCAGACAGATAAACATGTTTGGTAACTGTCTGGAAAAGTTCCGCCATCTTAATTAGAGCAAAGTCTTGTGTTAAAAAGTTTAATTTTCATCCTCCTCATCATCTTCATCCACTGTTTTCTTTACGATATCTTGTGCATAATTAAAAGCCATTTCAGGATCCGTGAATGAGCGTTCAATAGACATAAGTAATCTTCATTTTTGCACGATAAATCACCCCATATCTCACTTGGGGGTTTCCTTTCAGAATATTTCTTGTCTTTGTAAACAAGATCCTTTTTTGGACGACTTCAGAGGGATAATCACAGAAGAATCTAATATTATCCCCAGAATATGTAAGATTCTCCCCGTGGGTAATCCTCTTCAATATATTTTCCAGTGAAGAAATGTCAAAAAATTTCACAATTATCTGTCTTGGGGGAGCATTTATTCCTTTTGGAAAACGTCCAACCCGGTGAGCGACATCTATTCTCGGGTTTTCCGGCAGTTTAAAAACTTCTTTAAGTAAGTCAGCAATGAAATTACGTGTTTGAGTTCCACGTCCCTCTCGTCCTTCCTTTACTCCAACAATTCTTAAATTCTGCCTTCTCGACCTCTCTTCCAAGTCCAGACATTTATCAGTCATTTTAACAAGTTGCTCCCCAGCAGATTTTTGTGCTTTTTTCAGATTCGATAATTCCAGAGCCATCTCTTTCCTTACAGTCTCCATATCTTCCATCAGCTTATCAGACTTTTTCATATTCTCACACAACTTCTCAAATTTCTTATTATAGTCTTTTTCCATTCTGGCACATTCTCCCGTTAATTTTTTATCAAGCTCCTTAAACTGCTTCTTCAGCTCCTTTAATTCAACACAAGCAGTATCAATTTTTTTAGAAAGATCACTCTCCATTTTCTCCAATGTAGTATTCATCTCTGCTAGCATTTGGGAAACATCCTTAGTAATATTACTTCTTACCGACTGTT
>CM075982.1:56432277-56491563 GCA_038087875.1 Malacoraja senta | reverse complement strand
TTCTCTATAAACATATTCCCCCCTTATCCCCTCTCCCCTCCCCTGCCCCCACCTCTCTCCCTCCTTCCCTTCCCATCTCTCTCTCCCCCTCCCACATCCTCCCCTGCTTTCTGGTGGGGGGGGGGGCGAAGATGAAGGTGGCGTGGGCCCAGCGGGGGGGGGGGAGATGAAGGTGACGTGAGCCCAGCGGGGGGGGGGGTGAGATGAAGGTGGCAGTGGGTCCAGCGGGGTGGGGGTAGATGAAGGTGTCGTGGGTCCAGCGGGGGGGAGATGAAGGTGGCGTGGCCCAGCGGGGGTCGGCGGGGGTGGCGTGGGCGGGAAGAAGGCTGGGCCCGGCGGCGGGGAGAGGCGAAGGCAACAGGCCTCCGCCGCAGCGGCGTCTGGTGTTGGGGTTACAGCCACTCCCGCCCGGCGACGGGAGGACGGTCTCCTTGGTCGTCTGACCTGGGCCGTTGGCGAGGCTCCCATGCCGTGGATGGAATCGCTGGACCGGCCGGGGGCGTGGGCAGACACCGCACGCCGCACCCCCTCCCCCCGGGAGCCGCGGATGGAATTGCTGACCAAGCGGGCAGATACCGCACCCCCCCCCCCTACTTACCTGGAGTAGACACGAGGCATCGAGCTCAATGGGTGAAGCACAAATGGCAGTCTGATCCGCCCGGCCCACTACGCATGCGTGGGAGAGACAGCGTCATTTTGCGTTGCTTCCCAACTGCGGCAGGCGTGGATGGGCACATTTCTTTCTCCCCCAGTGGCCGGAACCAGAATTTCGGGCAATTTCCCACAAATAGGAAATGCTGATTGTGCTCCGATTTTAAAAAAAAATCTGGGGATTTTTTCTTACTCTGGGGAAAATAAGGGGGGTGCAGTCGCACCCCGCGCACCCCCCCTTCGGACGGCCATGCACCTTGTCTTATCACTGAATTGGCTACTCTGAGATTTTAATGATTGATTCATCTAAATCATTTACCTGCTTATCTCTGGAGAGAAGGAATAATAGCCACCAAGTGGTCCCAGGAGGTGGAAGGCACCCTCATCTTCATTACACAGCTACATCTCTTCACCAAATAAAAGCTGTCCAAGGTCTGACCTCCCCAGAGGAGCTCAACAGACTTCGTACTGGAGTTGGGCATTTCAATGCCAGCGTGTGGAGATGGGGACTCCGCCAGAGCCCAGCCTGTGAATGCGGAGCTGAACAACAGACAGACAACCATGTCATCCCTGGGTGCCTGCTCTACCACCCACCAAATGGAGCTCAGGGCCTGGCAGACATTGACGCAGAGACAACAACCTGGCTGCTCAACACCCGGCTTGAGATCTAACTGTTCCTTTGGTTTATGTTTCATTCGCAAGAAGAAGACCTGCTTACCTCTGGAGAGAAGGTGATGTTTTGAGGTTGAAACCTAAAGAAGGACTGAAGAAGACTCTCAACCCTATTCCATTTCTCTAGCGATGCTGCCTGACCTGCTGAGTTAGTCCAGCATGTTGTGTCTATCTTTGGTTCCAATAGAACAGAATTTAACCCCGAACCCATTTATAAGTGTCAATGCTCAAATCATTGCAAGGTTACTCGTTAATCAGGTTTTCAAAATGTTGCCAATAGCAAACCTTTCCTAATCAAAACACCTTGGCGATGTAATCGTCAAACCTGCCTCAACAAGAAAATTGGACTAATTTGCTGACACAGAAGTGAGGAAGAGAATAATAACAGTGGGCAAGACTAAAATAAAGATTGCTTTATAGAATGCGGTTAGTGACTGAAAATATAAAGGGTGCGATTCTTGAATGTTAAATTTGGAAGGGTTTATGGTGATGATGCCGTCCTTATGAGTCTGACATGCTGCCAGCCAGAAGCATAGCACTGTACACTTCTAGCAGGGCCAGGACCTCCCAGTCCCAGAGAGCCAGGGCCCACCCAGTTCCACAACTTGGCCAGTAAACCATCACTTCCCCAAGTTATATTCCAGTCAAAGCAATGGATGGAGCTAGTCAGCTCATCCAGAGTCCTCCACACTCTCCCGCTTGCTGCCCTCTAAGATTTCCCTGATAAAAGACAGGAAGTTGTGGGAGGCTATACTGTCTGAGTCCTTTCCATCATTCAGACAGGCATAGAAAGATCTGCAGATCCTCAAAATGTCCATCTGTGAGTATGATACCCAGCCATCCTCTTCCTTAGGTCTGTGGACCACAGAGATCCCACCCTGAACCTTTTGGATGAAGAAGCCACAAGCACACTTCACCCTGCTCCATGGAGCAGACTCTGGATCAGAAGATGATTCTACAAGATACAAGAGTCGGAACGGGAAGACAACCTCAGTGGCTTGGACCTCCGACCACTTCCGGCCACTTCCTACCAGAGTCCGCGGCTCCCGAAGTCCACAGGCCACGCTGGGCGGAGATTCACGCTGGTGGCCCCCGGCAAAGGGTCCCAGGACTCCACGATGTTGGTCAGCGCCGCCCGCGCTGGGAGCTCTTCATCCACAGCTCCGTGATGTTGATGCTGCAGGTCCAACGCTCCGGAGCTCCAAACGACGATCCAGGTAGGCATCGCTCCGCTCCGCGGTGGATCCAGCGTAGCGCCGCTGCTGTAGCTCTGGTCCAGTCCCTGGCAGGAAAGGCCGTGCCAATCCAGATGGTAGGCCACGAGGAGGGGGGCGAGGACGCGTACTCGGAGAATAGTCTCATCCTCGCCAGGAAGTGACTGGGAAACAGTTTCCCCCTTACCTACCCCCCTCCCCCACATAAAAAAAGTAAAGAACCCTCCAAAACAAACTGTTAAGACAAACTAAAATTTAAAAAAAAAAGAAAAAACAGACAGACTGTAGGCAGAGGCTGCCTTCAATGCGGCACCCCCAGTGGCATTCTGGAGAATTCTTGGGCAAAGAGCACGGCTTGCCAACTCTTCACCTCTCCGAGTTCCTACCTTGCATCTACCCCCCTTGACTGCAGAATAAGATGTTCAGTTCAGTTCAGTTTCAGTTTAGTGTAGATACAATATAAGGGATGAACATTTAGTGCAAGGTAAAGCCAGTAAAGTCCAATTAAAGATAGTCTGAGGGTCGCCAATGAGGTGGATAAGTAGAGGTTGCTGCACCTGTCTGGAGTAGGCGCAATTCCCTCTGACACCGATTGGTTTATGAACACCTTTGAGGATGGAGAACCATTTGATGTTGTCCTTGGTTGCTTCCCACCAGTATATCAGGAAGTCAAAAAAGGGCTTTGTGGTTCTCTAACCTGCATAGAACCTCTTTAGTTCACTGTTTGGTTTGTAACTTTGTCAGCACCAGAAATGTGGTGACACTTCTGGACTGCCAAGATGAGGTCTGCTGTAAGATTTTAAACAAAGCATTTCACTTACCTAGGTACATGTGACAATAAAATATCATTGAATTATTGAGCGATCAATATAGTCCCCAGGGACACGGGAAGTCTGCCTGATTCTCCTATCCTCAAGAAGGAACATACCAATGTCCAAACTACCATTTTCACTGCACTACCACTAGAGGAACTTGTGAAAAGAAAGGAGGACACTTTATTTTACCCTCAGCCTCCTCGACAAAGCCACACAAGCCAAAGTCTCAGCAATTAATCTCAACGAAACACCTCAACATGGAGTTTCTCTCATCACTGCCATTCCCAAAAGCCTGCTCGGCTCGTGCTTCTGCTCCTTTTATACACTGCTACCAACAGTCACTCCAAGATGCTAATAGCTGTGTTTTAAATCAGCTGCACTGGTTCTTCACTCAGCTGTTCTCTCAACAGTGAAACTAACCTGGGCTCTTGCTAACGACTGAAGTTAAAATATGAGTAAAGGTTGCATCGAGGCGGTTTGCAAGATTGGGAATACATTCTTAGCATATGAAAGGTCCATTCAAGAGTATGCTAAATATGAGAAGAAGCTTTTCCCGAATCTGGTGGTATGTTGCTTTCAAGCTTTTGTATCCCCTGATTGACGGAAGAGGGGAGAAGAGAGAATGACCAGGTGTGATTGCCTCTTGTAACATTGGCTGCTTTCCCCAGGCAGCTTGACGTGGTGAGCTGTTACAGCAGACATGTCTCGGCGAGCCGCTGCAGCTGTTGCACTGTGCTGAACCGCTCCCGGTGAGCTGCTACAGCAGACACGTCCCGGCGAGCCACTGCGTTGCTGCACTGCGCTGAGCCGCTTCCAGTGAGCCACGGAGTATCCAAGACCATTTTCTCTGCGGGTCAGAGCTTGCGGGCGGTATATTCAGCCATGAGCGGAACTCGTTATCAAAACATGGAGGGGACGGGACACAATTTTTTTTTGCCGGCCACGCGCGCATGCGCACACTCACACACACGAGGCTTCGGAGGCTCAATCCAGCGCTAAATGCAGCTCAACTGCCTGTCTTCACCGGGTTAACCTACAGCCCTGCCTGGACTGACAGGACACCAGCGCTGCTTCTTCGCGCTGGCCATGTTTCCCGCAAGTCCAGGAAGGGTTGTAAGCTCACCTGGCGGGACAGGCATAGTTTGCTGGGTTTAGCGCTGCTTCTCTGTGTTGGCCTGTCTGACTGCCGACCAAAGATCCTATAGTGGAGGATGTTTGCTGCCGACCTGTCTGGCCACCCGTGGGGGGAGGGGGGTGGGTACTTGGGACTAAAGATACTAGAGGAGCTCTCAAAACATGGGGGGGACGTGTCCCCTCTGCCCCCCCCCCCTGGTTTTCTGCCCCTGGATTCAGCGGAGCTCATGGCACAGGATCAGAGCCTGCGGCTACGGCCTGCGTCTATGCCCTGGCGGCGTCCGGAGAGGACCCGGCAGTGATAGTGGAGAAGTCGGTGCGGCAGTCGATGGGGGCTCCGACCGACAGATGAGGACAGACCATGTGGAGTGAGGATCCCGCTGCGGAGGAAGGAACATTAAATGACCCAGTGTGGGGGGACCGCCGTGAGGGAGAACAATGGACAATGGGGACCCAGCATAGGGGAGCTGCCATGAGGTGTGGGAGATCAAAGTGGGACCTGGAGCTGTGTATATTGTGTATACTTTGTAACTTTGTCAGAGCCCTTTACATACCTGGTGAGTATTTACATACCTTCGATATGCAAGCAAAGAAATTCACTGTGACTTGTCACATGTGACAATAAAGTATTCATTCGTTTATTCATTCATTCATTCATTCATTCAAGTGCAGATCATGCCAATGGGGTAAAAGGCTAGTTTATATGATGGACTGGACTGTATTCACAACTCTATGCAATTTCTTGCAGTCTTGGGCAATCAACCTGGCGTGCACAATCAAATAAGATCAAATAGAACAAGTTGTCCTACAACTTTAGGCTGTGCACACCATACGCAAGAAGAAGAAGATCAGCCTGACATACACAGGAACATAGAAAAGTACAGATAAACACCCAACGCCAAAAACAGACTGCCCTGGAAGACACATTGTTTCTGCCTGCTCCTGCCCCATTGAATTCATCTCCACGTATCTTAATTCTATTTACCCCCCCCACCCCCTTCTTCTTGTGTATGGCGTGCACAGCCTAGTTGTAGGACAACTTGTTCTAATTGATCTTATTTGATTGTGCACGCCAGGTTGATTGCATTGGTTGAAACAGGGCGGACCACGTGAAGGTTGCAATCTCCCACCCCATGCCTAACTCTGATGTTTTGAGATAGAATGTTTTCTATGGTGCACCTCTAGAAATTTGGAAGACTTGTTGGGGACATGCTGAATTTCCGTAGTCTTCTGAGAAATTAGAAACATTGGTAAACTTTCGTGATCATTGCATCAATGTGACTGGATCAGAACAGATTGTTGATGATATTTACTGTCACGTGTACTGAGGTACAGTGAAAGGATTTTGTTGTGTGCTAGCCAGTCAGCGAACAGATTACAATCAAGCAGTCCACAGTGTACAGATACAGGATAAAGGGAATGATGTGTAGTGCAAGATAAAGTCCAGTAAAGTCCAATTAGAGATTGTTCGAGGGTCTCCATTGAGGTAGATGGTAGCTCAGGCGCGCTCTCTAGTTGTTGGTAGGATGGTAAAAAAGTTAGGAGGTCTTTTAGTCTTTTTATGTGTGGTGGGGGGGGGGGTAGGGGGAAACCGTCTTCTCAGTCACTACCTGGTCGAGGATGCGTCTTTTCTCCGAGGCGCATCTTCGCCCCCCCCTCGCGGCCTACCATCTGGAATGTCGCGCCCTTTCCTGCCGGAGACCGGCCAGAGCTTCAGCGGCGGCGCAGCACTGAATTACCATCGCAGAGCGGGTGATGCCTTACAGGGATTGCCGTGTTGGAGTCCGGAGTGTTGGGCCTGCCGACTTTAACTCCGTGGAGCTGTGGTCTACGGAGTCTCCAGCTGCGGGCGGCGCTGACTTTAACATCGCGGAAGCCTGGGATCTTTCACCGAGGATCGCCAGTGTTGGAGCTCCGCCCAGCTATGCCCGGGGACTTCGGAAGCCGCGGTCTCTGGTAGGAAGCGGCCGATTCGGAAACTCCAAGCCGTTCTTCCGTTCTGACGCCGGAGTTCCGATCATCCGATCATCCCGGCGAGAGGGCCTGAAACATCGGGCCGCCGTTGCGGCGACTGCGGAGGCCTCAATAGGTCCTGACCACAGGTGAACAAGTGGAAGAAGACTGAACTTTGTTGCCTTCCCTCACAGTGGGAAATGTTGATTTAGCTGTGGGGGACGTTTTTATGTTTTATGTTAAATTCTATATTTGTGTGCTGCATGGTAACTCAAATTTCACTGCACCAATTGGTGTATGTGACAATAAATGTCCTTTGTCCTTTGTCAGTTGCCTGATGACAACTGGGAAGATACTGTCCCTGAATCTGTAGGTATGTGTTTTCACACTTCTGTACATCTAGCCTGATGGAAGAGGGAATAAGAGGGAATGATTAGCGTGAGACTCGTCCTTGATTATGCTGGTAGGCCTTGCCCTTAAATGAGAGGTGTGAGGCGGGGGAGAGAGAGGGGGAGGGGGAGAGAGAGGGGGGTAGGGTGGAGAGAGGTGGGGGAAGGGGTAGAGAAGGAGGGGATAAGGGGACAGAGGGGGGGTGGAGTGGAGTTAATCTGCCTTACCCATCAGACTTCTTACTAGAAGTAAGTATAATTCAATCCAACAGTCCTTCCGCACTCCCGACCATGCTCCTGCCTACTCTGTTCACTGAACTTCCTTTCATCACCATCCGTACCAACTTCCAGTCTCTCACCTATCTCGGTCCTGCATAGCATCCAGGCCCCCCTGCCAATCTTGTTTAAACCCACCGGTGTAGCACTAGTGAACATGCCTGCCAGGATATTGGTTCCCCTCCAGTTCAGTAGCAACCCATCCTTCTTGTACAGGTCATCTCTGCCACAGAAAAGATCCCAATGGTTCAAAAACTGTATTCCTGCTGGATTATATTCACATATGTAGACCATCACAGGCATTAAAGTAGAAATTAGAAATCTATCAGCTACTACACGCAGCATAGATGTCAGTCATGCACAAAATCCACTTTAAACCATGTCTGCTAATAGGTAAAAATGAAACCAGAGTGCCAATGGTATGACTGCAGCATCAAAGTTCATAACCTTTAACTTGCATGTCTATCATGCAGCAATGCATGTATACTTTAAGTTGATAGTACAAGGAACTTTGAGATAATCAGTCATGTTTGCCTGTGCGGTTGTTGTTTTATGCAGATTGAAAGCTAAATGAGATAAGCAAAGTAATTTTGCAATGTTCTTTGGGATATAAATGTAAATGGCTGTATAATGAAAATGCTTCTTGAATGTAAAGAGACTGTAGACCAATCTGGCACATGGTTAACCAACATTGATCAAGTGCTGACCAATATGTCTGCCTCAGCCTTCTCTGAATAATTTACCTGTTCAGTGCCACCCCCGAGTATACTTGGGTCATGGACAATAGTGAAAAACAAAACTTGGCAGTTAACAGATTAAAGAGCTAAAATAAACTGAATATGAACAACCGAAAATGATCTTCTCCCAGCCACTGTGTCCAGTGATGGTCCACAAAATGTGTAACTCCAACGACGTCACAATTCAGATAATTATTTTAATTCCAACGATACGTGCTGGATGATATCAAGATCTTTCAGTAATTTGTTTATTTGAATCTGGAACATAGGTTCAGCAAAGTCAATTCCATATCCAGGCTTGCTCAAATATTCTTTAAATTTGACATTTGGTTTAATGTCTGAAAACTCCTTTCTTAAGCTTTTTGCAAAGATGGGCTCTAAATCCTTTTAACACCACATGACTAGTCTAGATTCAATACAAAACGTCACAGAGCATATTGGATTATTTGTACAGGTTGATACTTATTTAGTTTAGTTTAGAGATACTGCACGGAAACAGGCCCTTCGACCCACCGAGTCCCCATCGACCAGTGATCCCCGCATATTAACACTATCTTACACACACTTGGGACAATTTTTACATTTACCAAGCCAATTAACCTACATACCTGTACTCTTTGGAGTGTGGGAGGAAACCGAAGATCTTGGAGAAATCCCATGCAGGTCACGGGGAGAACGTACAAGCTCCGTACAGACGGCACCCGTAGTCGGGATCAAACCCGGGTCTCTGGCGCCGCATTCACTGTAAGGCAGCAACTCTACCGCTATGCCACCGTGCCGCCCTTAGAGATGAGAAGAGGAATCAGAGCTGCCAAGGAAAGTTACTCTGAGAAGTTGAGGAGCAAGTTCTCAGCTAGTGACTCTTCTTCAGTTTGGAAGGGCTTGCAAGAAATCACCAGCTACAGGAGGAAAGCCCCCCGCTCTTTGGACAATCGCGTCAGCTGACCAATTACCTGAATGAGTTCTACTGCAATTTTGACAAGCAGAAACGTAACCCTGGTATGCCCTCCCCTCCTCCCCAACAAACCTACTCACAGCCTGACCATAGTCTGTAAAGACTGGACCCTTCTACACCCACTCCTCCCCAATCATCACTTCACACCTACTTAAAGCAAGACTCCAGTCTGAAAAAACTGGACCCTTTCCCACCCACCCCTCTCCAATCACCACTTAACCCCCATTTACAGCCTGACTGCAAAATACTGCGGCCTCGTCCACCACCCACCGTGCTGCCCAACATCAATCTGGCCACTTCTCCATCATCAACAATAAAAATAGAGGAGGTGTGGAGGCTGTTCAGAAGACAGAAAAGCCAGAAATCTCCAGGACCGGACAATGTTTCCCCCTCTACTCTCAAGCTCTGTACTGAACAATTGGCCTACACAGACATTTTCAACCAGTCCCTGCAAATCTGTACTGTCCCTGCCTGCTTCAAAGTCTCCACTATTGTTCCTGTACCCCAAAAGGCAAGGATTGCAGTTCTTATTGACTACAGGCCTGTCGCCCTGACCTCTGTAGTCATGAAGACCCTTGAAAGGCTTGTACTGGCCAAGCTGAAAAATATCACGAACCCCCTGCTGGACCCTCTGCAGTTTGCATACCAGGCCAATAGATCTGTGGATGACACAGTCAACCTGGGCCTGCACTTCATCCTCCAGCACCTAGACCACCAGAGGACCTATGCAAGGATTTAGTTTCTTGGTTTTAGCTCTGCATTCAACACCATTGTGCCACAGCTGCTACACTCCAAACTTTCCAAGTTGACTGTGCACCTCGCACGATATCCAGAGGCTGCAACGAATCGTCCGATCAGCTGAGAAGGTTATTGGCTGCAACCTTCCCTCCATTGATGAATTGTACCTTGCAAGAGCCAGGAAGCGAGCGGGTAAGATCATCTCTGACCCCTCTCACCCTGGCCACAAACTCTTTGAATCACTTCCCTCTGGAAGGCGACTGGACTGTCAAAGCTGCCACAGCCAGACATAAAAACAGTTTTTTTCCACGAGTAGTAGCTCTACTCAATAACTGAAAATATGTAGCCTCCTTTTGCTCTGGTATGTTATTTAATTCACGTGCTTAATTGATAATGTTTTATTATTAATGTTTAATGTTTTATGTGTCATTTGTAACTGTCACTGTGTGTCATGTTGTCACTTGCGGGCGGAGCACCAAGGCAAATTCCTTGTTTGTGAATACACTTGGCCAATAAACGTATTCATTCATTCATACACATCCCCTGGCCTTAAACATACTCGCACTTACACGATGCTTTGACATGACCTCTAGATACTAATTAGTTACTCAACAGATAACCACATTCCTTGATTTTCCTCACATCTCACAACATTTTCCCCATCATCCGGGAGCTATGAATCACACAGCTAATGATTCTCTCTCTTCATCCGGAATGTTCGGCAGTTCAGTAATTAAACTATTCACCTTCCTGGCATGACCCATGAAATCATTCACCACAGCTAGGAAGTGAATAGAAATTGTGTGACCCTTTCTGATTATTCCTGGTACACTTAGTTCAAATATTGTTAATAATTGATTTTTGACTGACCTTGTAGTTTGGTTTGGGATATATGTAATGTCGTGGCAGATTATTATATCGTTCAAGATTGCTCCCTCTAGCCACTTAGTAGATAGCATGGGGTTAGGAAAATGTCGTTTTATGCATGTGAGCTCTCCACTAGACTTTCAGAGCTTCTCATAAGATAAATCTTCATAACACAGTCTTTTGATTAGTTTCTTTATTGTTGAAAAACAGTAAGATATTCATCTAACCTTCTTCTTTGGCTCGTACACTTTAATCTTCGTCAAACTTCAACATGTCTCTTAGAAACATTAGAAAGCTCCTCATGTAGGAAAGCTCCTCACGTTCGAAGGATATTCCTTCCTACCATGTTGGCTCCAAAACTAAACGAACAAATTAACAGCTTCTGCGCAAGAAACCCAGCAGCAAACACGCCACTGACTACGTAATAAATCCCATCCACATAATTGGAGGCTGGCAAAATTTAAAGGCAAATGCCATAATTTATGACACACAATATAAAGCCAAATGGCCACTACATCTAAGTCCAGGGATAGCGTAGTATTAAATATTGTTGACTCATCCTTAATAAACCTGGGGATTTGTTGTCCATTTCTTATGACGAATTACTGCTGAGATTTTCACAATGATACTACCAATCCAATTGTATTTCCTCCAGTCTGTTCCCGTTTTCTACCAGACAATTTGCAGTGGAGTTCAGAATCATGTTGCTTAATGCATGGACTGCACTGCAAGATTTTAAGACCATTGGTCCCACCTCCCATTGGATGTCATGGTATAAGATGATATGGATGAGTGTCTGCGTTCTGAGGGCATTCAACGCCCTTGAGTCTTGTGTTTTGTGATATTGCTTGGGTCATGTTTTCAACTGTACCAACCTTAATGGCATCCACACATGCTTCAGTGTGATAACATCTGAATTAATGAAAGACGTTCTATATTTGTTCACATTTGCACAGGTACATGGATAGGATAGGTTTAGCCTTATTTATTTTAATTCTAAGATCATGGAGAAGGTAGTTTATGCGCAGCTGAAACTCTTCCTGGATGAGCACAATATTCGGGAGGTTTTCCAGTCTGGATTCAAGGCTATGCATAGCACAGAGTCGGCTCTGCTAAGGGTCTTCAACGACATCCTCCTGGCAAACGACTCAGGTAATTATGTGGTTCTTGTCTTGCTGGACCTATCTGCCGCCTTCGATACAGTGGACCATGGAATATTAATTTCCAGACTACAGCACCAAGTGGGCATTTGTGGCAGTGCCCTGGGATGGTTCAGGTCGTATCTGGCAGACAGAACCATGCGTGTAAGCCTTGCTGGCTTTGAATCCTCCTCCACTCCCTTGGTATATGGGGTTCCACAGGGCTCAATTTTAGGGCCCCTGCTCTTCTCCTTATACCTACTTCCTCTGGGCTCAATTTTAAGAAGGCATGGCATCTCCTTTCACTTTTATGCAGATGATAGCCAGTTATATATGCCACTCAGGAAAGAAGAAGACTATTCTCTAAAATCACTTCTGTCTTGTCTTGAGGACATTAAGTCCTGGATGGCCTTAAACTTTCTGGGACTTAATGAAGAGAAGACAGAGGTGATTTTGTTTGGCCCCAATGGCTGCCGTGAACCTCCCTTTGTTGATTTGGGTCCACTGGCATTGTCTGTAAAGCCAACCGTCTTGAACCTGGGTTTTAGGATGGACGGTGATTTTAAACTAGACAAACAAATAGGCGCGGTGGTTAAGTCCAGCTTCTTTCACCTAAGGAAGCTGGCAAAGGTGAAGCCCATTCTCGAGCGGGAGCATTTTGAAACAGTAATCCATGCCTTTATTACATCTAGGCTGGATTACTGTAACGCACTCTACTCTGGAGTCGCACGAGCTTCATTGGCTCGCCTCCAGCTTGTTCAAAATGCTGCCGCTCGCCTTTTGACTGGAACTCGAAAGAGGGAGCACATTACGCCAATTTTGGCCTCCCTACACTGGCTCCCAGTGCACTTTCGAGTTCATTTCAAAATTATTTTATTTGTTTTTAAATCCTTGAATGGGCTCGCCCCGCCTTACCTCTCTGAGCTGCTCCACCTATATGCTCCTGCCCGGTGCCTCAGGTCAGCTGCTCCTTGAGGTACCAAGGTCTAAGCGGAAGCTCAGAGGGGATAGAGCTTTTTCTGTTGCTGCTCCGGCACTCTGGAACACCTTGCCGCTGCACATCAGACAGGCCCCCTCACTGTCCATCTTCAAATCCTCCCTAAAAACATATTTTTATTCTTTGGCTTTCGACACTGGCTGAGGCTTTGCCCCTGTTTTAAGTGCTTTTAATGTCTTTTAATTTTTAGTGTGTTTTTTATAGTCCTTCGTTTTACGGTTTTTAATGGTTTTTAATTGTTTGTAATAGCTTTTTGTTCATGATTTCTCATGTGCAGCACTTTGTGGCAACTGTGGTTGTTTAAAGTGCTTTATAAATAAAGTTATTATTATTATTATTATTATTAGCCAAACACAGGCAGGTGGGATTAGTGTAGATGGGACATGTGGTCGGAGTGGGCAAGTTGGGTCGATGGGCCTGTTTCCACGCAGTATAACTCTGTGACTATCACTATTGACCAGCATGTGAATATAACTTTTCTAAATTATGTTTTAGTCTCTGGCTTACTAGCCACATGACTATGATTTGTAAGTTTAAATAACATTTCCAAAAAGAAGTATCAGTAACTTTGGCATCAACCACTATTAGCTTGGTCGAACAGCATGATCTGATCCTCCAAGATGATGTGACTACAAGAAAGTCATTACCTCAGCACAAGTGGATGAGAATTAACTCATTCCTTTGATACAAACTAGCAGGAGAATTTTATTTGTAAAACAAAGAAACGTGAAACAAAAGTCATCATATGCTAACTAAATTCTTGGAGCCAAAGACCCTTGCAATGAAGTGTAGAACAGCCTGGGTGTTATGACCAGGAGACACGTGTTTCTGCCATTCCTGCCCAGCGTACTGACCCATGTTGGCAGTGCCTGGATTACCAGTAGAGGATGCCATCACTAATACAAGGGACCAGGAGACTTTATTGCAACACTCAGTACTACAGAACACATTATATGAATTGAGAATTAAAATGAATAGTTATGTTGTTGATACAAATACATAAACTGGTTGGATGAGTTTACTGCTTGGCCAAGCTGGTTTTGGGTTAGGCGATGAAGTTTGAGATGATATACGGGTCAGGGAGAGGGGTAGGGCCAGATGCGGGTACGGGGGATGGGAGAGGGGGGAGGAGGAGGGAGGTGGGAGGATGATCGTAAGCAGATATTCCACAGCCAATTGTGAGTAAGCTGAGAGTGAAAAGTCTGGCAGAATTTCGGCAGAAATTGGTGCAACAACATGTGCACCATTGGGGATAATCACTTTACTGGTGGAGCTTGTGAGCAGAACTGATATTAGGGAATAGGAAATGGGGAACGGGGTGGTAGTAGCAAAATGGAGGAAAGGTTTATATTTTTTCAGCTGTAAGCAAATCAGCTGTAAGCAAATCAGCTGTAAGCAAATCAGCTGTAAGCAATTGCATTCCCTGAAGTGCATACTAAAAATATACAGTATAATTAAAATGTGCCCTGAAAATAGAATCTTACTCAATCGGGTGATGCAGAACCATACTGCACCTTTAATCCTGTCTCTGACCTGCTTTCACATTTACATGGACTCCACTGGACAAGAGGCTAATTTCTTGCAGCATATATAAACACCCAAACATCAAGCACCAAATGAATATGGTTTAAAGATGTTCCACAAGGATCGCAGCAAAGACTTGTTTTTTGGAGGTAAATACACCTCGTGTTAATAATAGTTAATATACAATGATACGTTAATATGGTTAATATAGAGGCCGAATACAGGGTGGGGTGTTGGATGGTGGTAGAAATGGATGAGTTGCACCAGGATGAGGAGAGGGATGAGGAGAGGTAATCCAGACACAACTGTCGTTGTGTCCTTGGGCAAGACACTTCGCCCACCTTTGCCTGCGTGTGAATGTGTGTGAATGTGTGTGAATGTGTGTGAATGTGTGTGAGTGATTGGTGGTGGTCGGAGGGGCCGTAGGCGCAGATTAGCAGCCACGCTTCCGTCAGTCTGCCCCAGGGCAGCTGTGGCTACAGAAGTAGCTCACCACCACCGAGTGTGACTGAGGAGTGAATGAATAATGCGATGTAAAGCGCCTTGAGTATTAGAAAGGCGCTATATAAATCCAATCCATTATTATTATTATTATTATTTGAAATTGAAGAATTCAATGTTCATCTCGTTGGTTGCAAATTATCGAGGCAGAACATGAGATGTCGTTCATCTAGTTTGTGTGTGGCCTCACTCGGGCAATGGAGGAGTCCAAGGACAGAAAGTTGAGTATGGGAATAGGTAGGGATCTAGAATTATTACAAAGCTGTATGCTGTGAATAGGTTAATGTAAATGTAATAAGAGATTGGGGAGAAGTTCAAAGAAATGTCAGTGACAGAGTAGGAGGATGTCAGCAGCCTGTGATGAACATGAGTCTTTCCTACATGTGGTTTCAGCATGACTCCCATGCCCCTGAGACATGAACATGTGGACATATAAAATAGATGCAAAACTAAACTGCACGTCATCTCAATCTGCACCTGTATTCAACTATATCGAAATGAACTGATTATAATCTGAACCACATTCCCAGCTATCTGGAGTATTCTTTCATCAAGAATCTACCTACCTATGGCTGAGAATGCATTAAAGATGCTGATCCCATCTTTTTAAACATAGAAACAGAAACATAGAAAATAGGTGCAGGAGTAGGCCATTCAGCCCTTCATGTCAGCATCGCCATTCAATATGATCATGGGTGATCATCCAAAATCAGTACCCCGTTCCTGCTTTCACCCCATATCCCTTTATTCCATTAGCCCGAAGACCTATATCAAACTCCCTCTTGAATACATCGAGGTAGAGAGCTCCAGTGACATCCTATCTTCATTGTTCATGGGGGTTGATGCATTATAAAGCCAAATTTTCACTGTTAAATGATTTAAGTGCCATCTGTTGGGTTAGTCTATGGCTGTTCCCTGTGATTTCTTGCTGCTGATTAAACAAAAAATGTTTTCATGATTATCATTTGCAATGCTTGTATTTATGGAACATCGTTTACAGCATTTGTGTAATCTTCACCAACTTTGAAAGTTGTGGGTGGTGCAGCTAATTGAGCTATATTTGTACTCCACTTGGATAATTTCAGAGCAAGATGGAGCAAGAAACCATTGTTAATGCATTGTTCGCAGCAGCAGCCATTGTTATCGACAAGGCTGGGAGGTGCAAAGAAACTCCTATAGCCAAAGTAAATGAGACACAGGAACTTGCTCAGCAGTAAATATTTAATACTTGAACAAAAAGATGTACAATGCAATGACAGAGTACAAATGTTGAGGAAGAGAATGGAAATCATCTGGAGGAAACTTGAAAATCTGCAGGAAAAGGATAAATGCCATATTTTGTTTTTCCCCAAATTAGTACAGAATTCTAAGAGGAGGTGGAAACTGATCATCGTAGTTAAACAGCGTAATAAGGATTTTTCAGTGAGTCAATCACAATTGCGTTCTGGCGATGGGGTAATCTGCCTGGAAATTGTTCATAGTTCAGCTCAATTTCTCACCAATGATGGTCCTCCGAATTAGGCAAATTATTGATACAATGAAAATCATAGGAGGTGCACAGAAGGGTTATAAACACCTTGACTCATTTTGATTGAATTTGGTTAATATTGCAAAGAAGGTTAACATATTGCAATCATTGTAAGCAAACATATGGAAATATGTAAGAGTTCATCAAGTTTACTCATCGTTTTGGACATGGATATTCTGGAATCCTTTCACATCCATTATTTTGTCGCAGTCAAAATCCACCGATAATTTCCGTAGTCCTAGTTTTGTCGGGGTGAATCGAATGTTTATTGTAAATGTATGGTTTGGCTTCATCTCCCTCTGCCTAGAACAATGCAAGAGCAGCATTATTGGAAAGAAGCAAATCTCACAAAAAGTGTTCGTTTTTTAAAGAACTTAAAATCATTCCCTTGCATTGCTAAAAACAATAATGACATGTAAAAATCTCAGCAACACCAACTTCTATTATTTTATCCCTTGATGCCCCAAACTATTTCTCTGCAGAGGCTTCACGTGAAAAATTGGTCCTGTGATTTTCAAGGAGAAACCAAAGGCTTGAAGAAAGGGAAAGCTTTTTTTAAAGAGCAACTTGAAAAGAGGAAAGAGGATTGGTAGCATAGTGGTATAGCTTCACATCCGATGCCTCACAGCGTCAATGGTCTGGGTTCAATCCAGACCTCTGGTGCTGCCTATGTGGAGTTTTCATGTTCTTCCTATGACTGCTCTTCCAAGTAGTTAGTGAGTTTGTCTTGGGATGTGCTGGATGCCTCTGATATCCCAATGATGTGCACTTTGTTAGGTTCATTAGCCTCTGTAAATAGGCCCAGTCTTTATGTTTTTGGTAAAAAGTGTTGGTGGAGGAAGGAGTTGATGGGAGATAGATTTTGGACAGATGATAAACTAGGATGGGTATAGATGGATGTTTTGTGGTATGATTCCATGGCTCTTGGGATAAAGAGGTCTAGAGGTTATGGAAGAGAATTCTGAGCTAAGGTCCCCAGAAGCTGAAAGCACAATCGTCCAAGTGAAATGGTCAAATTCAACAAATAGCCAATGATCAGGGCTGGGAGACTTCAAGTACCTCAATGAGTAATAGGACTGGTTAAGTCCATAGGGATACAGAGCGGCAATCCATGGAAGAATTTGAAAATAAAGAAGATAAGTTTAAAATTGAAACACTACTGGTAGAAAGTAATGTATCTCCTGACCACTAAACACTGTGGGAACCTTCATACCTTTCAATAATCATACAATCTTCCCCATCCTCCAAATACTCAATTCCTTTTAACATTGTGATGACCCAAAGACTCATCTTCCACCTCCATTCATTTTTTATATTTACCCCAACATCATCCTTGCCTTTAGCATTTAGGATTTTTTGGAGTGTGAAACTCTCTTTCTTTCCTTCTTTGAGCTCTATCATTAACCATTTCTTTACCCAAGCCATCAATCATCCCACCCATCACCTTTCTTATGTAATTTTCTCCTGACATTTTTCAGTAGAATCTTCGAAATTGAACCACAATATAAATGCAAAGTTGTGATTTATTGAAGAGCAAGCTTTATTGTTTAGTTTAGTTTAGTTTAATTCAGAGATACATCGTGGAAACAGGCTCATTAGCCCACTGAGCCCATTCACATCTCCTGTTCACTAGTTCTATCCTGCACACTAGGGACAATTTTCAGAAGACAATTAAACTACAAACCTGCACGTCTTTGGAATGTAGGGGGAAGTCTGAGAACCCGGAGGAAACGGCGGTCACAGGGAGTTTGTACAATCATCATACAGACAACACCTGTAGTCAGAATCAAACTCGGGTCTCCGCCGCTCTAGGGCAGCAAATCTACTGCTGTGCCACTCTGCCACCGCCATTGGAATTGGATCTAATAGATTTAAATTTCTCACGATTTGGGGATTTAACATTGATCTCGCCTAAAAGACATTTAATCTATCAGGTGCTTTACATTACTTGTTGTAACACAAAGTTCCAAACCAAGTGTTTCAAGTGGTTAGAAGCCAATAAACTGGAGAATCGAACCAGACTCCCATTGCTATTCAATTGATCTTTCCAGGAAATGTACACTAATCAGTGCTTGAGGGAGACCAGAATTGGTTAGGCATGAAGGCATGACCAGTTGCGAGCACAATTACAAGTAGAATGGACACTTAAGCAAGAGAGGAGTTGCAAGCTGAATTATTTTCAGATTTTTCCTTTGCACCTGCCTTACAGAGAGAAAGATCCCAGTAATATGCTGCATAATACAAAGATTGCCAGAGAGATTTTTGCATTCAAAAATCAAATAATTGATTTACACAATAGTGTGTTCAGCAACTACTTCTCTTTCTATTTACCTAATTCGTTCCCAGCCATTGATCAGTCCCAATCCTTCGATAGTGAAGATACAATCATACAGTGTTGCAGACAAGGAATTATGAAAACTGATTTCTGCATTGAGCTCACGATTCAAAATTGGCTTCCCAAGGACCTGCGGAAAAAAATGTGTTACACGTTATAATTATTCCTGATTCCAGCCGATTGAAATGACTCAAATTCATGTAATTTAACATTGCCAAGGCCCGAGTAGGAGATTTGGTGATTTCAAGCATGATAAAACCTTAGATTAAAGATTTCAAAAGAATAAGGGAGCAATTGGGGATTGTTCTCTTAGTAATTTGTAAACTTAGACCTTCTACTTGCTTTCCATCCTGAAGCTTTTCAAGTTCATATCAAAATCTTTGAGAGAAAACTCACAATGGCAGTGGTTACTGAGTAATGTGTTTGGAACTCCCCTCCCTTCAGGAATGCTCCTTTCTGGGATCTTCAGTGATTTGAAGTGATTCTACCCACTGTACTTACGAGAAGGGGAACTTTTTCACCATGTGTTTATTAACCTAAATGCATTCTGTTTGCAGATGGATTCTAGTTTGAGCAGGAGGGATGGGAGAGGGGAAAAGACAAAGCAAGAGCAATGAAGAATATTGGAGAACAAAGGGGTTGACCAAAGGGTATGGTGATGGGAGGCGGCGGAAGCAAAGGTGTTCACATTTGTAATCACTGCTTTATGAACGAGAAAATGATCTGTATATGGTGCTTTGGGATGAATGAGAAACAACAATTAACTAAGAAACAGTGATGAGGGAGAATAACTGCTCAAAGAATGTCAGATTTGAAGGAGAGAAGTATGTCATATAGAATTTATTGGCAAGATAAAATAGCATCATTACTAAAAGAGACATTATATCCATTGGGTTAAAGAGAGAAACGGGCCCTTCAGTCCACTGAGTCTATGTTGAACATTAAGAACCTATTTTATACAAATCCAACACTAACCCATTTTATTATTCCCACGTTCCCATCAATTGCATTGAAACCCCTGATTCCACTATTCATCTATTCATTTGTGGCAATTTACAATGACCTATTAACTGAATGTTATCTACTAACGAGAATGTTTCTGGAAAGTGGAAGGAAACCAGGACAAACATCAACATGGTCTATAGGAAAAAATCCATACAGATAGCAACCAAGATCAGGATTGAACGCAGATCATTGGAACATGGAGGCAGCTACACTTTCTGATCTGTGCTATTTCCAACTGGAAAAAGTAAAGTTATCTACCAAAATCCTTACCTTTCTTGTTCTAATAAACCATGAATGAAAAGAATTGAATAACTGGGATGTAGTCTTATGTTCTAAAATGTTATCTTTAAAGAAAATGTTCTTTCTTTGAATAGAGGCAAGTGCAGGGAGACGAATTAATGCCATGGAGAGGGTGAAATATCTCCATCAGTATATAGACTGATTAATTTTAGTGTTTGCAGTTAATATGTAGTTGACAGTTTGTTGAAGATTATTACCTTTACCACGACATGAGGATTGATCACGGAAATTTCTTTCACCCCCAATGCATTTTCACTTGATCTTTTGTCAGTTGCCACAGCTATCATCTTGATCATGTGATGATTTTTCAAGTAATGGCCAAACTCTGAGAAAGGTACATTGAAAGGCACTGTTGCAACTGAAGGAACAATTCAAAAACAGGGAATGTTAAAATGATTTATTTGTTTACTTACAAAAGTCATTTCACACATACATATAGTATAATGTCTGTACAATCCTCAATGCTCTAACAAAGAAGTTGGAGATATGGAATAGGATTGGGAATGCCATTCATCAGTCCAAGCCTGAATATTATCTACTGTAGGATTTGCGACATGGTATGCTTTGTCCATGGAGATCTGCGAATGTAACAGAACATTGCACAATCATCAGTGAACATTCCCACTGTTCTCTTTATAATGGAAGGAAGATCATTGATGGGCTGTTGAAAGCTTTTGTATCTCAGATACTGCCCTGAGGAATCCATTGGATCTCATAGAGTCATGCAACACAGAAGCAGGCCCTTCGGCCCAACTCGTCCATGCCAGCCTTGATCCCATATCTAAACTAGTCTTATTTGTCCGCATTTGTACTATATCCCCCTAAATCTTTCCTATCCATATACCTGTCCAAGTGACTTTTAAATGCTATTATAATAGCATTTAAAAGACACTGATTGTGGATGATCAGCCATGATCACAGTGAATGGCGGTGCTGGCTCGAAGAGCTGAATGGCCTACTCCTGCACCTATGGCCTATTGTCTATTGTCTATAATATCTATCTCGATTACCTCCTTTGGAAGCTTGTTCCATATAACCACCATTATCTGAGTGATTGAATTGCCCCTCGGGTTTGTATTAAATCTTGTCCCTTGAACCCATGTCCTCTTGTTTTTGATTTCCCTACTCTGTGTAAACGACTCTGTGCATTCGCCCTATCAATTCTCCTCATGATTTTATAGACCTCTTGCTACCCTATCCACTGGTGACATCACTTTCAGGGAACTATGTACCTGCACTCCTTGATCCCTCTGCACTAGAACATTCCCCAAGCCCTACCATTCACTGTGGAGGTACTGCCCTGCTTTGACTTCCCAAAATGCAAAATCTCCCACTTATCTGCATGAATGCCATTTGTCATTCTACAGCCCAGTTGCCCAGCTGCCCTGCTGTAATTTTTGAAAAGCATCTTCACTATGTATGATTTCACCTACTTTAAAGTGACCTGCAAACTTACTGTTCATGCCCTGCACATTGTCATCCAAATCATTGATATCATCACTGATATGTCCTGATACTAGGCTGATTGACCTTCAACTACCACAACCATCCTCCTTTGTATGGGGTATGATTCTAAGTATTGGATGTTTTTCCCTTGATGCCTATTGACTTTCATCAGGGCTCCTTGAAGCCACACCTGGGCACTTGCTGCACAGATGTCAAGGGCATTCACTCTCAGCTCAGCACTGGAATTGAGCTATTTCATTTATGTCTGGACAAGTCTGTGATGAAGTCTAAGAGATTCTAAGTCTAAGAGAAATTGCCAATGCTTTAATGAATGCAAATGGCAGGCAACCACTGTTGAACTTATTACAACAGAGAAATCC
Organism: Malacoraja senta; assembly: GCA_038087875.1. Lineage (NCBI taxonomy): Eukaryota > Metazoa > Chordata > Chondrichthyes > Rajiformes > Rajidae > Malacoraja > Malacoraja senta. The sequence goes on along the minus strand of CM075982.1, from coordinate 56,470,007 downwards.
CTTGGGTGGGGAGAACTATACAGCCAAAATAAATTGATGCAGTGTTATCACATCCTGGTTGAAGTTTATGGGTCGTCAGGAGAGGTGCCGAGAGACTGGAGGGTGGCAAATGCTGTACCTCTTTTCAAGAAGGGCGGCAGGGAAAATGCTGGGAACTATAGGCTGGTGAGCTTAACATCTGTAGTTGATAAGTTACTGGAGAGTATTCTGAGGGATAGGATAAACAGGCATTTGGATGGGCAAGGGCTGATTAGGGATAGTCAGCATGGTTTAGTACATGGGAGGTTGTGTCTCACAAATCGGATTGATTTTTTTTGAAGACGTGACCAAAAAAGTTGATGAGTGCAGAGATGTAGATGTTGTGCACGTGGACTTCAGTAAGGCGTTCGAAAAGGTTCCCCATGGTAGGCAGCTCTGGAAGGTTAGATCACATGGGTTCCAAGGAGAGATAGCTGAATGGATAGCAAATTGGCTCCATGGAAGGAAGCAGAGGGTAAAGGTAGAAGGTTGCTTCTCAGACTGGATGCCTGTGACTAATGGTGTGCCTCAGGGTTCAGTACTGGGCCCATTACTGTTTATCGTCGACATCAATGATTTGTATGAGAACATACAGGGCAAGATTAGCAAGTTTGCTGATGATACAAAAGTGAGTGGTTTTGCAGATAGTGAAGATGGTTCTGAACGATTGCAGCAGGATCTGGATCGATTGGCCAGGTGGGCGGAGGAATGGTTGATGGAATTTAATACAGAGAAGTTTGAGGTGTTGCATTTTGGGACCGAACAAGGGCGGGGCCTACACAGTAAATGGTAGGCATCTGGGTAGTGTTATAGAGCAGAGGGATCTAGGAGTACAGGTGCATGGTTCCTTGAAGGTCGAGTTACAGGTAGATAAGAGGGTCAAGGAGGCTTTTGGCACTTTGGCCTTCATCAGTCAGAGTATTGTGTATAAAAGTAGGGAGGTCATGTTGCAGTTGTATAAGACATTGGTGGGACCGCATTTAGAATATTGTGTTCATTTCTGGGCACCATGTTATCGGAAAGATATTGTCAAGCTTAAGAGGGTTCAGAAAAGATTTACGAGGATGTTGCCAGGATTAGAGGGTGTGAGTTATAGGGAGAGGTTGATTTGGCTGGGTCTCTATTCCTTGGAGCGCAGGAGGATGAGGGGTGATTCTATAGAGGTATACAAAATCATGAGAGGAATAGATCCGGTAGATTCACATGGTCTTTTGCCCAGGGTAGGAGAATCGAGGACCAGAGGACATAGGTTCAAGGTGAAGGGGAAAAGATTTAATAGGAATCCGAGGGGTACATTTTTCACACAAAGGGTGGTGGGTGTATGGAGCAAGCTGCAAGAGGAGGTAGTTGAGGCTGGGACTATCCCATTGTTTAAGAAACAGGTAGATAGGACAGGTTTGGAGGGATATGGACCAAGCGCAGGCAAGTGAGATTAGTGTAGCTGGGACATTGTTGGCCGGTGTGGGCGAGTTGGGCAGAAGGGCCTGTTTCCACACTGTATCACTCTATGACTATCTTCTTTTTGCGTATGGCGTGCTCAGCCTAAAGTTGAAGGACAACTTGTTCTATTTGATCTTATTTGATTGTGCACGCCAGGTTGATTGCATTCGTCGAAACAGGGCAGACCACGTGAAGGTTGCAATCTTCCACCCCCATGACTGTATGATTCTATGACAGATGGCAATAAGAGAAACCATAATATCCAGGAGCTCTGTCAACATGCAGAGCCCTGCAAAGGGCATTGATGGCCTGGCCTATTGAACACAGACAATAAGCCACTCCGTGCCTAACCCTTGGGTGGATTCACATAAGGTTCTTAGGACAGTAGATGGCAGCAATGAAGAGAGCAGTGATTTGCAACCAAATTTGTTCCTACAACTTGAAAAGGGTGGGAATTTGCTGCTAGTTCCTTGCACAGCAGGTAACCTATATCCAGTCAGTTAAGCTCAAAGAGTACTCTGATAGAAAAAAGCCTAAACACAATCTGGATTCAACATTAAGTGTTGTGTGGGGATTGATGAGTGGACAAGGAAAGCATTGGAAAGATATACTTAATGTGATGGGCAACAGGAGAAATGAGAGGGAGAATACGTAATTTGAGATTTGAAGCAGGGAACATTTGACAAACTAGCTGGTAAAATACAGAGGGATGGATCTGCAATATTTGAGTCCATGTTGACTTGAAGGTTTGCCATAATTAGTTACTAAATATTATAAATTTTGAAAGCCATTTATTCAAGTCATTCTGGTATTATGGCAAGTACAATCAAATCTTATAACAGTTTAATCTGTTAATATAACAAAAGAACACAGGCATGATAGGAAAAGGGGAAGTACAATGAGATCTGGATGTCCTTGTTCATCAATCACTGAAAGCAAGCCTGTAGGTACAGCAGGCAGTGAAGAAAGCTAATGGCATTTTGGCCTTCATAACAAGAGGAGTTGAGTATTGGAGCAAAGAGGTCCTTCTGCAGTTGTGACAGGGCCCTTGTGAGACCACACCTGGAGTAATTGTGTGCTGTTTTGGTCTCCAAATTTGAGGAAGGACTTTCTTGCGATTCAGGGAGTGCAGCGTAGGTTCACAAGATTAATTTCCGGGATGGCAGGACTATCATAGGTTGAAAGAATGCAGCCACTGGGCTTGTTTACACTGGAATTTAGGATGAGAGGGGATCTTGTTGAAACATATAAGATTATTAAGGGATTAGAGACGCTAGAGGTAGGAAACATGTTCCCAATGTCGGGGGAGTCCAGAACCTGGGGCCACAGTTTAAGAATAAGGGGTAGGTCATTTAGAACGGAGATGAGGAAAAACATTTTCACTCAGAGAATTGTGAATCTGTGGAATTCTCTGCCTCAGAAGGCAGTGGAGGTCCTGATTGTGGATGATCAGCAATGATCACAGTGAATGGCGGTGCTGGCTCGAAGTGCCGAATGGCGTACTCCTGCACCTATTGTCTTTTGTCTATTGTCATGATGCAACATAATTAGTTTAGTTTAGTTTAGAGATACAGCACAGAAACAGGACCTTCGGCCCACCGAGTCCTCGCTAGATTAATTTCCACACATTAACACTATCCTATACACTAGGGACAATTTAAAATTTCACCAAGCCAACTAACCTACAAACCTGCACATCCTTGGAGTGTGGGAGGAAACCGAGAAAGCCCATGCAGGTCACGGGGAGAACATACAAACTCCATAGAGACAAGTACCCGTAGTCAGGATCGAGCCCAGGTCTCTGGTGCTGTAAGGCAGCAACTCTACCACTGTGCCACCGTGCCGCCCTGAAATAGTAATTTCATTAAGTAGTAATAAGTAGTAGTGAATAAGTAGTAATTTCATTACCGTCATTTGCTTGAACTGTAACTTCGTCTACACACAATGCCATAATTTGTTTCACAGGTGATCCAGTATATTGCAGAATCTGAGCATTGAGTTGAAGTTTGCAAACCATGCTCTGCAAATTATTGTTGGTGATGTTCACCTGAGCACGAATATCAGATCCATGGCTGATCGATTCATCACCTTTCATATGCACTTGGAGTTTCTCTTCTTGTGGAACCTCCAAGTTATTTCTCATCTGAGCTTCATTAAATATTTGTCTTTCTCGTTGAGACCCTAATTATATTGAAAAAATATTTGTTGAAGATGCAAAACTGTAGGTAAATATAATTTATTGATCATTTCTGTATGCCAATTTTGAAATTACGAATGGTTTCTTAATCCATGTTTAATTAACAATAATGCACAATCTATCAAATTGCTTCACAGTTCATCTTAATAAAATTATGCAATGTTTCTATCTGTTATAAACCATAAAATTATTGAAGTATTATGATGTAAATAAAGTGATAAGGAATTTTAAAAGGAATATTTTCAAAAAAATACCCTCAGGAAACTTGTATTCATTTGTGATATCTTCACGATCATTGTTGCCACATCTCTTGGTGCTGATGAATTGGCCCACATGTTTTGTTTTAACAGAGGCTTTTTTTTTTGTGCCATCCCTGCTACATATCCAAGTGACAATATCTGCATTGACCTCCGCAAAAATAAAAGGAACATCATACTTCAGCTCCACTGCCCCTTCTTTGATTGCTTTAACTGGAGCAGGACCACAACAGTAAATTCCTAAAACACAAGGAAATGATTGGTGAATTAAAAAAATCAATCACACACAAAACCAATTCCTTCAAAAGGTCAGACTGCCATATCAAGGTGTCCAGTACCTACTCACTTTTATGGAATTATAAAGGGCCTGTCCCACTTTCACAACCTATTTCACGACCTCTGCCGAGTTTGCCCTTGACTCATACTCGCAGCATGGGCATCACAAGGCCGTAGGAGGTCGTAGGTAGGTCGTAGGAGGCCGTGAGGCTAGTCGTGGTAACTCGTGACATCAAGTAGGTCGGGGCATTTTTTCTAACATGATGAAAAATGTCCATGAGTGAAAAAGGTCGTGAATTAGGTCGTGAAAGTGGGACAGGCCCTTAACAAACCATTTTTATGCTTTGATTTTCCTGCTGTGAAATTGTGTTAAAATACTCTGCGGACTTGCCATTAAACTATGGCATTAATGACCTTGCCATTAAACTATGTTTCACTGTTGACTGATCATTATATTTATAACCCATTCAATGAACCATTATGTTATTTCAATCTTTACCTTCACTTTTCTCCTGTGGTGTTGGGTCCACTGCCTGCCAACCATCATAACCTGACTTCAAGTCATTTCGGGCCATCCAGCCCTCTACCCAGACATGGAAGTTCCTGCAATGCAGGAAGAAATGTGTTTGTAAGCATCATAACAGCAGTAAATACAGATCGGTTCTGGGTTCATCTGTTGGTAATCACCTGTCACCTGCATCAGATTCTGTGCTTATTAGAACTTCCATTTCAGTAAAATAAAAATGAACATTTCTGCTTAAAATTGGAATGAAATGATTCAGTCTTTATCCCAACATAGTAATACAGGTCTGAGGAAGGATCTCGACCCATTCACCCATTCCTTCTCTCCAGAGATTCTGCCTGTCCCGCTGAGTAATTCCAGCATTTTGTTCTCTATCTTTGGTTTAAACCAGCAACTACAGTTCCTTCCTTCACATATTAATACCTGTTCCTCATCACAGCTGTCAAGCTATTATCAGGCAACTGAACTGTCTTCTCACCAACTAGAGAGTGGTCCTGATCTCTCATCTACTTCATTGGAGACCTTCAAACTATCTCTAATCAAACTTTACTGGACTTAATCTTGCATTAAATGTTATACCCTTAATCCTATGTCTGTACACTGTGAACGGCTTGATTATAATCATATATAGTATTTTTGCTGACTGGATAGCATGCAACAAAAAAGCTTTTCACTATATCTTGGTACATGTGACAATAATAAACTACACTAAACATAATTGTGTAGGAGGGAACTGCAGATGCTAGTTCATACCAAAGTTAGACTCAAAGTGCTGGAGTAACTCAACAGGCTAGGCAGCATCTCTGAAGAAAAAGGATGGGTGATGTTTCAGTCTGAAGAAAGGTTTCAACCCAAAATATCACCCATCCTTTTTCTCCAGAGATGCTGCCTGTGTTACTCCAGCACTTTGTGTCTAAACAAATTTGTGACAGGTTTGGGTTATTTTTATATTTCAGTTGTGAATATATTGAGCAGGATTGAAAATGATTAATTATGAAACAGGGCAAGCAAATAATAACAATGCAGGGGAATGTTTCATGACTATCTGTTGGGAAAGTCAATTGCCTAACAATGTATTTTATAGAGCAATGGAATTGAAAGTCAGAGAAACCAGAATTTAAACGGTTGGGGGGAGGGACTCAAATAGAGAAAGCTAGTGGAAAATGTGGGAGGCAGGAGGCAGAGAAGGGAAGCACTCGGACCCAAAATGTAGGGGAGAAAGAAGAAAAAGATAATAAACAGAGAATAAGTGGTGGTGGGTTTCTTAAATGTGTATATTTTAATGCTAGGAGCATTGTAAGAAAGGTGGATGAGCTTAGAGCCTGGATTGACACCTGGAAGTATGATGTTGTGGCGATCAGTGAAACATGGTTGCAGGAGGGCTGTGATTGGCAAATAAATATTCCAGGATTTCGTTGCTACAGGGGTGATAGAATTGGAGGGGCAAGAGGTGGGGGTGTTGCATTGCTTGTCAAGGAAGATATTACAGCAGTGCTTTGGCAGGATAGATTAGAGGGCTCGTCTAGGGAGGCTATTTGGGTGGAACTGAGAAATGGGAAAGGTGTAGCAACACTTATAGGGGTGTATTACAGACCGCCAAATGGGGAGCGAGAATTGGAAGAGCAAATATGTAAGGAGATAGCAGATATTAGTAGTAAGCACAAGGTAGTGATTGTGGGAGATTTCAATTTTCCACACATAGACTGGGAAACACATTCTGTAAAAGGGCTGGATGGTTTGGAGTTTGTAAAATGTGTGCAAGATAGTTTTTTGCAGCAATTCATAGAGGTACCTACTAGAGAAGGGGCAGTGCTGGACCTCCTGTTAGGAAATGAGACAGGGCAGGTGGCAGAGGTATGCGTCGGGGAGCACTTCGGGTCCAGTGGTCACAATACCATTAGTTTCAATATAATTATGGAGAGGGTCAGAACTGGACCTAGGGTTGAGATTTTTGTTTGGAGAAAGGCTAACTTTGAGGAGATGCGAAAGGATTTAAAAGGAGTGAATTGGGACATGTTGTTTTATGGGAAGGATGTAGAAGAAAAATGGAGGACATTTAAGGGTGAAATTTTAAGAGTACAGAATCTTTATGTCCCTGTTCGGTTGAAAGGAAATAGTAAAAAATGGAAAGAGCCATGGTTTTCAAGGGAAATTGGACACTTGGTTCGGAAAAAGAGAGAGATCTACAATAATTATAGGCAGCATGGGGTAAATGAGGTGCTTGAGGAGTATAAAGAATGTAAAAAGAATATTAAGAAAGAAATTAGAAAAGCTAAAAGAAGATATGAGGTTGCTTTGGCAAGTAAGGTGAAAGTAAATCCAAAGGGTTTCTACGGCTATATTAATAGCAAAAGGATAACAAGGAATAAAATTGGTCCATTAGAGAGTCAGAGTGGACAGCTATCTGCAGAGCCAAAAGAGATGGGGGAGATATTGAACAATTTCTTTTCTTCGGTATTCACGAAGGAGAAGGATATGGAATTATGTGAGGTAAGGGAAACAAGCAGAGTAGCAATGGAAACTGTGAGATTCAAAGAAGAGGAGGTGCGGACACTTTTGAAAAATATGAAAACGGATAAGTCTCCAGGTCCTGACAGGATATTCCCTAGGACATTGAGGGAAGTTAGTGTAGAAATAGCAGGGGCTATGACAGAAATATTTCAAATGTCATTAGAAACGGGAATAGTGCCGGAGGATTGGCGTACTGCGCATGTTGTTCCGTTGTTTAAAAAGGGTTCGAAGAGTAAACCTAGCAATTATAGACCTGTTAGTTTGACGTCAGTGGTGGGCAAATTAATGGAAAGGATACTTAAAGATAATATATATAAGCATCTGGATAAGCAGGGTCTGATTAGGAACAGTCAACATGGATTTGTGCCTGGAAGGTCATGCTTGACTAATCTTCCAGAATTTTTCGAAGAGGTTACTAGGGAAATTGATGAGGGTAAAGCAGTAGATGTTGTCTATATGGACTTCAGTAAGGCCTTTGACAAGGTTCCTCATGGAAGGTTGGTTAAGAAGATTCAATTGTTGGGTATTAATGGTGGAGTAGCAAGATGGATTCAACAGTGGCTGAATGGGAGATGCCAGAGAGTAATGGTGGATGGCTGTTTGTCAGGTTGGAGGCCGGTGACTAGTGGGGTGCCTCAGGGGTCTGTGTTGGGTCCACTGTTGTTTGTCATGTACATCAATGATCTGGATGATGGTGTGGAAAATCGGATTAGTAAGTATGCAGATGATACTAAGATAGGTGGTGTTGTGGATAATGAAGTAGATTTTCAAAGTCTACAGAGAGATTTAGGCCATTTGGAAGAGTGGGCTGAAAGATGGCAGATGCAGTTTAATGCTGACAAATGTGAGGTGCTACATCTCGGCAGGACAAATCAAAATAGGACGTACACGGTAAATGGTAGCGATTTGAGGAATGCAGTTGAACAGAGGGATCTAGGAATAACTGTGCATAGTTCCCTGAAGGTGGAATCTCATGTAGATAGGGTGGTAAAGAAAGCTTTTGGTGTGCTGGCCTTTATAAATCAGAGCATTGAATATAGAAGTTGGGATGTAATGTTAAAATTGTACAAGGCATTGGTGAGGCCAATTCTGGAGTATGGAGTACAATTTTGGTCGCCTAATTATAGGAAGGATGTCAACAAAATAGAGAGAGTACAGAGGAGATTTACTAGAACGTTGCCTGGGTTTCAGCAACTAAGTTACAGAGAAAGGTTGAACAAGTTAGGTCTTTATTCTTTGGAGCGCAGAAGGTTAAGAGGGGACTTGATAGAGGTCTTTAAAATTATGAGCGGGTTAGACAGAGTGGACGTGGATAAGCTTTTCCCATTGAGAGTAGGGAAGATTCAAACAAGGGGACATGACTTGAGAATTAAGGGACAGAAGTTTAGGGGGAACATTAGGGGGAACTTCTTTACTCAGAGAGTGGTAGCTGTGTGGAATGAGCTTCCAGTGGAAGTGGTGGAGGCAGGTTCGATGTTATCCTTTAAAGATAGATTGGATGGGTATATGGACGGGAAAGGAATGGAGGGTTATGGTCTGAGTGCAGGTAGATGGGACTAGGGGGGAGTATTTATTTTTAATTTAAAAAAAAAAAAAATTTTAATGTTCGGCACGGACTTGAAGGGCCGAGATGGCCTGTTTCCGTGCTGTTATGGTTATATGGTTATATGGTTATATAAATGCTGATAATTTCCAGGTCACTCTACCTCATTTGGAAAATTTGACTGGAGCCTCCCTCGTGAACGTATATGGACAAAAGATGGAAGAGCACAGCTCTGGACAAGGTTCTCTGTTTGGGAAGCAAGATACTTATCTACATTCTTGAACATCTTGTATTGCACTGACTTCCCATTCACTCACTGATTTTCCCCTGAGGAAGAATAATTATACCCAGAGGATGGTCAGAATCAGGAACATGCTGCCTAAGGAATGATGGAAGCAGAAACTCTCACAACAGCCAAGAAGCATACAGATGGGTAATTTTACTTCGGAGTCACGTGAGTGACTACGTGAAGAAGACCTGTCAGGGCGCATGCGCGTCATTACGTCGGTCGCATTGGCGCAGACAGGCTGGGAGGAACACAGTTCTCCAGCGGTAAGTTTGAAAAATCCTGCAGGTAAGTTTAAACTTACTTTTCAGGTTGTCCATTGCAGGAATAATTTTCTCAGGTTCCTGCTGGACATGGGAAAAATTCAGCAAAACCCGGTGGACCGCGGAGAAATTGTGGACCGCGGGGATGTCGGCTTAGGACCGCGGGAGTGCTCTAGACCGCGGGAGTGCTCTAGTTCCTTAAATATGGGCCGCGGGGTTCTCTAGACCGCGGGGATACCGGCTACGGTCCACGGTAAAGTGAGGAGCCGGTGGCCGTCGGACTTCTTGTTAGAGTCGCTGACAGTAGGTCAGCGACTCCCGAGGGTGTTCGGGGTGTAGACTGAGCGTGGTCGTCGGGGTTATTACCCGACTCATTGAGGACCCCGACATCGGCAGCCCATATGAGGTAAACCATGTGGAGCCTGGCCAGGAGGGTCCCCTCTGTCATATATGTATGTCCTCACACGTGCATTATCCTGATATGGTGCTCCATATCAGGGCAGGACATCAGGGGATTGCGGCAGCACCTGTGTTTCAGGGCTGCTTACCAATTCCCTCAGTGGAGAGGAGTACAAGGAGTCAGTGTGTGGCTGACTCCAACCTCAACTCAGGAAGTGAGATTAGTGGTTTATCACCCTTATGTGTCGAGGTGGAAAAGTAGCATTTTCTGCTAATTCTGAGGAGGTTTCAGGTTGCCCTCCAAATTAAAGGCGAACGCAATTTTGGGAAGCGTTCAAAAGGGTAGACATTATATTTACCACCTGGTCACATTGTGACTATTATACCGAGGAAGATGATTATCATTTACTCAATTAAGGAAATGGGAAGCCTTGTTGAGCTGTATTATCAGTCACCTGTGGGAGTTACACCAGGTGGCGTCATAGTAATTGCTGCTCATTAAAAGGGACTGTGCACGGTTTCTTCCCCTAGACGCCGGATTACTCATATTAAAAGTAAATAAATCCCAGGTTTAACTGGGATGGGCGTCTTCATTCACATAAATGTCTTTGCCTATGACAAATAATTGTTAAGTTTGTTCCAGCATTTCCCACTATGTCTGATGTACGGGGGCCAGAGGCGCTCCAATTCTTCCCTATAGATGGCGTTGGCATCAGGAAGGAGCACGATTTGGAGTCGCTAGCACGTGCAGCATGTTTGGGGAAGGAGGATACCAACAGAGTATCGAATTGCATGGCTAGTCCTGGCGGCTGCTATAGGCAGCGACCTGATAACCCCAACTCAGAGTGAGTGCCAAGCCAGGGGTATCAATGTCAGACAACATTGCGTCTCGTTGCAATTCAAGAACGCTCCATCGTAAAGCATGTCAGGCAGCAACACCTAGTAAAGGGTTGCAAAAGTCCCTCCACTCAAGGGTCGGAGTGGTCGAGAGAGTGCTACAGGAGGATGCACATGTGCCTGAAGCAACACCTGTTTGTAGGGTTGCCATTCCTCCCACTTGGTGCACCACAGTGGTCAAGATAGTGCTAAAATACATGCACACATGCCTGAGGTGACGCCTAGTAAAGGGTTGCCAAAAATTTCTCCCACTCAAATGGCGGAGTGGTCGAGAGAGTGCCACAGGAGTATGCACATGGGCCTGAAGCAACACCTGTTTGCTGGGCTGCCATTACTCCCACTCGAGATGGTGCTAAAATACAGGCACACAGGCCTGGGGCAGCTCCTGTTGCAGGTTGCATAAGTCCTCCCACATGGATGTATAGTGGATGAAGATGGAGCCACACACATATGTGATAAGATTGTGGGGAATGGAGTCGAACAACATGCTTGGTACAGAGGCATGTACAAGCAAATGGAGGAGATGGATGGTGATACCTGCTTCAGCTTCGATAAGTCCCACTCTAAAAGAGTGTCTAAGGTTAGTATGGATTAACTCCAAACAGGAATCCAAACATGGTTATGTGCCGGGATCCCATGCTGAATGCATGAGGGTAAGCAGTGGGCGTTTGCCTCTAAAATTGCTGCTCAGTCGCTGATTGCTGATCCATCCAGAGAAATCCAAATTAACACATGACTATTTGGGTCACAATTGATTCAATTAAGTGCTCTGCCCAGGGGAAAAGGGTAGAGCTAATTGACACATGTATCAAGCTAATTGAGGCATTAAGGATACATTCGGGTCATTATAATAGACCTATGCAGTTATCAGTAAAGACTATTCTGATTTGCAATGGTGGATTCACCATGTGTCCAGGAGTTATAGCAAGGTAATGCTTGACCAGCCTTCCATGATTTTGCAGATGAATGTCAGTGCACTCGGGTGGGGTGTCACGGCTACGAGTTTCAACTGTGGAGGCAGATGAACTGAGCAAGAGGCATCGTTTCTGCAGACATGGGCAATTAACTATTAAGAGGGTTTTATGGACAAGGCTTATTGCTCTAACAAATGTAATCTGCATGTTCAGTTTCAGATTGACAATACTACGCAAGTGGCATATATATTAATCACATCGGTGGAATCAAGTCGGTATTTTGTGACAGATTGGTTAATCAAATTTGGGCCTGGTGCATTGGAAAAGATATTTCAGCTGTTTATCTACCAGGTAGATTCTACATAGTAGCAGACGCCAAGTCACGAAAGTTCCATGACAACATAGATTGAATGTTCAACAAGGAGGTGTTCAATAATATAGTACTTGTATATGAATGCCAGATATCGATTTGTTTTGTATCAAGGTCAACCATCAGATGCCTAAATAGGTTTCATGGGAACCAGACCAGGTGGCAGTTGCAATTAATACTTTGACATTGAGGTGGTATGTTTTATATATTTTCCTACCATTTTGCCTAATAGGTCGAAGTCTGCAAGAAATCAAGCAGGATGCCGCTTTGGGGGTGCTTGTAATACCTAATTGGCCGAATCAAGCATGGTTTCCCTTTGATGTTACAGTTAGGGATCCAACCTCTTTTTGGTGGTTCGCAAGCGTAGGAATTGACTGGAGCATCCGCTAACACAGGAAAGTCATCTGTTATGTGATTGTATTGACTTGTTAATTTGCATGTTTTAAGAAGGCCATACCTGGAGCAAGGACTGTCAGGGTTTACGGTGGACATGCTCACTGTAGCCTGGAGAAAGAGTACTCAAAAGGGGTATATTACTTATGTAAAAAAATGGGAGCAATATTGTGTACAAAATAATATTGACCATAATACTACAGGTATTGTGGATATTTTAGAGTTCCTGTTGACACTCTATGATGATGAGGGGCTCAGTTATAGCACCATTAATACAGCTTTAAGTGCTTTGTCATCGTATGGTTTTGATGGGGTTAGGAAAGATCCTATTGAGTTTCAGCATATCATAGCTGGATTGATGAAAGGAATTTCAACTCTAAACCTCCTAAACCCAGGTATATGGTGATCTGGGATGTAAGTGAGGTCCTCAAGATGTTTCGACAGTAGGTTCCTGGCATGTCTCTGAATTTGCCAAACTAATCATGAAAGTGGTTATGCTCTTGGCATTGGTTCAGCATAGCAAGTGCAGATTTTGAAAAAAACTTCTGCTAGACAGGATGGAAGTGGCTGAAGAGAGTGTTATGTTATATAATTGCGTCCTGCTTAAGCAGAGCAGGCCAGGTGTCACAGGTTTGTTAAAATTGTGTTTCAGCATAACCTACTGATCCATGTTTATGTGTAATGGCACATTTATTTTCATTATATTGAAGCTATAAAGACCTTAAGAAATGTGGAAGCAGCATTGTTTATCAGTTACATGAAGCCACACAGGAAAGTGTCAGTGCAGACTATCTCAAGGTGGTTTAAAGCAAATGTTGATTAAGGCAGGTATTAACACTGAAGTGTATATATCCGTTTTCCACTAGTGCAGCAGCAACGTCGTCGGCTAGGACGATGGATGTTCACAGCGGCCATATTTTATAGGTGCCGGGTGGTCAAATGAATTATTTTTTTTAATTTTACCATCGGCCGATCGCCGATCGGAGAGAGGCTGTTTGCAAATTCAGTATTAAGTCCTGTTTTGTTCCCCTGGGATAAACGGGTTACTGTTTGTTTTGATTATTCAAATTAATTGTTACTGCATGATATTACCATTTCATGTTTAACGCATTATTGATTGTTTCTCATCGAAAGTCAATCAATGCAGTGAGGCCGGGATTTGGATCTGCGGCATAAAATCACAGAGCTTTGAAATCTTCACATAGTCACTCAGGTGACTCCGAAGTAAAATAGTAAGATTAAACGAGAACTTACCAGTTTGAAGTTTGATCTTTATTTTATGAGGAGTTACGTTGGTGATTACGTGCCCGCCACGCCCAACCCTCTCTCATAAAAAAGGTCATATGGTAGTTCTCATGTTGCTCATCTTAATATGTTACTTCAATTATTGTGTTGTCTGTGATTTCATACCGCTGCTTTGAAGATTGACGCGCATGCGCCCTGACGGGTCTTCTTCACGTAATCACCAACGTAACTCCTCATAAAATAAAGATCAAACTTCAAACTAGTAAGTTCTCGTTTAATCTTACTATTATTAGCACTTCCATTTGAGTAAAGTAAAAATGAACATCTATATGGATAGTAACGTTTAGAGGGATATGGACCAAATGTGGGCAAATAGGACTAGCTTAGATGGGGTTTCTTGGTAGGCATGAACAAGTTAGGCAGAAGCTGTTTCAATGCTGTAGTCCATCACTCTAACTCTAGGAAAATGCAAAGTACATTTTCTCATAATCAAAGATATTCACCAGACAAACAGATCTACTGCTAGGGAACATTGACTCATAAAATGAAGTAGATTGGACAAATACATTTTGTTTGACCACTTTACAAAACATCTACATCGAGAGTTGAATTGAGGGGAGCAAAGCCCATGTACCTGTCAAGCCAAATGCCAAATCCAATTACTGCAAGCTTACACCAATATTGTAAGTGGCAAAAAAGGCTCAATTGGAGGAAAGGTTGGACAGCATGTTGATCAGACCATCTCAAATGGATTGTGTGTAATCCATTACTGTGGTCCCCAAAGCAAGCATAATTTTATGGATTTGCGCGATGATAAAGCAAAAATACATGCAAATGTGTTATCGCACAATACATTGCAGGATCTGTCTGCAATGAGACAAAGTTATTGTGCAAGTTGGACCTGTCCCATACATAGACAAAGAAAGTCAACATTATCAAAAATCACCATCCAAGGGGGCTTCAACCACTTATTAATCTATAGCATTGTCATTCATCCATGTTCAACACCATCCACACAACCACGTTAACCACTCCATCACCATTGCCACGGCAAAGGAAAATCACCAAATACTTAATGAAGTATCAATAGATTTCATGAGCATAAATGTTTAAATTCAGAAAGTGAATTGCACATTTTCACAGAGAGAAATGGATTTATTGAGACCAAAGATGGACCGAAACAGCCTACAGACAGAATTGAATTGAATTGAATTGAATTGAATACATTTTATTTAATCAAGTATGTATACATACAAGGAATTTGCCTTGGTGCTTTGTTCACAAGTAACAACATGATATACAGTTGACAATTAAAAATAAAACATTGTAATTTAAACATGTGAAGAATGAAATAAAATACCAGAGCAAAAGGAGGCTACAGAGTTTTGGCTGTTGAGTAGATCTACTGCTCGTGGAAAAAAGCTGTTTTTATGTCTGGCTGTGGCGGCTTTGACAGTCCGGAGTCAAAAGAAAGTGAGCTATGGCTAGAATATGAATGAACTTCACTGATAGTCAGTGAATTCTAATCCACTGGAAGAGATCAATAACAGGGACTAAAAACTGCTCGCAACTTGTACAATAAAGAAAAGGTCCGGCATTATAACAGAGTCCGTGCCTCCATTGATGATTGCTATTCTCATTCCCTTCAGTTCACTACTCTTCAAACACAAGATATTTATTTCCGAAGTGCCGAAGCTAAATGAAAACTTACCTTATGTTTATTCCAATAGTTCTTACTGTATTCATTTTAAAGTGATAATTATGGCAATTACTCATATTTTCAATTTTAAATAACTCTAGTTTGACTCACCACACATTTTCTCCTCCACAAGGTCTCCCAGATTCATCAATTTCTTGATCAAGTATTAAATTGCCATTTGAGTCGTGTGCAGAATTAAAATTTGTGACAACACGAGAAGGAATTCCTAAGCACCTCAAGACTAAAGAAATAAAAAGGAACATAATTGAATCAATCACTGCACCTTAATATTTGGTCACTCAGGATATCGCTCTCATAATTTTACCCCATGTTTAGCACGAATAATTCAGTACGATTGACGTAACAATAACAGGGAATAAACAAAATGAGCAAATTATCTGCGTTAACAATGTTGGTTGGGGATAACTCATTGTCACAGATCAGGAGAACTCGCTGGACATCTTCAAAAAAATTCATAGCTTGAAATTCTTTGACACCGAGCAATGTGTATCAATTGGATGGGGCACAGGGGGGAATAACATTGATTAAGGGTAATCGATCTTTTGTGAAATATATGAAAATCTTTCCAAATATTCCTGTAAACAACACTCACTGTCTTTCCACCTCTCATTTACTTTTGAATATTTAATTGTATTTGTCAAACAATATTTACTTTAAATACTTGTAAATCCACACTGGCTTTTCTTTTGTTTAAGAAAGAATTGCAGATGCTGGAAAAATCGAAGGCAGACAAAAAATGCTGGAGAAACTCAGTGGGTGAGGCAGCATTTATGGAGAGAAGAAGGGTCTCAAAGAAGGGTCTCGACCCGAAATGTCACCAATTCCTTCTCTCCATAGATGCTGCCTCACCCGCTGAGTTTCTCCAGCATTTTTTGTCTACCCTGGCTTTTCTTTTGCTCTGATTCAGTCTGAAGAAGGGTGTCGACCCGAAACGTCACCCATTCCTTCTCTCCAGAGATGCTGCCTGTCCCGCTGAGTTACTCCAGCATTTTGTGTATCTGAGATGGGCAGAAGGGCTTGTTTCCAAGCTGTGTGACTCTATGAGCTATTACCACTCTACTCACAGCTTGCCAATTGAGAAAGGACCCATTCATTCTTATTCCGTTTTTTCCCTGAAAAAATACTTTTATCCACTGGTGTAAAAATCTTGATTCATCAGCATCCTATGTGGGACCATACTGTAAACCTCTTGTAATTTGAAATATACTGCATCAATGGATTCCTCTCCACTATTTCACAATTTGCATTTGCAAAGAACTTCAATATTCAATATAGCTTTTGCAGTTTGGGATATTTTTAAGGCGAGGATTGACAGATTCTTGATTAGTAAGGGTGTCAGGGGTTATGAGGCGAGGGCAGGAGAATGGGGTTGCGAGGGAAAGATAGATCAGCCATTATTGAACAGCGAAGGAGACGGTGTGCTGAATGGCCTACTTCAGCTGCTAGAATTTATTAACATGAACTTATGAATATATTTGTCAAGCATAATTATACTTTTGACAATCCATTCTGAGTCTGCTCAATCACAATGTTATAGAATCGTGGAGCTATACAGCATGAAAGTGGTCCATTCTGCCCACTGTCCCCCACTGGCCCATTTCCACTAATCCTACATTAATCAAATGTTTTATTCTTTTCACTTTTTCATCATCACCCCCCCCCCCCTAAATACTGCCTCTCGATTACAAACTAGTGGCAATTTGGGATTTGGGAATAAACCAGAGCACCTGGCAGAAACCCAGATGGTCTGAATGTAATTAGACCACACAGCTCTAATGTTTTAGGTATATTTCATGTGACTATGCAGACAGTAATAGAGTAACACAGCACGGAAACAGGCTCTTTGGCCCAATTCATCAATGCAGATCATGAATCTCATCTCCACTCATCCCATTTGTACCCATTTGCCCCATATTCCTCAAAACCTTTCCTATTCATGTTTCAAACCCTTTGGCAACAGTGCCTGGATATCACTTTTTTAATTTGCAATCCCCCTCCTGTCAATGCCAGCTAGTGAGTTGTAGCTTCCTGTTTCCTCTCTCCATACTATCTTTGGTGGACTCACATCTGGAAATATTTTGGATGATGAAAGTCAGACACCCGCCATCTCCACCTGGTTCAAACATCTGGGATATGGATATTCCAATCCTTGGGATTTCTTATTTTCCAAGATCAGGAGATTTGCCTGTGATTTTATTATACCTATACCTACTTATTTTACTTTCCCATTTGCGCTGGAGCCGAGGTTCTTCAGTATGAATCAAGGTTGCCAATTTACACTCATCTACAGTGGGTAATTTACACACCAACCTATGATTCTTTGGGATGTGGGAGGAAACTGACGCACCTGGAGGAACCCCACACTGTGCAACTCCACACACAGTGAGGAGTTGCACTGAAGCTGTGAGGCAGCAGCTTTGCTCTGTGGGAATATGTTGCCCTAACATTCTTGTCATTTCCTTCTTCCCCATTTCCCTTCCTGTGTTTGCACACATTTACCCTCATTAGCTTCTCCTTTCTTTCATACTCATGAATGCATATGTGATAATTTGTTGTACTTCATACCAGTCTTTCTCACATTCTCAAAGAAGGTTGAGTAATAGATTAACTATCAGAACAAAATCCGTACCTGTGCAAGCCACTGCTGCAAACACCCAGCACTGCCCGTAGCGAACTGGCTGACAGCGGCCTTTATACCATTTCTGAAGGATTGGAACACTTCCATTCCATGTCCAGGGATACACGCCTCCACTATATGGTTCGCTCCATTTGCCGCTAAGTACCCCTTTGTCATCAGCACAATTCACCTGAGCAAGAATGAACGTTGAATCAGTAGAAGTATCGAAGCTGGTCGTGCAGGATGTGAACATGGTTGCTGCATTCCACCTTTTCATTAAACATTGCCCATCAAAAATGCCGGACTTTCCCACATTCCTCAGAACATAAGGAGCACTTCATCCTCTTTAAAATGACTAACTTTTCTTCCTTTGGCCATCATTTGCAAGGGCATCACTCGTCTCCAGACCACAGAGACAGCCGCAATGAACATAGCAAAAACATAGTGTGATGTTGAATTCAGTTTTAGCACCAAGCCTTGAGCAAATAAGCAGCAAGCTTGAGAGGGCATTTCTCACATGTTACTTAATCCATTTAACTTAATCCATTTAACTTGTTAAAGAAACACCAGATAAATCAAATTGTAAAGCATGAACAATGAAAATGCAAATGCAAGGAATTTTGAGTTAAAGCCAGAAGAAAATAGCAGTGTAAACCAAAATCAAGACTTTGGATAATTAATTTGAAACATGTTGTTGGGACTGTTATCTGCTGGGATGCAAAAACATTAGAAATTAAAGGAGAGGACGAACATCAACACCTTGTGTCAGCTCCGCTTTTCAATAAGATCATGGCTGATCATTTAACATAGCGCTGCTTTAATGCAGAACAATCCCTTCACCTAGACTGTCAAACATGCAAACATGGGAGAATTTAGTATGATTCAAGGAGGCCACTTCTTATTGCTCTAAACTCAAGAGTGCAGCCGCAGCTTCTGTCTCTCCAATCAATCTGGTGAATCTTCATTGCAGCATGGAACTTGCTTTCACAAGTGCATGCTTGTAGCACTCACACAGTAATGCAGCCTAAAATGCACTTACAGTTGAACATGCAAATGCTAAAACATATATAATTTCAATTGAGATTCCTACTTGACATAATAACACATAAAACCTATAACTAAATTATTGCTTAGTGTTATTTTAGTGTTATAAGATGATCACCCTTGCATGAAAGAATACACTTAATCCATCCAATCTTATCTTCCTCTATTATTAAAAATCTATTACAAGAATGACAAAAAAAATCACTGTAATCAAGATTGAGAGCATTTCTACTTTTACCGTTACAATTTCTCTCAGTTTTTATACTTGGCAACGTGCAGCTTTGTTCTCCATTTAGTTTTCTTGCCTGGGAGTGGGATAGGAGTGGATGGAGTAGAATTGATAATACAAAGGAGATAATACAAATTGATAATACAAAGGGAGAAATTAAAAAAGGAAGATAAGGAGAAATAAGAAAGAAAAAGAAGTGCTACGGGAGATAGACAGAGAAAGTAATAAATATATACGTGGAGAAGGAGAGAGTAAGAAACGGAAAAAGAAATACTTAGGGAAAGAACATTCAGAAATACTACCAATAAATCTGACTCGGATGCTAATGCAAAGTGAGTTAGGGTTGATAACTCAAATTGGTACTGAGGCAGTTCTGTAAAAGGAGAGTGAAGGATGTCCACGGACCTCTTGATGCTTCACCCAATGATGTGCTGTGTTAAAATGCAATATAGACCAATTACATTCTAAACTCAGTATGTTGGTTGGAATCTTGTTGAGGGTTTGTCGGTTCAGAGCATAGAGTGGAACCAGCACAAGTCATCAACAAATCATTCTTAGACAAAAAGCTGGAGAAACTCAGCATTAACCAACCTGATCTCCCGGTGGCTCAGCACTTCAACTCCCCCTCCCATTCCGAATCCGACCTTTCTGTCCTGGGCCTCCTCCATGGCCAGAGTGAGTCCCAATGCAAATTGGAGGAGCAGCACCTCATATTTTGCTTGGGTAGTTTACACCCCAGCGGTATGAACATTGACTTCTCCAATTTTAGGTAGTCCTTGCTTTCTCTCTCCTTCCCCTCCCCTTCCCAGCTCTCCTACAGCCTACTGTCTCTGCCTCTTCCTTTCTTCTTCACGCCCCCCCCCACATCAGTCTGAAGAAGGGTCTCGACCAAAAACGTCACCCATTCCTTCGCTCCATAGATGCTGCCTCACACGCTGAGTTTTCCAGTTTTTTGTCTACCTTTGATTTTTCCAGCATTTGCAGTTCTTAAACAAATCATTCTTAGCTATGTCATCTTTAACATTTCATTGCTCACCATAGCTGTCACAACTCTGCAGATATAAACAGGGTCATTTCTGCATATAATGTCCTTTGCAGGATTTTGGAGGAATTTTAGATTTTTATCCAATATGTGCAGACAAATATCCACAACTTCTTCATCAAACTGAAATGGAAAAAAAAACATTTTGATAATTCTGTGCCTAATGTTGAGAATTGTTGAGTGATAATAAAGTATTAGTAAAATTATTGCAAGAGCAGCAATTTGAATAAAAATTACCCTCAAATATAGGTTGATCTTTATTTGCTGAAACATTCAGTGATGTTGTGGAGATTAATTTTCCAGTGCAAGACTAACATGGCCATTCCCTTGACTGATGTTTCTACCCTCTTCCTCCCACCCACCTTACCCTATCATACCACCCAACTAAACCAATGTATTGTAGAAGCACCAAACGTGGTGAACAAATGGGAGAAGAAAGCTGGTCAGCTCGAAGTGAGAGAGAGAGACAGAGGGTTGTCCCTGGGTTCGTTACATATCCCAGGACACACCCCTGTAACCCGTGACAACTGCTCCCTGCCATTGCCCAGTCACGTGACCCTACCCCCCGACTGCTGAGGGTTTGTGTAGCTTGTGGCCCAACCACCGGGTGACGCCACAGTATCATTATTAGCTTCTGTTAAAAATTGTAAATTGTCACTTGTGTGTAGGATAGTGCTAGTGTATGAAATGATTGCAGTTTGGTGTGGGCTGAAGGGCCTGTTTCCATGTTGTATCTCTAAAGTCTAAATACTAGAACCAGTGAGCAATTGAGTGATAAAAGAGAAAGGCTATAAGTACTTTATTTAAGAATGAGGGACAATTTGTGCAGAGGGTTATGAATTAATTAAAGACTTCAGGGCCTGCAAAAAATGAATGTTTCAAACTCAAATTATTGGTGGACCAGAAACCAACAAAAGGCAAGAAAATAATAATAGTGAATGAATGGTGCAAGTTCAGATAGAAGCAAAGGATGAATTTAAAATAATTTGGTCATCCAATTGCAATTGTATTCGATCGAGGTTTGCACATACCTGGCCAAAGAACCAGGGGCGACCTTGAATCTGGCGACTTTCACCATTATAGAGGATTCCATCCTCATTCATCACATATTCCTGTCGCTGCTCCTCACTGTTCAGAAAGACTTCATCCTCTGACAGGGTAAAACATAGCTTTAATAACTTTGTAGTATTTTACAACGCATACATATCTACTAAAACATCCAGCACAAAACTTTTATCAGGGTCATACTAGCGAATAGAAGTTTCAAAAGTATTGAAAAGAGTATCAATTAGAATCATCAGATGAGATAAAATGAATCAGTGGACCTGTGTTTAAACTTTAATGTAAAAATCCACAATCAAGAATTTCAGCACCAGTTTGCATCACTGACAAGTAACTGTTGCAGGTCAGAGGTCTGGTTTAACTAGAAACAAGAACTCTTTTTTATTCACGTAAGTAGACAAAAAGCTGGAGAAATTCAGCGGGTGAGGCAGCATCTATGGAGCGAAGAAATGGGTGAAGTTTCGGGTCGAGACCCTTCTTCAGACTGATGTGTTTTATTCACGTAAAGCACTAGAAGTCTCCACCTGTAATGCAAGATGGAAGCATGCATAGGGTGGGACCACTGTATAAAATACAACCTCTGTAAAAACTATGGAACTGAGGCTACGAAAGTTAACCAGGAAGCTGTGGACATGACAATTCTCCAATGAAGGTTTCAGGGTGCGTAAGTCTATGATAGATTTGGGGGTAGAGGTCAACATATTAAAGTTAATCAGGCAGGAGTTTGAAAAAGGGAATTAAACAACCACCTACTCACTCTCTCACCCCTCCCTCTCTCTCCTCCTTACAGTACATTGGCTAAATTCTCTCTCCACTTACAATCTTGATGCAGGGTTTGGACACAAATTGTCAATCTTTCCTTTCCCGCCACAGATGATGCCCAACCTGCTGAGTTCTAAGTTAGATGTGGAGCACAAAAGAAGGTAGGAGCAGAATATTATTGGCCTTCAATGAAAGTCTGGGACCAACAATCTGCTGCCAACATTGCTGTCACCGAAAGTAAACGCATAATTAATTTGATGACCTTTTTCTATGTTGAGTGTGACTTCCATAATGTTGAGAATCTGTCTAGAGATCTATCTCGAGTAGGCATTGTGTTTTTTCAGCAGCCCATTTTGAAGAGTGTAATATATCTCAAGATTGAAAATGAATGATAACAGGGCAATCTATTGTGGAATTTAGTTTGGTCTGGTTATGATCAGTAACAGTAGTTGCTCGGATTTTTTTGCACATGTACAATGTAAAATGATTAGAAATTTAAAGCAAAGAAACAGGCTAAATTATCCAATTATGCAAGGTTCTTAATTTTTTTTTCCATCCGAGTTCATAGAATTCTCTCCACAAATCCTTCCATTCCTTTATATGTTTATTTGGCTTCCTCCTGGAATCATCTATATTCTTCATCCCAATTGCTCAGTGTGCAAACAAGTTCCACATGTTCTCCATTATCAGTGTAAATAGATGTATTTTAGTATTTTTAAAGTTTTTCTTCATGACTGGAATATGGACACGTACGTACTTGTGGCCATAATGCAAAACGTCAGAAGGTTCAACATGATTTTCATGAATTACATAAAGTTGGCCATTTTTGAACTAATAAAGACCCTCTGTAATAGACAATGAATGAACGAATGAATGAATGTTACTTTATTGTCACGTGTACCTAGGTACGATGAAATGCTTTGTTTTGCAAACAACCTAGACAGTACACCAGTGTTGCCACGTGTCTGACACCAACATAAGTACAAAAGAACCAAAGTCCTATCTACTGCCTGCCACGTGACAATAAAGTGGCAGCAGGACATCCCTCCCTCCCCCCTCCCACCCACATCCCCCAACTCCCATTGGTTCCCCCTTACTTTTTAGCGGCCTCATCCCCCTGTCAGGCCCCCCTTTGTTCCGTTCCTTCTCGGCAACCCCTCTCCTGCAGGGGTCCCCTTCATTCTCAGCAGTCCCCCTCACTGCCCGGTCCTCCCTTTATACTCGGGCGCACCCCTGCCGCGTCCCCCTTGATGCATACCTGGGCACCATGGGTTGAAAAGCAGGATGAACTCTCCAATTGAGAACAGTGTGTACTGATGTCCTGAGGGGCTCAGGACCTTTAAAATGTATCGTCCAATCTTGGCATTTGCTGGAGAGTACAAGGACAGGACCAATCTGGTTCCAGTGCTGGAAACAACTTGCCCACTCCACTGTTTTGGATTGATTGACGATAGTTTAAACAGGACTTTGCTTCCAGATGCTTCTGAAGGCTTTGGCCCTAATACAGGATAAGAAAAAAAGTTAATTTAAGTCCACATCTGGATAGATTGTAACTGTGTGATGTCAAATCAGGAAACAGTTTTACAAACAATCAGCAAATGCCAATTTCCTTCCTTTTAAATGTTAACAAAATAAATTCATCAATTATATTAAAAAAAATAATGTAGGCATATTTTGTTTCTTGTTTTCCATAGCTAAGTAATTGGAATAACTTCTATGCAATCCCAACCTTTTAATTTCTATTATATATGTTTAATATAACAGGGTAAACCTACAGCTCTAGACTATAGTCCATGAATAATGACCACTTTAATCTTCACACCAGCTAATTCCATGCAGGATCATTTCAAGTTCAAAAGATTTCTCTTTGAGAAACCAGAATCAGTAACGGTCATCATGAACTTCCGAGGATGAAACAACACATTAGCTGTACGGATGTCTCCTGGGGAAGGAATTCAGAGATCCATACCTCATCTGTGCAAGATGTGATCATAGACCCTTAACAGACTCCTGAAATTAAAATAGGGTGTGGATAAGCTAAAAAAAACTGTCTTTCCACTGATATTCATGTCTAGTAAATGATTAAAAAATAACTCAGCTATTTTTTGCATTTTTCTTTGCCTCGATATAGCTAATTCAATGAAAAACGGACTCAACCCTCCAACAAGCATTGGTCACCGGGATCTGAAGAGAACCAAGGGAATATCTTCAAGTGAGCTGGGCGACTAATGTTGGAGGAAATAGAGAAGTTGGAACTTGATGACTAAATGTCAACTCTTTACCTGGCCACCTCTCGGCAGTTAACCAAATATAAGATGCTAAGGACACCTGAAAGAGGAATACAAAAATATGAGAAGCATAGATGAGATGGATAGTGGGAATTTTACCTCCATTACAGAAAATCCAGAGGGGATTGGTTAAAGGTGAGGAGTGAAAGGGCTAGAGGGAACATGAAAATAAAAGCAAAAAAATCACCCGGAAGATGTTTGGAGGCTGGAACCCACTGACTGAGAGGGTGGTGGAGGCAGATAGTCTCACAACATGTAAAATAAATCTGGAAGAGCTCTTGTAATGCCAAACCATGGAAGACTTTTGACAAGGTGCTGATAAACAAGATTTGCACAGATAGGTACTTGATGGTCTGCATGGATATGTTGAGCTGTAGGGCCTGTTTCTGGCTATATAACTCCAATAATCTAGGATAGGATTTACTGGTTTACTTACACCAGGACTGGTTGCCTGAAGTATTAGAAAATAGAAATACACAGAGCTGGCAATTCGGCACTCCCCTCAAACCAGTTCCAAGATTGAATTAGACCACAATCATCAGTTCATTTATCCTTTCAGAAGAGTCACTAACCCTCACAATGAAGTATTCATTGCACAACTCAACTAGAAATGACATGTAATGGTATATTTTTAAGAAAGAACTGCAGATGCTGGAAAAATCTAAGGTAGACAAACATGCTGGAGAAACTCAGCGGGTGAGGCAGCATCTATGGAGCGAAGGAATAGGTGACGTATTGGGTCAAGACCCTTGTTCAGACTGGTAATGGTATCTGTTGAATTTGCCGTGTTTTACTTTTGTCACAGAATTGCTATACCAGATTTTACACTTTATTTTTATGTTAAAGATCAAACCTCCCTATTTCGTTCATGACTAATTACCTGTTTCCACAGTAAATACAATATTGTTGTGGTCTATGATGTGTTCATTACTATCCAATTGCAATGCGATTTGGAACGGTTGTCCTCGTCTGACAATCAGTTTCCTGCTGGTGATCTCATCAGTCCTGTGCTCCTGATTATTCTTCCCACAGTGAAAATCAGCAGTCAAACTCATTTCAGTAACTGTAACAGAATCAATATGAGAAGCAAACAGGCAAGATTAAAGAGAACATTTTATTTAATGATGGGAAAATATCTGTTGTTTCTTTTGGGGCATAAAGTTTTAATTGGCTACTACATCCCACTTTAGCCTATTGCACAATGTTAACTTCCGTGGAGTGGTCAGTAAGAAGAGTTCCTTCGCAATAGAATGATGGAGGCAAGAAACCTGTATTTGAGAGGCAGTTGGGATCATCTATGAAGGTGGTTATGAGGGGAATTGATAACATTGCAGTTGGCCTATTTGACATTTGGAATGCACGCCACACCCAATAATATGGCACAATATCTTATCTTTCATGCCTTGACCTCAATATATATATATATTTTTTTTTTATTGAGCGGTACTTCTGAATGATATAATGCTGTAATTATTCATCAAGAGACCACTGCATCTACAGATAATGCTACTGATGCTAGCAACATTGAATGTGGTTCTGTTGACAGTTTGAATCAAGTTCTTTTGCAGTTTATTCTGCATTGAAGGAAATTCCTCTGTGGGAGTGGTTGAAACAAACAGATAAGTATACTGAGATAATAACCTGATGGAGCAGGTTTACAGAAGCGAATTCACCCTGTGGGGAAATATTCACTTTAAAGAATTAATCAGTCTACAAACTTTTAACAAAATAATTCCACAATAGAATCAGAGTTTTCCAAAAGTAGAACAAGGATAATACCATTTCCATCACTCACACCAGAAAATTAATCAAATATTTTTTATAAACCTATCAACAGAATGCTGCAGTTCGACAGCATCCTATGCATTTCTGTATTTCGAACATAAGAAACAGAAGCAGAAGCAGACAACAGCCTTTGTGTCTGTTCTTCCTTTAGTATCATGGTTGATCCTGTGCCTCGCCCTCTTTCCGATCTGATCCCCTCACTATGCTACACTCAAATAGCCACTGATCTTGCTCTGGAATATTTTTTAAGAAAGAACTGCAGATACTGGAAAAAAAGGAAAAATCAGTCTGAAGATGGGTCTTGACCCGAGACGTCACCCATTCCTTCGCTCCATAGATGCCTCACCTGCTGAGTTTCTCCAGCTATTTGTCTACCTTTGCTCTCGAACACACTTAGCAACTGACAGCCCACATCCCTCTTGGCTGGAAGTTGAAAGGTTTACAACCCTCTACATTAAAAAAAATCCCCTCATGTCTGATCACTTATTCTGATTCATAGCCAGTAAGAGAAAACAACCTATTACATTTTATTTTAATTTTAGGTGTCGTTGTGAGATTGCTTCTTGTTCTTCTAAGATTTAATGAGGCCATTCTCACTCAGTTTCCCTCTCAGAACAATAAGTTGAAATGATACTGAACTGAGTTCAAGTCTTGCGTATTCTCCTTCAAACTTGAACACCCAACAGGACACAACTCTCCAAATGAGGTCTCAAACACCCTTACCTTTTCTGTAAGATTTCATTTTCTACTTTAACTCTTTGACAATAAATGAGCATCATATCATTTACCTTCTTAATTTCTGATTGCACATGTATATTCACTCTCTGTCTCTCATGACCAGCAAGCTAGAGTTTTTCTTTACCCCAGCATTTACTGATTTGTCACCTTTATAATTAAAATATTATTCTGTTCTTCCTACTAAAGTAAATAACCTCATTTAGGCCCACATTGGACTCCACCTGCCACCTTCTAGCCAATCACTTGGACTGTTCTATCTATTTACAAGTTCTGTATGTCCTCCTCATTGGTAAGTCTCCCACTTTGCTTTATACAATCAGCTTGGATCTATTAAGCTCTGTCTCCAATACAGATTGTGAATAGTTTGAGTACTGTTCCCTCTTCCTTCTTTCACGTTATTTGTACCATAACATTGCTCCTGATCCTGAGATGATAGTTTTGATAACTCGCTGCCTAAACTAGGAAACGTGTATTAGGTCAGGTACTGACTTTGATAATGAACAAGCTTATATGGGAGTGATAGCAACTGCTCTATTGGTAGTCTGTTCCAAGCAAAAAACAGCAGATTTAGAAATGACCGGTTGTGTCCCTGATATCCTTTAACACTTCTTAATTGATGTGACCCTTCACAGTTCCTACAAAATGGAAGAGTAATTCAGAATAATCGTCAGTCTAAGGGCTGCTTCTTTTTACCATTGTCTATTCCATACACTAGACAAATTCAATGAAGGAGGGAAGAAATTCCTCTTGACTGTGCCTGGTATTGATGTTTCATTAATGATCTTGAAAGGGTTTCCTACATAGCTTTATATGATATGCTTTGATATATTAAGTATGTCTCTAATACTGATTGTGATTAGTTACTGGGTTTAATAACCTGCCCAGACTAGGACTCAAGCATTTCTCTCCCCCCCCCCCCCCCTTCTCTTTCCCATGCCTCACCCGGAATCTGAATGCGTAACAATTTCTCCCTCTCCCCTTCCTCTATCCACTTCACATTTCATGTGTCTTCTGTCCTTTTCCCCTTATCTCACTACATTTTTCATTTTTTCCTTTTTTTCATCTTTTCTTTCACTGGCCTTTGTCCAATGATTTGCCAATCAAATCCCCCCGCATCTGTACCCACTTATCACTTGCCACAATTTGTTCTGTCTCCATCTCTCTTGGAGCGTACTCCCCCTCCCTCCCCCCCTACCCACTCCAACCAGTCTGAAGAAAGACTCGAAATGTTGCCCATCCATGGTCTCCAGAGATGCTACCTGACCTGCTGTGTTACTCCAGCACTTTGTGTCTTTCTTTCTTAGACCAGTTTCTACAGTTCCTTGTTACTACAGGCAGGTATTGGTCAACCTAACTTTGATAGTGAACGAGCTTATACCAGAGTACTGGAAACTGCATTACAGATAGTCTGTTTCGATCAAAAATAAACAGAATTAGAAATAGATGTTGCACTGACCTATCCTTTATTTTTTTACAATCAATATACCCCTTCACAGTTCCTACCAAATGAAGGAGGATTGTTGAGTAAATGCCAGTCTGTGAAATGCTTCTTCTCCCATTGCCCATTCCCTCCAATGGACAAGCAGTGGAGGATAGAAGAGGAAAGACACTTTGATTCTGCCTTGTCTTTGTGCTTCATTTATGAACTAGAAAGGCCTTGCTCAGATAATCATGAAGATGGAGATGTGCTGGAGACAGCTGAAGATTTTATTCAAAACAACACAGTTTAATGGAAATTAGGTTGAGGCATTCTGATTCTCGAGGAGCCAATCAGATGTAACTTTGAAAAGGTATGTATTTACTATCTAAAGGATTCAGGGAGAAGCATTTAATGCAGAAGAATGTTAAGAATGTCTGTTTGCTTGAGGCACCTTACAAAGCAGTGATAGAAACAGAATTTACATAGTAAAAATTTAAATATTATGAGAAATGCTGGTGA
Source organism: Malacoraja senta (assembly GCA_038087875.1). NCBI lineage: Eukaryota > Metazoa > Chordata > Chondrichthyes > Rajiformes > Rajidae > Malacoraja > Malacoraja senta. The sequence continues at coordinate 56,441,249 of CM075982.1, read as the reverse complement.
GTGAGATCATGAATGGCTTTTATCAAACAAGTTTTCAGTAAAATTAAGCTGATATACTCTTTCTACATAGATACTGTATACCTTGCAATATAACAACTCAAAAGAAAAGTTTGAAGTGACTGTCTGCTCTTCTGAATGGTTTTAAATGCGAACCCATTTGCAAATATATTCTTTAAAAAATATTGCTTCAACATGGTAATCTTTCTAATGCATCTGCAAAGCTGTAAGTTTACTCAATTTTTACTCACTTTCCTTTTCTGCCCCACCGTCCTCCCCTACATCCACTCATCTGTGAACCAAAACGATTTGTTTCAACCTACCTGCTGCCGCGGTTCTATCAATGAAGTGATGGTCCTTTCTGCTGCTTCTGATCCACTGTCTTCAGGTAAACTTCGACCAAGATGTATACTGTGATCGACTTATTGCGATTGGTTGCAAAGTTTTTTGAAGTTTCCCCCGCCTATTAACAAACTTGGCCAAAATGTAATGTTGTCCAACCTGTTCCGTCTAGTAGAAGCATGATACCTTCAATGACAGCGGAATGATTAATGTTAAGAAAGCTGTGCCAGCATATATCCCACTCCATCCCCAGAACGGCATGCTTGAGCTTGCCTTGCAATGCCTCTCCCACTGATCCCGTAGTGAATTCTGCTGTGATGTCAAGCTCGCTGTTAAGTGAAAAGGAAGAGAGTTTAGATGACTACAGTGACTAGGCTGTCGCCACATGGTCGCCGGGGTGTCGCCTGTATGGTCGTGAGTAGTCTCCTCAGTCGCCCAAAGAGTCATAGCGTCTTTCTGGTCGCCGCTGGATTTTCAACACATTCAAAAATTTTGGCGACAGTGAGTGTAGCTTTACGTCTCCTGACATAGGTGCTGTCTTAGGTTGTCACCAGGTGACGTAGGTTGTTGCTGACTTCAGTGAATTCCATTGGCGACTACCTACGTCAACCTACGTCAACCGGCGAAAGTTGTCTTCCATTGTCGCCGACAGGGTCATAGCTTGTCATAGCTTGTCGCGAGTGGATGTAAGTTGACCGGTTCTCGTAGGTTGTCGTAGGTGTCGTCGTAGGTGGACGTCCCAATGGGTATCCAGTTGTCAGTAGCTTACCGTAGCTTGACGTCGACTAGGTGGTAGGTTGTTGTAGCTTGTCATAGACATTGTCGTAGGGGGGTCCAGTCGCCGCTTTTTCGACTATGACTATGACAGTTGCCAGCAGTCGCCTAAAAAATCGCCTAAGTGGGACAGGCCCCTTACTCTCAAATTAGTTCCCAGATTACAATGTCTGCTTTTTAATTCTTTACAATTGTACTACAGGATCATTTATCTTTTCATTGCAAGAGTGAATGTTCATGTTCCAGGCATGTTCATGTACCTTTATCAGGGCTCCAACCTGCAACCTTAAGCCCCAGTCCCACTTAGGAGACCTAATCAGCAACCTGCTGATTAGGTTTTGGTCACTCTCCCTAATGGTTGAAAGTGGTTTCCGCGTGGTCGAGGCTTTATCTAGGTTGCTGCTATTTTTTCATCATGTTTAAAACCGGCCTCGACTAAAAATAGGTTGCCTTTTTAAAAATCGATAATTTTTTAGTCGCAGATCTAGTCGAAGCCGGTTTTCTTCGTAGTCGAGGAAGGTTTTCAACATATGCGTGGGCGGTGGTAGGAGGTTGCAGGTCACCTCGACCTTGATTTTTTTTTTGGGTGGCGGGCAAGGTCACCAGAGGTTGCTGTTTAGGTCTCCTAAGGACAGGGGCTTAATGGGCCTGTCCCACTTGGGCTATTTTTTAGGCAACTGCCGGCGACTGTCATAGTCGTAGCAAGTCGCCGATAAACCGGTGACTGGACCACCCTACGACATAAAATTTTAAATTGTCTATAATAAATCCATAAATCTTCAAATGTTATCTTCAAAATTTTATTTATCAAGGGGTAATAGGCAGGGTTGTGCCTTATCACCATTGCTATTTGCCCTTATGATAGAACCGCTGGCTGAAAGGATTAGAAATCATCCGAATATTCACAGATATAATACCAAGGACTCAAAGAATAAAATTTCATTATATGCTGATGATATTCTTTTATATATTACTAATACACAAACGAGTATTCCCACCTTATTAACACTAATTGAGGAATTTGGTTCTTTTTCAGGATATAGAATAAACTGGAATAAAAGCGAAATCATGTCTTTAAAACCACAGGATGCGAGACACTTATTAAAATTCCCTTTCAAAATTGCAACAGAAAAATTCAAGTATTTAGGTATTCAAATTACGAGAAGACACAAATCATTATTTAGCGCCAATTTTATGCCACTATTAAATAAATTGAATGTTATGATTAAATTTTGGAAAACGCTCCCACTCTCATTGATAGGTAGAATTAACGCTATAAAAATGACTTTCTTACCACAATTAATATATTTGTTTCAAGCGATCCCAATATATATTCCGAAATATTTTTTCAAAAAACTAGATTCTAATATCACTCATTTTATATGGGATTATAGAGCACACAGAATTCAACGAAAGCATTTGTGTAAACCTAAAGAAGCTGGGGGTTTATCACTACCTAACTTTACGTATTACTACTGGGCAGTGCATATTAAGAACATAATGTACTGGTTGGATAGTTCAACTCACCAGTCGGAGTGGATAAGAATGGAAAAAGAGGAGTGTTTCCCGTATGATATAGGAATGATCTTGTTCTCACCAATAAAATTGAATAGTATAATATATAAGAAGAACCCAATTATTCACAATACAATAAGAATTTGGAAACAAATAAAATTATCCTTGAAATTAAATAATCTATCAGTATTAACCCCAATTCTGAATAATCCTGCATTCAAACCATCTCTTATCGACAAAACATATAAACAATGGGATAGATTGGGGATTGGGAAAGTAGGAGATATGTATGAACTGGGCAAATTGTTATCATTTCAACAATTAAAATTAAAATTTAAACTGAATGATAATCAATATTTTAAATATATACAGATATGTGACTTTATGAAGAAATATATACATAGATCTCAAACTATATTTTTAGACCCTTTAGAAGAAGCAATGAATATTAAGGCTGATTCAGAAAAACTAATATCATATTTTTATAATAGTATATTAAATAGAGAATTACCCTCAACAGAGGCACTAAGAGAAGATTGGGAACATGAACTAATGATAAAGATCCCGAAAGATAGATGGGAAAAGTATCTGATGAATACACATAATTGTTCCATTAATGCAAGACATAATTTAATTCAATTTAAATTATTACATAGACTATATTATTCAAAAACGAGGTTGAATAAATTTTACCCAAATGTCTCTCCCAGATGCGATAAATGTTTGTTTCAAAATGCCAATATAACACATTCATTTGTAGGATGTACAAAGTTGAATACATTTTGGAGCGATATATTTGATATATTTACAACACTCTTCAAGTCAAGAATAGAACCTAATATGGAATGGATTATATTTGGAATAATATTAGAAGATATCAATTTAAACAAAGACCAAAAAGTATTCTTTAATTATGGGTTAATAATTGGAAAGAAATTGATACTTAAATTTTGGAAAAATACAGCTATACCAACTATTAAAATGTGGATTCGGAATATGACGGACATAGCACACCTTGAAGAAATGAGACTCCGCCTAATAGATAAATATGACCAATTCTTAGGGAGTTGGTCACCTTTCATCGACTTTTTGGAATCATGTGATGCAGCAGTACCGTAAAGATGACTGATTTCAGGTCAGGTCGTGGATAGATTTACATCTCCAAACAAAGATTTGAAAATTTCTTTTTTAAGGGTCTTTTTCTACTATTTCTACTTTCTATTTTTTCTTTTCTTATATACACACTTCACGTTTTTCTATTTTCTACTATTTATTTTTCCTCTTTCTTTTCTCTATTTTTTTTTCTTTCTTTTTTTTTTCTTTTTTACCTCCTTTTCAAAAACATAAAACTAGAGGTTGTACATAGAATGCATGACGTTATGACATAGTTGGCACCTAAAATTAGGTGCCACTGTATTGTTTTGTATTGTATTAACTTCTAATAAAATAAACAAAACAAAAAAAATAAATCCATAAAGAATCATCACTTTAACAACAAAAACAACCAAAGTTAGCACCGGCGACAACCCACATCACCTGGTGACATCCTACGTTAACCGGGCGACAACCTACAACAGCACCTATGTCAGGAGGTCACGCTACACTCATTGGCGTCCAGCTCACTGTCGCCGACTGTCGGCAAAAATTTTCAACATGTTGAAAATCCAGCGGCGACCAGAAAGACGCTACGACTCTTTGGGCGACTGAGGTTACTCACAACCATATAAGCAACACCCCGGCAAGCATGTGGCGACAGCCTAGTCGCATGTAGTTGCCTAAATCAGAGGGCTCCAAGCTTTTCAGCATGAGGGCCACATTATATATTTGGTACATTTTTGCGGGCCATAGGGAAAAATAAAGAAATGCCAGTTTTATAAATTTAATGAAAGAGAGAGAGAAATTAGAGAGATTGGAGAGAGAGCGGCAGAGAGAGGCAGAGAGGCAGAGAGAGAGGGGGCAAAGAAAGAGAGGGGGCACAGAGAGAGGGGGCAGAGAGAGAGAGGGGGGGCAGAAGGAGAGAGAAGTCAGCGAGAGAGGCAGAGAGAGGCAGAGATTAGCAGAGAGAGAGGCCGGGAGTGGCAGAGAGAGTCAAAGAGGCAGAGAGAGAATGCGGCAGAGAGAGAGGCAGAAAGAGAGGCAGAGAGAGAGGTAGAGAGAGGTGGAGAGAGAGACAGGCAGAGAGAGTGAGAGGCAGAGAGGGATAGAGGCAGAGAGAGATAGGCAGAGAGAGAGGCAGAGAGAGAGAGAGGCAGAGATAGAGAGAGGCAAGAGAGAGAGAGAGAGAGAGGGCAGAGAGAGAGAGAGAGGGCAGAGAGAGAGAGAGAGGGCAGAGAGAGAGAGGCAGAGAGAGAGATAGGCAGTAAGAGAGAGAGAAAGGCAGGGAGAGAGAGAGGCAGAGAGGCAGAGAGAGAGAGAGAGAGGCAGAGAGAGAGAGGGCAGGCAGAGAGAGGGAAGAGGGGGAGAGAGAAAGGGAGGGGAGAGAGGGGGAGAGAGGGGGAGGGCAGTGAGGGGAGAGAGAGGGGAGAGAGAGAGAGGGAGGCAGAGAGAGGGCAGAGAGAGAGAGAGGGCAGAGAGAGAGAGAGGGAAGAAGGGGCAGAGACAGAGAGGGGGCAGACAGAGAGAGAGGGATCAGAGAGAGAGAGGGGGCAAAGAGAGAGAGAGGCAGAGAGAGAGATATAGGCAGTGAGAGAGAGAGATAGAGATAGAGAGGCAATGAGGCAGAGGCAGAAAGAGAGGTAGAAAGAGGGAGAGGCAGGGAGAGAGAGGCAGGGATAGAGAGGCAGAGAGAGAGACGCAGAGAGGCAGAGAGAGAGAGGCAAAGATGGCAGGCAGAGAGAGAGAGAGAGAGAGGGGGGGGAGAGGAGGGAGAGGAGAGAGGGGAAGAGAGTGGGGAGAGGGAGATGGGGGAGATGGGAGAGGTGGGAGATGGGGAGAGGGGAGAGGGCAGAGGGGGGGAGAGGAGAGAGAGAGAGGGCAGAGCGAGAGGGGCAGAGAGGGAGAGGGGCAGAGAGAGAGGGGGGAGGAAAGAGGGGGAAAGAGGGGAAAGAGGGGGGAAAGAGGGGGAAGAGGGGGAGGGGGGAAGAGGGGGGAAGTGGTGGGGAAGAGGGGGGGAAAGGGAGGGGAAATAGGGGGAGAGGGGGAGAGGGGATGGGGAGTGGAGGGGGGAGAGGAGGGGGGAGAGGAGGGGGAGAGAGGAGAGAGGCCAGGGAGGGGAGAGGATGGGAGGGAGAGGAGGGGGGAGGAGGAGGAGGAGGAGGAGGAAGGGGGAGAGAGGAGGAGGGGAGGAGAGGAGATGGGGGGGAGAGGAGGAACGGAGAGGGGAGCGTGGAGGGGGCAACGGGGCACGGGTCAACCAAAGGACTGTGTGTTCAGAGGCTTAATTCCAGAACCCAATGCTCCTGGCTCCCGGCTCCAGGCTCTAGGGCCTGAGTACGGGGGGTGACATCACTTGCAGCGTGCAGGGAGTGGGGAGCGGGCAGCGGGCCGTGCGTCAACCAAAGGACTGCATGTTCAGCGGCTTCAATCCAGATCCCGGGGGGGAGGTTCGTCACAGGGAAGGGCTGGTTCCTGAACTCAACGCTCCCAGCTGGCGGCTGCAGGCTGCAGGCTCCATGGCCCGAGAACGGGTAGGTGGAGTGGTCGGGGGGGTGACGTCACTCGCAGTGGTTGGATCATAGCGCAGGCCGTGCGATGCAGGCCCATTATGATGTCATCAGCTCGTTTATTTTCAAAGATATTTCAGATTTGTGAACATTTTCATAAATAACTCAAGATATAAAGCTCAAAATTTTCAGATGAGGCAATTTCTGAATTCACAGGATAATACTCTACAGGAATATGTAAATTATTTACCGTTAGAGCATTATTTTTTCGAGCAGATGTGATTAAACACACACATACACACACACACACACACACACACACACACACGCACACACACACACACACACACACACACACACACACACACACACACACACACACACACACACACACACACACACATCCACACATCCACACACACACACACATCCAAGATCAGAGTTTTATAATTATAGAGATATGGATATGGATATGGATATGGATAACAGTACAGCACAAGAATAGGTTCTTCAAACCACAAAGTCTGTGCCAAACATGTTTGCCAAGGCCATTTCTCATCTACATGAGCATAAATGATATCCCTCCCTGTGAAGCTTATATCCTCTCCTTGAGGTCTGTTTTCCGCCCACATCCCAAAACCAGCTAAATGTAGGAATGTTCTAAAATTTTGTGATTTTAAAAATCAAGCCTTTAATTTTTCACATCAGATAAAGCATAAAAAGAACTTTAATTTGATACCTACTTCACTTTCATATCTTCAGTATAAAAAATTATGGTTATTTTCATATTCGGAAATTAGCATCTTGTTCCCTATTGCTTTTCCATTAACTTAACACAAAAGCTGTGATCGTGGACAGTCAATTGACATAAAAGCCCATAACTTTCTAAAAATTAAGAGAACTGAGTGAAAAATTCAGTTATTATAGATTGAAGCATTCTGGAACAAATATGATAAATCTTACTTTGATGGCCTGAAATTTAAGTATATAATTAGTTAATTACCTAATTAAGTAGCTAATTACAAAATTAACCATTGCGACGGAAATAGTAATAAACACCCAGACTGCCTTGAAAATTCAAAAATGTGATATTCTCAAGATCAGAACTTTAATATTATTGTAACGTTAAAACAAATAGTAAATACCCAACAAAAAAATCATATTCATCAGTGTCATCAAATAAATTAAATTCATCTAAATTCAATTACTAGATCTAAACATCTATCCCATTCTTAAGAAAAGGCTAAAAATAAATTTGGAAAGAGCCAAAATATCCAAATAACAAACTGATCCCATTCACATAAGAATTCACAATTTAACATGATCTTTAAATCTCACTGTCATGAATTTCTATGCCAAATCGAAGGAATTGAATGTTTAATTCCCACAAATTTTACTCTGTTGGTTTATAACACTGCAGCAGGCGAGGGCCGTTTTGCACAGCGTTGTGTTCAAAATCCACAAACATCCACTCTCAAGATAATCAAAATCATTATTTTTTGCACAATCATGTCATAAGAACATCTAAATTATCTATAATTTGTGTTATTGTCTACCCATGATCAATATTTTCATACTAAATATCTGACTAAAAACTTCCATAGTACATAGTTTTTAGTCAGATATTTAGTATGAAAATATTAATCATGGGTAGACAATTACACAAAATATAGATAATTTAGATGTTCTTATGACATGATTTTGCAAAAAAATTATAATTTTGATTATCTTGAGAGTGGATGTTTCTGGATTAAGATACAGAGATTGGATTGTAGCCGCCGCCATGATTTTGCGCACAGTCAGATAGGACATTGCCGATATCGGGGCCTATATATCATATTTTGCATCATCAGATTAAAATGTAATTACACCAAAACCTAGAAAAGATATTAAATAAACTGCTAACAGTACATACCTTTTGCTTTGTCCTGAACTTGTGATCCGTGATTTAAGGCGTATTAATCTGATGATCAGATCAAGAGCGCCACCGATGGTAGGAATTTGTAACAATGCTACTAAATGGCCATTCTGAAATGACATTCTCTGCATATCCATGTGCCTATTCAAAAGCTTCTAGGATGCACAGACCTTTGAGCTGGAAAGGCCAATTCCATGTTGAAGTAAAGGATACCAGGAACAAATTTGAGCCGGTGCTTCATTATATGTGACCCTCGCGATGTGAAAATTATGGGATATACATACATAGATACATAGAAAATAGGTGCAGGAGTAGGCCATTCGGCCCTTCGAGCCTGCACCACCATTCAATATGATCATGGCTGATCATCCAACTCAGTATCCCGTACCTGCCTTCTCTCCATACCCCCTGATCCCTTTAGCCACAAGGGCCACATCTAACTCCCTCTTAAATATAGCCAATGAACTGGCCTCAACTACCCTCTGTGCCAGAGAGTTCCAGTGATTCACCACTCTCTGTGTGAAAACGTGTTTTCTCATCTCGGTCTTAAAGGATTTCCCCCTTATGCTTAAGCTGTGACCCCTTGTCCTGGACTTCCCCAACATTGGGAACAATCTTCCTGCATCTAGCCTGTCCAACCCCATAAGAATTTTGTACGTTTCTATAAGATCCCCTCTCAATCTCCTAAATTCTAGCGAGTATAAGCCAAGTCTATCCAGTCTTTCTTCATATGAAAGTCCTGACATCCCAGGAATCAGTCTGGTGAACCTTCTCTGCACTCCCTCTATGGCTATAATGTCCTTCCTCAGATTTGGAGACCAAAA
>CM075982.1:56294809-56432077 GCA_038087875.1 Malacoraja senta | reverse complement strand
GTAATTTCAGGCAAATTAAAGTATCAGAGTGCAGCAGCATTTAATGCTGTAATTCTGAGGAATTCTTTACTCCATTCCCTTTCTCCTTTTGGGAATAGCACAGAGGCACAGTGAGTGGTGCTGCTGCTTTCAAGGTTACAGTAACCTGGGTTCAATCCTGATCTCAGGTGCTAACTGTGTGGAGTTTCTCCTAAAGACTATGTTGGTGCTTCCTCTGGTTTCCTCCCACTTCCCAGAAACATTCAAGTTGTAGGTAACATTCAGGTAAATGGTCATTGTTAATTGCCCCAAATGAGTGAATGTGTGGTAGAATCATGGGTTTCGATGTAATTGATGGGAATGTGGAAAGCATAAAGTGGGTTAGTGTAGGATTTGGATAAAATGGGTGCTTGATGTTCAACATAGACTCAGTGGACTGACGGGACCCATTTCTCTCTTTAACTCAATGACAATGCCAATAAATTTAATGCCAATAAATTTTACCTGCCATTCTTCTCTTCTTCAAAGTCGACCCTCTTTGACACTCCCTCATCACTGTTTTGTAACTTTTTTTTCTCATCCATCTCAAAGCACCACTTGCAGATAATGTTCTCATTCATAAAACAATGGTTAAAACTGTGAGCACCATTTCACCTCCTGCCTTCATCACCATCCCCTTTGCTCCACCCCTTTGTTTTCCAGGATTCTTCATTGCTCTTGCTTTATCTTTTCTCCTTTCCCCTCCCTTTTGCTCAAACTAGAATCCATCTGCAAACAGACTGCATTCAGGTTAATAAACTCATAGTGAAAAAGGTCCCCTTCTCGTAAGTACAGTGGGTAGAATCACTTCAAATCACTGAAGATCCCAGAAAGGTGCATTCCTGAAGGGAAGGGAGTTCCAAACACATTTCTCAGTAACCACTGCCATTGTGAGTTTTCAGTCCAAAATGTTGTCATGAACTTGAAAAGCTAATAGTTGGAAAGCAATTAGAAGCTCTAAGTTTCCAAATTACTAAGAGAACAATCTTAAATTGCTCCCTTATTCTTTTGAAATCTTTAACCTTGGGGTTTATCTTGCTTGAAATCACCAAATCTCCTACTCGGGCCATGGCCATATTACGTATCATGAATTTGAATAATTTCAATCGCCTGGATTAGGGAATAATTACAGCATCTAACACATTTGTTTCCTCAGACCCTAGGGGACGCATATGAGAATCGTGAGCTCATTGTTGAAATCGGTTTGCACAATCCCTTGTCTGTATCAATGCATAATTGTATCTTCACTATCGAAGGACTGGGACTGATCAAAGACAAGGAACAAATTAAGTAAGTAGAAACAGAATTAGTTGCTGAACACACTCTTGAGCAAATAATTATTTGCTTTTTGAAATGCAAATACAGTTTCTACGGCAATCCTTGAATTATGTAACACATTATTGGGATATTTTAGTCTCTGTAAGGCAGGTGCAATGGTGAAATCGGAAAACAATTGCTCTGGCATACAGTGGACACATAGGATTCCTGATTTATCAAGTGAAAGGTGAACTTGCCTATCTCTGCATATGCATAACATGCAGCTCAGATGTAGTCAGTGTTTTCTGTTTGTCCAATTGGATAACCTCACCGTACTTAAGTTTCAAGTTCAAGTCTACTGAAGGCAAGTTGTGAAGTTGAAATATATTAAGCAGATAAGATTAACCTGATACAAAAATGTGATAATTGGATTCATATAACAACCTAACGGGTTCATCAGAGAAGAAATCTCTCGGTCTTGGCTGATCAGGGTTTATGTCTGACTCTGGTTTAAGCCTCTATATTTGAACCAATATCACACACATCATTTATGTTTCATGTCTGGGACCTTATGAACAATGCCAATAAATGAGACCCTTATCTGTATGGTAATACTTGATTCAACCTAGATATACCTAATATGAAATCAAATGTATGACCTAATGTTACTGTTATTTCAATCTCATTTTTACTGATTAGGAAGACAGGTTTGATCATACATTAGATTTAGTGTGGAGGTATATCTATACTAGGTTGAATCAACAGTAACACCAGTGGATGCAAAATTGTTTTATTGACTGGGAATAAATTAATAATGCGCTGTTATATTTTTACACATAGTTTGATGGTTAAAATATGCCAAACTGATTTTGTAGAATATTTCCACATGCAGCAGATGTCCTCCACTATTGCTTATGTGTCTATTCTTCATGTAGAATAATAAATGGTGCTAGCAGACTGGTCATGTCTTTGTGCCTAACCAAACTGTCTCCTCGAAGTGCTGACAAGCACACATTTCCTGTAAAGATCAACTGAATAGCCATGGTAGTCTGGCTGGATTCTCTAGTTTCCAACCACTTGAAACAGTGGATTTAGAACATTGTGACACAACAAGTAATATAATGCACCTGATAGATTAAATTGCTTTTAGACAAGGTCATGGCTAAATCCCCAAATCCTGAGAAATTTAAATCTACTAAATTCAACTTCGAATGAGGGTGTCACAGTGGCCCAGCAGTAGAGATGCTGCCTTACCATGCCAGATATCTGGGTTTGATCCTGACCACGGGGGCAGTCTGTACGGAGTTTGCACGTTCTCCCTGTGACCACGTGGGTTTCCTCCAGGTGCACCTGTTTCCTCCCACATTCCAAAGACGTGCAGGTTTGTAGATTAATTGGCTTCTGTAAATTGTCCCTAGTGTATAGGATAGAAATAGTGTACCGGTGGTCTCCGGTCGGTGTGTTCTCGGTGGGTTGAAGGGCTTGTTTCCACGCTGTATCTCTAAACTAAATGAATGTAGCTTGCTCTTCCACAAATTTATGGACAATGCCAGTCACAACTTTAACTTTGTATTATGGTTCCATGTCGAAGATTCTCCTGAAAAATATCCGGAGGAAATGACATTAGAAAGGTGATGGTTGGGGTGATTGGTGGCTTGGTCAAAGAGCAGGGTAATGATAGAGTTGAAAGAAGGAAAGAAAGAGAATTTCAAACAAATAAAAAATTCCTGAATGCTAAAGGTATGGATGGTGTTGGGGTAAATATAGGAAATGAATCGTGGTGGAACATGGGTCCTCACAATTTCAAAGAAATGAAATGTTTGGGGGTTGGAAAAGGTTGTTTTGTTGTTGAAAGTTATGAAGGCTCCCACAGGGCTCGGAGGTCAGGAGATACAGGTTTTTCTTCCAGCAGTGTTTAAGTTTTAAACTTCTCTTCCTTATTTTCAAATGTGTTCCCATGGATTGCCCCTCTGTATCCCTATGAACCTAACCAGTCATATTATTCATTGAGGTTTCTGAACTCTTCCACTCTGATCTTTGGCTATTTGTTCGATTTAACCATTTCACCTGGGCAATTTTACTATCAGTTTCTGAGGACCTTAGCTCAGAAATCCCTCCCATAACCTCTAGAAGACCTACAGCACTGGAATAGGCCCTTCGATTCACCATTTCCAAGTTGACTATCAAGCATCCGTCTACGCTTGCCCTATTTTATCATCCCTACATAATCATTCGCCCATCAACTCCTTCCCCCATCCCTCCAACAATTACCTACAGACTGGGCCTATTTTCAGAGGCCAATGAATCTAACAAAGTGCACATTGTTGGGATGTCAGAGGAAACCAGAACATCCCAAGGGGAAACTCACACAGTCCTTGAAAGAGCAGTCATAGGAAGAACATGAAAATTCACACAGGCAGCAACAGAGGTCTGGATCAAACCCAGACCATTGGCGATTTGAAGCATTGGATGAGAAGCTATACCACTATGCTCCCAATCCTCTTTCCTCTTTTCAAGTTGCTCTTTACAAAAAAAGCTTTCCCTTTCATCAAGCCTTTGGTTTCCCCTTGAAAATCACAGGATCATTTTTTTCACATGAAGCCTCTTATTTAATTTCAACTTGCTCTTTAAAAATCCTTCCTCTTTCACCAAGACTTTGGAACCCAGTCTAAGTATCTCCTTGTATTATTTTTTTTCGCATAAAGCCTCTGCATAGAAATGGTCTGGAGATAAAGGGATAAATTAATAAAAGTTTGGTGTTGCTGAGATTTCTCCAGGTCATTATTGTTTTTTGCTATGCAACAGAATAATTTTACGTTCTTTCAATAACTGACATTTTTTTGTGAGATTGCTTCTTTAACCAATGCTACTGCTCTTGGATATTTCCAGGGTAAAGGAGATAAAGATGAATGAAGTATTTAAAACAAAGATTCATTTCACCCCCACGAAATCAGGACCACAAAAATTAATGGTGGATTTGGACTGTGATGAAATGATGGATGTGAAAGGATTCCTGAATATCACTGTCAATTAAGTTAACCTGATTAACTCTTAAATATTTCCATATGTTTGCTATCAAAGGTTGCAATATATTAACCATTTTCGCAATTGTAAGCTAATTAAATCAATATTAATCAGGGTGTTTATAACTCTTTTCTCGCACCTGCTGTGATTTCCATTGTATCAATAATTGTGCCGAATTAGGATAATCTTTATTGGTGAGAAATTGAATTTAACTGTGTCCAATTTCTGGGCAGATTACTCATCTGCGACTGTGTTTTGCTCACTGAAAACCTGTATTACGCTGTTTAATTGTGTGAATCAATTTCCAACTCCTCTTAGAATTCTGTGCTAAATTGGGGAAAATAAAATATGCATTCTTTTCTAAATTGCCATTAAAACCGCACCAGAGGAGTTCAGAATTTATTCCTGTTTTATACTTAACGTGCAGCTAGAGAAATAAGAGCATTCTTGCTGTCTTCACAGTAATGCTGTTGGTTAAGGATGGCCCATGTTTTCCATCCATTTGTCATGTCTCTCTCCTCCCCTCCATACATTACCTGCATTACCTGCAGGTGCGTGAAGAAGTCCCTGGGCACACAACTTGCATCTGCAGGTTCCATTATTGTGTAGTTGGGGCCCAATTTTCAGTGAGTTTTAGGCCTCTATTCTTAGGAACATGTTGTGGACACTATATTATGGCAGATTTTAATGTTGGAGTATTTCACCGACTGCACTGTTCAACACCTGTGTTTCTCGAAATGTTATTTCTGTGAAACATTTTCAGATTATGATTTTAACCATGGATTCAAATATTTACCATCTGGATAATTAAATTGTGGGTTTAATTTCATTGTAAAGTAAAGAATCTCATATTGCTGAAGGGTAGTGGATAAAAATGACAAAACTATTCTGTTTAGAGATCATCACCATGTTTCTCTATCCACAAATCGGGCCTTTTTGCAAATATTCAATATTTTGTGATTTATGCAGGGTATCTAGCTTTTGCAGTGTCATGCTTAGTTGAACATTGTAATGATTAGACAATAGACAATAGGTGCAGGAGTAGGCCATTCAGCCCTTCGAGGCCAGCACTGCCATTTAATGTAATCATGGCTGATCATCCACAATCAGAACCTCGTTGTTGCCTTCTCCCTTTAAGAGCTCTATCTAACTCTCTCTTGAAAGCATCCAGATTATCAGCCTCCTCTGCCTTCTGAGGCAGAGAATTCCACCGATTCACAAATCTCTGGATGGAAAAGTTTTTCCTCAACTCCGTTCTAAATGGCCTAGCCCTTATTCTTAAACTGTGCCCCCTGGTTCTGAACTCCCCTAACATCGGGAACATGTTTCCTGCCTCTAGCGTGTCCAATCCCTTAATAATCTTATATGTTTCAATAAGATCCCCTCTCATCCTTATAAATTCCAGTGTATACAAGCCCAGTCGCTCCATTCTCTCAGCATATGACAGTCCCACCATTCCGGGGAATTCACCTTGTGAACCTACGCTGCACTCCCTCAATAGCAAGAATGTCCATCCTCAAATTTGGAGACCAAAACTGCAACAATACTCCAGGTGTGTTCTCACCAGGGTCCTGTACAACTGCAGAAAGACCTCTTTGCTCCTATAATCAACTCCTCTTGTTATTAAGACCAACATGCCACTAGTTTCCTTCACTGCTTGCTGTACCTGCATGCTTACTTTCAGTGACTGATGTACAAGGACGCCCAGATCTCGTTATTCTTCCCCTTTTCCTAACTTGACATCATTCAGAAAATAATCTGCCTTCCTGTTCTTGCCACCAAAGTGGATAACCTCACATTTATCCGCATTAACTGCATCTAATCTGTCATGCATCTGCCCACTCATCCATCCTGTCCAAGTCACCCTGCATCCTCATAACATCCTCCTCACAGTTCACACTGCCACCAAGCTTTGTGTCATCTGCAAATCTGCTAATGTTACTTTTAATCCCTTCATCTAAATCATTAATATATATTGTAAATTGCTGTGGTCCCAGCACCGAGCCTTGCGGTACTCCACAAGTCACTGCCTGCCATTCTGAAAGGGACCCGTTAATCCCTACTCTTTGTTTCCTGTCTGCCAATCAATTTTCTATCCATGTCAATACCCTACCCCAAAAACCATGTGTCTAATTTTGCCCACTAATCTCCTATGTGGAACCTTATCAAATGCTTTCTGAAAGTCCAGGTACACTACATCCACTTGCTCTCCCTTGTCAATTTTTCCTAGTTACATCCTCAAAACATTTCAGAAGATTAATCAAGCATGATTTCCCCTTCGTAATCTATTCTGACACGGACTGATCCTGTTACTGCTATCCAAATGTGCCGCTATTTCATCTTTTATAATTGACTCCAGCATCTTCCCCACCCCCGATGTCAGGCTAACTAGTCTATAATTCCCTGTTTTCTCTCTCCCTCCTTTCTTTAAAAGTGGGATAACATTAGCTACCCTCCACTCCACAGGAACTGATCCTGAATCTATAGAACATTGGAAAATGATCACCAATGTGTCTACGATTTCTAGAGCCTTCTCCTTATGTACCCTGGGATGCAGACCATCAGGCCATCAGCCTCCTTGCCGAAGACTCTCGAGCCAAAGACTCATATTTTACTCACCAAAGCACTTCACCTCACAAGGCCGCTCCCAACAAGGCCGCTCCGCTACAGCTGCACTTCTTTATCTGTTACCTAATCAATTACTTTAGGGCTAATTTGTAAATTATTCAAACCTGGCCCTTTGGTGATCTTTTTAAATGCTAGAGGCAGGAAACATGTTCCTGGTGTTGGGAGAGTCCAGAACCAGGGGCCACAGTTTAAGAATAAGGAGTAAGCCATTTAGAACGGAGACGAGAAACACCTTTTCTCACAGAGAATTGTGAGTCTGTGGAATTCTCTGCCTCAGAGGGCAGTGGAGGCTGGTTCTCTGGATACTTTCAAGAGAGAGCTAGATAGGGCTCTTGAAGACAGCGGAGTCAGAGGATATGGGGAGAAGGCAGGAACGGGGTACTGATTGGGGATGATCAGCCATGATCACATTGAATGGCAGTGCTGGCTCGAAGGGCCGAATGGCCTACTCCTGCACCTATTGTCTATTGTCATAAATCTTCTTTCTCTCCGACTCACCTACTTCCAGCCAATATTCGCTCTCGCTGCTTCTGGCTGCTGCTCTCTCTGACCTTCATGGAAAACACTTGAACCGGGCCTGTGGAGCTCTTTTTAATCAATGTATTCAATTGTATTCAATGCAGAAAATAAAGCTGATTCACGTGAATTAATTCCACGTATCTTTGGACTAGCACTAATTACCCATTGACAATATAGTTTAATTGATAAATAATTTGGTAATAAACATTTGGCATTTACAAAGAATTTGAATCATAAGAATAATATCCTGGAGACAAGGAATATGAATGTTTTCTTAAATTGTCGGCACGATTCATTGCCTCTGGGCCAGCTAAGTTGAGTAATACAGAAGCACGCACATCAGGAGGGTCGTTGCGATGAACGATGCGAAGATAGTGAGTGTAGTCACGCTTGAAAAAACGCCAGCGTTCAGCAATGTCAGAGTCAAAGATCAGAGGACTAAGATGGCGAGACGAGTTTTCCATGATAGAGATAACGGGCACATAAACAAATTTAAAAAAATAAAACCCGATAAACGTGAACGGATTAGGTAAGACTCACTCTCTGACACCATGTAATGAGTCGAGTCAGACACATATCAAGATACAACATGTTTATTAAATCTACTTACAGCATCAATCTGCAGGACATTACGGTTCCTAGCAGCTACTCATACTGAATGGCGTAGGCAAGCTCGTTAATATAAAATGCATTTTGGGTGGAGCAACTACTAACAATTGGCTTGTAGGAAATAACCAATCTACACACTCTTTAAAATCCTTAGCTTGTCACTTTTCCTAAGGTCGAGGATAGGATGAGTGACCAAACCACAAAGATTTTTAAAAGGTTTAAGGAAAGTGATTCTGGAGAATGTGAACTTTGGGTTGATACTACAACGATTTGTGCTTGTGTAAAATAACCCAATTAGAATATCAGCTGGTTAATGGGCTAAAGCTACAGAGAATAGGGAATGAAGAGCCATTGACACAAATCGGACACAAGGAGGTGGTTTTTAAATTGGGAGCACTGAGTTATTGGGAGTAAACAGAGCCTTAATTTAGTTTAGTTCAGAGATACAGTGCAGAAACTGCCCCTTCGTCCCACCGAGTCTGCGCTGACCAGCAATCCCCGCACACTAACGCTATCCTACACACTAGGGGCAATTTAGAATTTTTACCGAAGCCAAATTAACCTACAAACCTCTACGTCTTTGGAGTGTGGGAGGATACCAGAGCACCCGAGGAAAACCCACGTGGTCACGGGGAGAACATGATCTACTGGTGATCAAACAATGAAGTGTGTGTCTTCTTTCTTGTAATCAATAGTAAAAGGTTTCACTCGTCCCAGGTTAGGTGCCACTGCAAGATTTGTCAGAATGTATTTAGTTTAATCTAACTCGGAGCATGGTTGCGACAGAGATAAACTACTTTGATTATAAGTACAATGGTTATAGGAATGATAGTTTTAAATAAGTTGCATCCAGTAAAAAGAAACCAGACTTCAGTACATTCATTATTAAGGGCATTACTTTGTGGCACAGTTGCACAGCTGGGAGCACTGCTGTCTCACAGTGCCAGAGACCCAGGTTCAATCCTGACCTGGGGTACTAACAGTGTGGAGTTTGCATGTTCTCTCTGTGACCATTTGGAATTCCTTTGAGTGCTCTGGTTCCCTCCCACATTCTAAAGATGTGCGAGTTGGTAGGTTCATTGGCCTCTGTAAATTGTACCCTAGTGTGCAGTGAGTGGATGAGAAAGTGGGATAACACGGGACTAGTGTGAATGAATGATCTATAGTCAGCATGGGCCAAAGGGCACATTTCCATGCTGTATCTCTAAACTAAACTACGAAATGTAGAAACAAAGAATTGTATAAGCTGGTTTATACCAAAGATAGATACAAAGTGCTGGAGTAACTCAGTGGGTCGGGTAGCATCTCTGGAGAAAAAAAGGATATATGATGTTTCAAATTGGGATCTTTCTTCAGACTGAAAGTAGGCTATGGGATTGAAGAGCTGGTGGCGAGAAAAGAGCAGGAACAAAGAGCTGGCAACAAATTACCTCAAGCAAGGTGGTGCCCTGGAGATGCTACCCGACCCACTTAGTTACTCCAGCATTTTGTGTCTATCTTTGGTATAAACCAGCATATACAATTCTTTGTTTCTATATTTCAACGCTAACATCGGTTATTTGCCTGGAGAATCGTGTCTTCCCATTTAACTCATGGGTTTCAATGGTGTGCTTCCGACTTCTGCTATATTCTAAATACTATATTGTCTATATGTAGAATGGGTTGAAAGGGAAAGATAGATCAGCCATGATTGAATGGCGGGGTAGACATGATGGGCCGAATGGCCTAATTCTGCTCCTGCAACTTATGAACTTATGAAGGTCCATTGGTGGCTCGGGAAGGTTTGATCTCAAGAGGGATATAATGTGGTGAAATGTGGAACTGGTTAGATGACTAGGATGGAGGAAGGGGGCAAGCGGGAAAAGAAGAACAGAGGGGAGTGTAGGTGGAAGTTATTTAAAATTAGAGAATTCAGCATGCATACCGCTGGGGCATGAGCTACCCATGCCAAATATGAGTTATTGTTTAAAAAAATAAATTATGCTTTGCTTTACAACATTATACCATTTTAATAGAGATAATACTTTGAACGAATGAGAGGAAAACTTTTAGAGAAATAAGGAAAAGATAAAGTCTCAAAGTAGAAGAAAGGTGGAAAGCAACTTTTTTCTCTGCATCAAGCATCAACTCTGCATTGTCGAGGAAAAATTTGGTACATTTCAGATATCACCTTGAATTCTTTCAAAATCTAAAGGTTATAGCCCTAGTTTGGGTAATTGTTTTCTAAAAACAAACCCGTTGTCCAAGTAATCAAACTGGTGAACCTTGGGTATACTCCTTCTATTGTAAGCATACCCTTCTCTGGAAAAGACTAGAGTTGCACACAATATTGCACATACATTCTCACCAGGATATCATGTAATGGGGCTAAGATATCTCTACATTTGTATTCAAATCTTCTAGCAATAAAAGTTAATATATGGTTTGCCTTCTTAATTGCATGGCTAATTTTCAGTGATTACTGTTCAAGGAAATCCTCTGGTTAAAAATACCTTATAACCATGAACCATTTCCAAAATGATGCAACTATCTCCCATTACTACCAAAGTGCATAACCAATCCATGTCTTCCAGAGATGCTGCCTGACATGCTGAGTTCTAGCACTTTCTGTTTTACTCAAAATTCCAGCATCTGCAGTTCCTTGTGTCTTCATCCTATTACTATTGTCTTAGTGCCTTGTTGCCTTTTTGTAAATACTAGATTCTAACATATTGTTGCAACTGATGTTGATCAAACTGGTCTCTAATTTTTCTCTGTCCATTCTTAGTTAATAGGGCTAAATTTGCTATCATCTAATCTGTTGGATATGTCATCAAGTTTAGCAATTTTAGAAAATTATCCATACAGCCCATTATCTCTACAGCTACCTTCAGCTACTCAATAGCACAAGTCAACAGATCCTATAGATTGTTTAAGAAAAATTTGCAGATGCTGGAAAAATCAAAGGTGGACAAAAAATGCTAGAGAAACTCAGCGGGTGAGGCAGCATCGATGGAGAAAAGGAATTGGCGACGTTTCGGGTCGAGACCCTTCTTCAGACTGATGAAGAAATACCTTTCAACCATGAACCATTTCCAAAATGAGGCAACTATCTACAATTACTACCAAAGTACTTTTTGTGTGTTCTTTATTATTGTATCGCTACTGACAACCCAATCCTTGCCGGGTCACTGCTCATGCGGTCGACCAGTCGGTGCAGATTTAATGTATTGTTTGTTTGAATTGCCCCTCGGGGATAAATAAAGTGCTTGATTGATTGATTGATTGATTGAAAGTGCATAATCCTATAGATTTATCAAGTTTCACTTCATTAAATGTCTCCATTGCTAATATTTTAAGGAAGAAAGTGAATTAGTTATTCAGTCCACTCTGCAACAGAAGACTCAGATGACCATGTCAATCTCTGTAAAAGATGGGAGGTTCTCTCTGAAGCAGTAAATAGAAAACTGCTGAAAATTGTCTGTGCGGAGAGAAATCAGGTCAGAAGATAGACACAAAAAGCTGGAGAAACTCAACGGGACAGGCAGCATCTCTGGAGAGAAGGAATGGGTGACAATTCGGGTCGAGACCCTTCTTCAGACTGAAGAAGGGTCTCGACCCAAAACGTCACCCATTCCTTCTCTCCAGAGATGCTGCCTGTCCCACTGAGTTACTTCAGTTTTTTGTGTCTATCTTCGGCTTAAACCAGCATCTGCAGTTCCTTCCTACACATTTCAGGTCAGAATCCTGATGGAAAGCCATTAAATGAAGAACGAGTGCCGGGCTATGTTGGACTCAACCTTCCCCACAATCCCCGTGTCTATATTAGCCTTTTGAGGCCACACATCTATCTCCCCACGAGCTCAAGACTTCCCCACTGCAATCATGCATGAAGCACAGAGAGACACAAGCAGCAAATAAGATTGCACCATGTCCTTCGACTTGCATTATCAATGTCTGATTTACCTAGAACTTGTAATATATAGTACATTTATTCGTTGTGCTGTTCTATATAATGTGATTGCAAAGCTGCAGCGGCACAGTGGCGCAGTGGTAGAGTTGCTGCCTCACAGCACCAGAGACCGGGGTTTGATCCTGATCACAGGTGCTGTCTGTACGGAGTTTGTACGTTCTGCCTATGGCCACGTGGGTTTCACTCCGAGTGCTCCGGTTTCCCCCGACATCCCCAAGACGTGCGGGTTTGTAGGTTCATTGGCTTCTGTAAATTTTCCCCAGTGTGTTGGATAGAACTAGTGTATGGGTGATCGTTGATCAGAGAAGACTCATTGGGCTGAAGGGCCAGTTTCCAAGCTGCATACTCTAAACTGAATTAAGCCAAGTAACACATCCATGGTTCTGGTGCATTGGCAATAAAAATACCCTTGTGTCTTCGTGTTAGGTGGTGCAAACAAAAGCTCTGCCACTGAACTATCCTGATGATCTCCTGACAGTTCATGATATTCAAGGCTTTTTCATGATTTCAAAATGACTCCAATGACCAGAGACTTTTAGAAATAGCTGAATTTCATTTATATAATTAAAATAGTTAAATTATTAACTGAACAAAATGAAAAACATAGAGAAGAGAAAAAGGAATATAGATTGCTGAAATGCACAGAACGATCACAATCTTTACACAAGACCAGCCCTGCTGAAAAGTCAGCGGCCGGAAACATCAGTTTCTGGATATTTTCAGCAATTTCCAGCAACTGAAGTTTTTCCACCTGGTTTTCTGTATCTGTGCAATTGTTTTAAAATCATTTTTATGGAAAAAAGAATGACAACACAAATTGAGAATGATGTAAAAAAAGAAATAAAGTGCTGGAGTAAACCAGTTGGTCAGGCAGCATCCCCGGGGAACATGGATAGGTGATGTTTCAAGTCGGACCCTGCTTCAGTCTGATTGTGGGCAAAGGGAAAAGGGTGGGGGGAATGGGGGGGGGGGGGGGTGAAGAAAGCTAGAAGGAGGGAGAGGACATAATGTGCCAGGTAATGGATTAACACAGGCGCAGGGTGTTTTAGATAGGCAGATGGTTGGACAGAGGCCAGAGACCAAAAAAAATTGAAGAGTTGCGAATTGTGAAGCCAGAGAAAGGAATGTAGGTGGAGGGGGGTGGGGAGTGGAGAAATAGGTGTGTCCGGTGGGGTACAGGGTAGAGGTGATTGGGGGTTATAGGGGAGGAAACAAAGGGTGAATTCAATGTTCATACCATTGGGTTGTGAGCTACCAAGTGGAATATAAGATGCTGTTCCTCCAGTTTGCATGTGGCCTCACACCAGCAATGGAGGCCAAGGACAGAAAAGTTTAGAAAGATCATGATTTACTTCAATCCTAGATTGGACGCTAAGGTGCACTCTCCTGTTCCCACATTCCTCTGCAGATAATCACCGTAGCTTTACTTACATTCTAGTGAACATCATGACTCCTTCCAATAAAAGAGGCTACAGTAGATGCACTGCCCATGGGTGACAAGAAGCTAAAGGGCCTGATCAGGTGTGTGTGCAGCCCATCAGTTCAGATGATTACGGATTCCCAGGACTTCATCGTGGAGACCTTCGACATATTCCATATTGCCATACAGACCACACACACTTGCAACCAGCCAAGGGTTCCCGATGAATCTGCTGATAAACAATACAAGTTTTATTACTGTCAAAGTGAAGTAGTGGAGTACCGCAAGGCTCAGTGCTAGGACCCCAGTTATTTACAATATATATTAACGATTTAGACAAGGGAATTAAATGTAACATCTTCAAGTTGGCAGATGACACAAAGCTGGGTGGCAGTGTGAACTGCGATGAGGATGCTATGAGGCCGCAAGGTGCCTTGGATAGGTTGGGTAAGTGGGCAAATGCACGGCAGATGCAGTATAATGTGGATAAATGTGAGGTTATCCACTTTGGTGGCAAGACCAGGGAGGCAGATTATTATCTGAATGTTGTCAGATTAGGAAAAGGGGAGGTGCAACAAGACCTGGGTGTACATCAGTCACCTTGTACATCAGTTACTGAAAGTAAGCATACAGGTGCAGCAGGCAGCGAAGAAAGCCAATGGCATGTTGGCCTTCATTGCGAGAGGATTTGAGTTTGGTAGCAAGGAGGTCCGACTGCAGTTGAACAGGGCCCTGGTGAGACCGCAACTGGAGTATTGTGTGCAATTTTGGTCTCCTAATTCGAGAAAGGACATTATTGCTATTGAGGGAGTGCAGCGTAGGTACACCAGGTTAATTCGCGGGATGGCGGGACTGACATATAATGAAAGAATGGGTCGACTAGGCTTGTGTTCACTGGAATTTAGGATGAGAGGGGATCTTATAGAAACATATAAAATTCTTAAAGCATTGGACAGATTAGATGCAGGAAAAATGTTCCTGATGTTGAGGGAGTCCAGAACCAGGGATCACAGTTTCAGAATAAGGCTCAGGCCATTTAGGACTGAGATGAGGAAAAACGTTTTCATCCAGAGTTGTGAATCTGTGCAATTCTCTGCCACAGAATGCAGTAGAGGCCAATTCACTGGATGTTTTCAAGAGAGAGTTAGATTTAGCACTTTGGACTAAAAGAATCAAGTGATATGGTGAAAAAGCAGGAACGCGGTACTGATTTTACATGATCAGCCAAGATCATATTGAATGGCGGTGCTGGCTCGAAGGGCTGAATGGCCTACTCCTGCACCTATTTTCTATGCTTCTATGTTTCTAAGTATACTTCCTCTTGACAAAGAAACAAGTGTGTCCAACATGTGCAGTGTTACTCATAAGGTTATGAAAGAGAGGGGTGGAGTCTAGTTAATGAAACTTAAGTGGTCTTGCTGAGCAGCGCAGAACAATTCTGCCAAGATGCTGATTAATCAGTAAAATACAAATACCTGGAACCAATAAGCAATTTGAATTTTGTTTCCTTTTAACGCTTACATGGGTTATGAATATTATTAACAAGGCCAGCGTTTAATGTCTGTTCGTAAATGTGCTTAAGAGAGCATAGATGGCCTCTTAGAACCTCATCAGACCCTTAATATGCCAATGATCTGATTAAATTTGGAACTTTATATGCAAGCCTGCTCTCACTTTTCTAGGGAAAGCTAGACATGCTTAACTGGATTGCATTCTTCACCCCATTATGTCCACAATGGTATGCTGCCACATGCTTAGCCCCTTGGCACCATTCTGAGATATGAGTAGACCATGATCAATCTCCTTTTTTCTTTAGGTTTAGAAAGATCATGATTTACTTGAATCCTGGAATAATGTTGGAGGCTAAATGGCACCCTCCAGTTCTCACTTTCCTCTGTAGAGAAACACCGTAGCTTTACTTACCTTTAAGTGAACATCAGCGACTCCTTCCAATCAAAGAGGCTGCAGGATATGCACCGGCCTTGGGTGACGTGAAGCTAAAGGGCCTGATCAGAAGTGTATGCAGGTGGTTATGGGTGCCCAAAACTTAAGATCAGAGATGAAACCTTCAACATATTCTATATTTCCATACAGACCACATGTACTGCAACCAGCCAAGGGTTGCCGATGAATTTGCTGATAAAAAAATTGCATGATCTGGTATCTTAAACCCCCTTCTCTCGCTCTGTGCAAATTCTGCTTCATCCATTGAGTATGCAGCATTTTGTTTTTGTATTGGGATCAGTTTCTGCAACATTGTAATTTTGAATACTTTTTTAATAATCCCGTCCATTGTCAAACAGTAATAATCGAAGGTTTTGTGGTTGACTTCATATTTTCCCATTTTGGGTAGTAAAATTTAATTATTAATAAATAAGTAACAAAATGAACAGCAATTGCATGAGTGCAGAAGGAAGGGGAACATACGATCACAGTGCCCTAGCTTGCAAAGATTCATGGAGCAGTTAGTGTGATCCTGACTCTTCTCCTGCAGCATTAGACCTCTAAACAAAGGCTGTATTGAGAAAAATAAAACAGGCTGATCGACAAGATGCCTGCGCATTTAAGGATAGGTATTTGGCACTTTAGCAAATCAAGTTTTATTACTGTCAAAGTGAAGCACACTTCATCTTGACAAAGATAAATGTGTGGCCAACACCTGCAGTGTTATTTTTAAGGTTATGAAAGAGGGAGGGGTAGAGTCTAGTTAATGTTACAACATGTTCTGCTGAGCTGTATAGAAAAAAATCGTATATAAAAAATCTCAAAAGATGCTGATTAATCAGTAAAATACAAATTCCAGGATAAGCAACGTGAATTGCGTTTTTTCTTAACTCTTGCATGGATTATGAATATTATTGACAAGGCCATCATTTGATGTCTGTCTGTATATGTGCTTGAGAAAGAGAGCATAGGTGGCCTCTTAGAACCTCAACTGACCCTATAATAAGCCACTGGCCCGATTGAATTTGGAACTTTGTGTGCAGGCCTGCGAGGGGGGGGGGGGGGGCGAGGGCTAACATTAGCAGATAGGTGGGCAAAGGCCAGAGAATTTCAGAAAACAAAAGGGTGTTAACTTACTCATTCCTTGGATCATTTTCGTAAACCTCTGGACCCTCTCCAGAGCCAGCACATCTTTCCTCAGATATGGTGCCCAAAATTGCTCACAATATTCCACAATATTAACAAACTGTAAGGTGTTCATAAAGCTAAACGGGTCACCAGAAGAGGCTAAAGTGCTGACCATAAGATACATCAAGGAGCTGGACAAGTACCAGTGACTCCAGAACAGTGACTGTGTCTATCAGTGTGATTGACTTGAACTATTATGACCATGGACTCTTGTGAAGAGTTGACTGTTTAAACTTGATAACAGCTGGAAATGAAAGGGACAATGATGACTGTGATGGTTGGAACTTTAAATCATTTAAATTCACTGATCATAATATGCATGATTTTGAACAAGATATTGACCCTGAAAATAATTTTCTTAACAATATAAACAATAACTGCTGTTATTACTTTGAAGATCAATTTAACATGAACATAAAATCAGATCATGGAATGTCAATAATTCATTTCAATAGCAGAAGTTTATATGCAAATTTTCACAACATCAAGGATTACTTAAGTCATCTAAACAAACCATTCAATGTGATAGCCATATCTGAGACCTGGCTTAGTACTGAAAAGGGTGTGGATGTTGAGTTAAATGGATATGAACTGAATTACATAAATAGGAAAAATAAAAAAGGAGGAGGGGTGGCTTTGTATGTAGATAAAAGATTAAATTATAAAATAGTGGAAAATATGACAACTAATATTGATGATGTGATGGAGATTATTACTGTAGAAATCTACCTGGAAAAAAATAAAAATGTAATTGTAAGTTGTGTATACAGAGCACCTGGTTCCAATATTGAAATATTTAAGAATAGTATGGAAAGATTGTTTGCCAAGAAAGATCACAGAGTTGTGTTCATTTGTGGGGATTTTAATTTAGATCTCTTAAATCCCAACAAGCACAAACAGACTGATGAATTTATCGATGTATTGTTCAGTATGAGTTTTTTTCCACTTATCACCAAACCAAGTAGAATAACATCTCACTGTGCAACTCTAATAGACAACATATTTACAAACAGTATGGACAACAGCATAAAGAGTGGGTTACTACTAAATGACATCAGTGACCATCTGCCGGTTTTTGTAATGTTTGTTTGTGATTATGTTAAGTGTAAGGATGTTAATAAGATTAGATACAGGAGAGTAAGAACAGAAGAATCTATAAATAAATTTAGAAATGCATTACTGACCCAAAATTGGAAACAGGTGTTTAAAGAGACTGATACCAACCAAGCGTATGAAACATTCCTGGTAATATTTAAATCATTATATGATGAACACTGTCCTTTGAAACAACACAACAAGAAGCACAAATATATAGATAGGCCATGGATGACAAAAGGACTACAAAATGCATGCAAAAAAAAGAATATCTTGTATGAAGAATTCATAAAATTCAGAACTATAGAAGCAGAAAGTAAATACAAAAGATACAAAAACAAATTGACTAGTATTATGAGGATATGTAAGAAAGATTATTATAATAAAATATTAAACAATAATAAAAATAATATCAAGGGCATATGGAATGTGTTAAATAATATTATCAGGAATGGATCAATGAATATAAACTACCCTCAGTATTTTGAAGACAATGATACAACTGTAAGCGATATGAATAATGTGGTTAATGGGTTTAACAAATTTTTTGTAAGTGTGGGACCAAAACTGGCAGAAGAAATCGATAATCCACAGTCAGAAGAAGGAGAGGGGAAGGTTGTGGATTTGTTAGACAGCAACCCAAACTCGATGTTTTTGAAAGCAGCTGATGAAAAGGAGATTATTGACATTGTTAGTAATTGTAAGAATAAAAGGTCTACAGACTGGAATGACATTGATTTGGCTTTAATCAAGGTAGTCATTGGTGTAATTGTAAAACCCTTAACTTATATTTGCAATTTATCTTTCAAAACTGGTGTATTTCCATGTAAAATGAAAACTGCCAAAGTCATCCCACTATACAAAGCTGGAGACAGAAATCAATTTACAAATTACAGGCCGGTGTCGTTACTCTCTCAGCTCTCAAAAATATTAGAAAAACTGTATGTAAGTAGATTAGATAACTTTATCGAGAAGCACGAATTGCTAGTTGATAGTCAATATGGATTCAGGTCAAACAAATCGACATCCATGGCATTAATGGAGTTAATTGAAGATATTACCAGTTCTATAGATAACAAGAAATATGCAGTGGGTGTATTTATAGATTTGAAAAAAGCATTCGATACAATTGATCATCATTTGCTAATCAAAAAACTGGAAAAGTATGGAATCAGAGGGGTTGTACTAGAGTGGATGAGAAGCTACATAAGTAAAAGACATCAGTTTGTGCAAATAGGGGACTGCAAATCAACATGCTTAGAAATAACTTGTGGAGTCCCACAGGGGTCGGTTTTGGGCCCCAAATTATTTATTTTGTATATTAATGATATATGTAGGGTGTCAAACATCTTGAAATTTGTGTTATTTGCAGATGACACTAATATTTTCTGTGATGGGGACAATTTGCAGCAGCTTTTGGAGGTGGTCACAGGAAAAATGAGTAAACTAAAAACATGGTTTGATTTGAATAAATTATCATTAAATTTAAACAAAACCAAACTTATGCTGTTTGGAAAACGCAAAATAAATACACAAGTAAAAGTAATGATAAATAATGTTGAAATAGAAAGAGTGTATGAAAATAAATTTCTGGGTGTGATTCTTGATCACAAAATCTGCTGGAAACCCCATATAAAACATGTGAGAGCAAAAGTAGCACGGAGTATTGGAGTGATGGGGAAAGCAAGGCATGTTTTGAATGAGAGAGCACTGTATATTCTGTACAGCTCACTTGTGTTACCGTATTTAAATTACTGTGTGGAAGTATGGGGCAACACCTACAAAACCACCTTACAATCACTAAACACACTACAAAAAAGAGCTATTTGTATAGTAAACAATGTAGGATATCATGAACACAATAATATACTGTATTTAAAATTACACACCTTAAAGATTAAGGATCTGGTAGAATTTAAGACTGCACAAATAATTTATAAAGCAAAAAATAAACTGCTACCTGTAAACATACAAAAACTGTTCAAAGACAGAGAGGGGGGGGTTATAACTTTAGAGGGAAACTACATTTGAAACAGCATTATGCTCGGACCAATTTAAAAAGTATGTGTATTTCCATTTGTGGGGTGGTTTTGTGGAATGGTCTTGACGAAACGATTAAACAAAGTATGAATATAATGCAATTTTAAAAAATGTACAAAAGATATATCTTTGAAAAGTACAGTAATGAGGAAGGAGAATGTAAATCTCACAGATGTTAATGGTGCTTGTTCTTTTTGTTCTTTTCTTTTTTTGTTCTTTTTTCTTAATAGCTTGATTGGAGTAGTTTTATTTGAATTGTCCGTTTAGTTTCTTTTATTGAATGTTGCATTTGTTAATGGTGAAGAATGGGGGTAGGAGTTGACAAGCATAGGCTTCTTCCTATCCCTTTTCGAACGAGTCTAATGTGTATTATGTTGAAATTGGCATTTGATTTTTTAATTTATGTATGTACATAAATGTTATGTATATGTGTATGTGTGTATATGTGTATATGCCTGTATGTATATATGTACATGTATGTATGTGTGTATGTATTTATGTATATATATAATTTTCCTTTATTTATTATTCATTTTCATCTTTTCTTTTCTTCTTTTTTTAATCGTTCGAAATAAAAAGATATCATTCATCATTCATTCATTCAAATGAGGCCTGAACAGCATCTTATAGACTCAGCATTACATCCCTGTTTTTGTATACAAGCCCTTTCGAAATACATTCTAGCATTGTGTTTGCTTTCTTTACTACTGATTCGACTTGCAGACTAACATTTTGGGAATCCTGCACCAGCACTCCCAATTCCCTTTGCACCTCCGATTTCTGGATTCTCCCCATTTAGAAATTAATCTACGCCTTTATTCCTACTTCCAAAATGCATGACTCCACACTTTGCGACACTACTATCCGCAGAGTCCCTCCTTTCCCTTCACTACCTGCCCCTCCACCTATTTTTGTATCATCCGCAAACTTTCACCTTATCCCTCTCAAATTGCAGATTAAAACATCATGTTGTGGACGCTTCCTCCGAGTGGTTCCTTTACCTTGAGTTCCCTTATCAAATCCGGTTCATTACACAAGACTAAATCCAGAATTGCCTTTTCCCTGGTAGGCTCCACTGCAATCTGCTCTAAGGATCTATCTCAGAGGCACTCTACAAATTCCCTTTCTTGGGGTCCTGATTTTCCCAGTAGCCTACCTGCATATTGAAATCTCCCATGACCACCGTAGCATTACCTTTCTTACATGCCAGTTGCAGCTTCTGATGTAATTTATATCGTATATCCTGGCTACTGTTTGGGGGCTGTAAATAACTCCCATTAGGGTATTTTCACCCTTATAATTTCTCAGCTCTATCCACAGACTACATACTCTGATCCTATGTCATCCCTCGCTAAGGACTGAATTTCATTCATTACCAACAGTGCTACCCCACCCCCTCTGCTCACCTGTCTTTCTGATAGGATGTATAACCTTGAAGATTCAGGTCCCAGCTCCAACCCTCTTGCAGCCACGTCTCTGTAATTCCCACATCATACCTACCAATTTCTAACTGTGCCACAAGCTCATCTACTTTGTTTCTTAAACTGCACGCATTCAAATACATCTTAAATTTGGCATTCTCCTCCCCCTCTTCCACCGGTCCCGATTTTACCTGACCGTACTCTCTTATCCCCTATACTTCCGTCCTGTTAATTCTGGAGACTTCTGTAACATTTAAAGCTCTATCTACAGCCCTGGCTGTATGGTGTGCCAGGAGTCTGGTTCCAGTCAGGTTCAAGTGGATTGGTACCCACATGGACGACGAGAACCATATCTTTCCTCTCCCACCTCATGATCCTCTGCAGGTCAGACGAGATGTCCCAAACTAGGGCACCAGGCAGGCGACACAGCCTTCGGGACTCTCGATCCTCGCTGCAGACTATACTATCCCCAATGGCAACTAAGTTTTTCTTCCCACTCAAATGGTCTCTGAACCACGATGCCCTGGTCAGGTTGCTCATCCTTCCTACAGTCTAACTCAGTCCTCACCTCTGTTCCCCTGCCTGCCTCACTAGCAGTCACCTCCTTTATGTAACTACGGACCACGTTGGAAGCAGTTACTCTAGCAAACGTAACTGCCTCCAGAAACACAGCATCCAGGTAATTCTCCCTGTCTCTGATGTGCCTCAGCATTTGAAGCTCAGACTCCAGGTTGCCCACTTTCAGTCTCAGTTCTTCGATCAACCAGCATTTGCTGCAGATGTGGTCACCAGGAATAACCAAGGGGTCCTCCAGTTTCAACATCATGCAGCTGCAGCACATTGCATGATCCTGCATGTCTCCTTTGCGTATCTCACAAATCTTCGTGAAACTTCCTACTTGCTGTTGCTCTGGGTCTTGCAGGTCCTCTCCTCTCTCCTCAGCCCTGCTCTCCGAACTCTCCCGAGCCAAAGCCTCAAGATGCACTCACGGCTACTCCGCTAGATTGACTTCCCTTTTATTTGCTGCAACAATCTCCAGCGAAGCCTATCGGACACTTGCTTCACTAACGTCCCACCTCCACAATTAGCACGTTGAAACTGCAACTCTAACTTCTTCCTGACATTTTTTTGTAACCCTTTGTGTTTTAAAGAGAGTTGTGAATTCTCTGCCTCAGAAGGCAGAGGAGGCAAATTCTCTGGATGCTTTCAAGAGAGATAGAGCTCTTAAAGATAGCGGAGTCAAGGGATATGGGGAGAAGTCAAGAACGGGGTACTGATTGTGGATGATTAGCCATGATCACAGTGAATGGCGGTGCTGGTTAGAGGGGCCGAATGGCCTGCTCCTGCACCTATTGTCTATTAAAAAGCAGATTCTTATAGTTGATGACAGTTAGGGTGCTGGTGCACCTCCTGCAGGATGTGGGAAGTCAGGGAAACCAACGTTCTGTGGGAAGTTATGTTACAATTATACAATATGTTGGTGAGGCCGCACTTGCAATATTCTGTGCAGTTTTGGTCACCCTTCTTTCGGAAAGGTGCCATTAAGACAAATAGGGTGCAAAGACGATCTATAAGGATGTCGCTGGGATTCAAAGGCCTGAGGTATAGGGAGGGATAGGGCAGGTTGGGATTTTA
Organism: Malacoraja senta; assembly: GCA_038087875.1. Taxonomy (NCBI): domain Eukaryota; kingdom Metazoa; phylum Chordata; class Chondrichthyes; order Rajiformes; family Rajidae; genus Malacoraja; species Malacoraja senta. The sequence goes on along the minus strand of CM075982.1, from coordinate 56,409,327 downwards.
CTCCTTCAACAGCAGGAAGTGGAGGGATGATTTTATAGAGGTGTATAAAATCACAAGGCGGATATGGTGAATGCAGACTTTTCCCAAGATAGGGGGATCGAGAACTAGAGGGCATAGGTCTAAGGTAAGAGGGGAAAAATAAAAAATTAAAGGGACCTGAGGGGCAACATTTCCCACACAGAGGGGTGTGGGTGTATGGAATGAGCTGCCGTATAGCATAACTGATACAATAACGTCATTTGATCAGGTACATCAATAGGAAAGGTTTAAAGATATTGGCCAAATGTACACAAATAGGACAGGTTTGGATGGACATTTTTTCTATATTCAACATTAACCCACTATATATTTGCTGGCAATCTGGTTTCTATCAATATGTCTAGTTTTATTAAGGCTTCTTACAAATACATTCAAAGGTTTCTGCACATTTGTACGGTGAGAAGGTTCCCACAAACTAAACAAATAACCTTTTTCAGAATGCTCCATTTCACAAGACCTGTGAAAATTATGCATGGTACTGACAAGGCATATTCTGGAGGGTGTTACATTACATGATAACACTACAATTTGCTTTGCATTTCATTGCACATTAAACAACCTTCCACATTTTGTACCATGACACAATCATTTGAAACAGAAACCATAAATAGCTGACCATAAAGATGATAAATCCAACATAGTACACTTGCTTTGGGAGACAAAAAGATGCAATTCCCCTGAGAATATTATGCATTTACACAGAGATCATTCACTGACAGATGCTCAACCTTGTGCAAAATTGCCATATTTGCCAATATTGAAAATACAGCAGTAACTCGGCTTCCCCAGAATAAATTGTGCAAATACTACCTTTGAGAATTTCCTATTTAGTAGGAGAAGGTAGGTTTTGCAAAATTACTAATCCTCAACCTTACCAAGCATAATTTTCAAGTTACTATTTAGACAGAATGTTTGACAAATTATTGCGTGTATGTGTGTGTGAAGGAGACATTGAGGTTATATACAAGTTCTTGGAACAAATTACAAATGCTAATAATTTGGTTACTCATAGAAATTAGTGATCTTTGAAGAATACACTTTAAAATGTTAAACTATAATCCTTATATTGATTGCAAAGACAGGAACTATTTTCCAGAAAACTATCAACTTTCAATCATAAGGAAAAAGAACTATTTCAAGATACCCAAGCTGATGTTAGATAGTCAAACCTTGAGGGTTTTAGCCTTCTAAAATAAATGAACTACTATGTAGTCTGTGTGGTGCGATAGTCCCAAGCGGTTTCCACAAACAAAATGTAAACTGTACAGACTAATTCGATATTCCAGAGCGGTTTGTTCTTTTCTCAAATCAATGCAATTTTCTCTGTGGCCTGCACTTTTCATCATTGCCAGATATAAATTCCTGTATTACAAATATTTCCAGCTTATTTATCTAATCAGATGGTGATTAGTGATGATCGAGATGCAAAGTGGAAGGCTCCATTCAATTAATTAAATCCTCCAAACCTAATAATAATGCAACTCAACTGTCTGAAGGCCAAAGTTGTAACTTGGAGCCAGCTGTTACATCTTGAGGTTTACTTTCTAATATTGAAGCTTCTGAGATGTAACTACTTCAGAATCTCTATCTGGAGAGATTTTAATCCCATTACTGTCCTTCTTAGTATCTACACTGAAAAATATGGACACTTTTTCCCTTGAAATGTAAAGTGTGTTAAATACCATGCACAATTTTGTGTGCAATGTTTCTTACCCAATAAAGATGCATCTAAGTCTATTCATACAGCTTCAGCCATCGTCAAACAGAAAATAATGTGATGTTGCCATGACTAAGGAAATTTATTACAGTACCTGGCCATGGTGGCTGAAATCTTTGTTTAAACTTAAATCATTGTCAGTTACTGCTGAGCTAAATCCAATGGGAAAATAATTAACATTAAATGTACAAGCTTTTAATCCATTTGAATTCATGTAAAAGCTTGCATATTTATTATGGCATTATGTTACTTTTCAATAATGTGCTTATCAGCTGAAATCTTTTCAACAAGTACGGTTTTAACCAAATTGTTAATAAAAAGTTAGGAAGAAAAAAAACTGCAAGTTTTCTCAGACCTTCTTACTGTAATGGGCTAAACCAGCATCAGTTACAATGCCTCTATATAGCAGGTTCAAAAATGCTCAAATTTAAAATAAGGATTATTTCCAAAAAGTTATGTCCAGTACAAGATAAAATCAAGTTTTAGTTTATATGACTAAAAAGATTTAATTCAGGTTGGCATTCTTTAAAATAATGTTTGGATTTAAATTAAAGAAAAAGCAATTTGGTTAACATTGATTTAACTCCATTCCATCAAATAGCTGGGACACAGCATAATGTACAGCCATGCGATACAAACCTTGAAATGGAGCAGACTTTACTATAGTTAACATAACAGAAATATGAGCCCACGGTACAAAACCAAATTCAGCAATAACCTCGACAAATTGCTTGATGCCCGAAACACTGTCAGAATGTGTCACTGAAGACATAGCAGTATTGTCAGGTTTATTGAAAGACCCAGTGGGAAAGCCTTGAAATAATTCTTCATCCTGTACTGGCAGTCACACTTTCAACAATGAAATGGCATTTTCTTTAGGAATCGCCAATGTTTGAATTAAATATGAAAGGGTTTGTGCTCTCAATGTAAACTGGAAGGAGCAGCTTTTTGAAAGCACCAGCAGAATGTTAGAAACTTGCAGGTTATGTAGTAGTCATGGTTAAAGTTTGAGTTTCCATATAATTGGAGGGACATTCACAAAAAAAAAGTTTAAACAATTTTGCTTAAAAGGGCAAAGTGATTGGTAAATCAGGTGAAATTCGCATTTAACATGTTACATTTCGATGCAATTAAGAAATGCATAGAAGCAACCAGCAATGATGCACAATCATCACTACCAACAATTTCCTGAAATATTAAAGCTTGATAAAATAAGGAGGTTCTGTACTATGGACTCATGCAAACGGCTTATGTTGTTTATTTGGTTCACATTATCGCAATAGATGTCACCTGACATCCTGATTAGAGCTTCCATCATCCCTGTTCTTAGATTTGAAGTGTGTTTGGAACTTGTAGATGAACAGCAGTGACTTTGAATAGTGTTTATTTTCCTCCATATTCTTCAATCTGCTGTAAGCCATCACGTTAGGGTTACTACAGCTCTAATGCATTTTGCACACAGGTGCCTTAAAAGTTTGGCCTTGCTGATTTAGTTCTGTTGTATATCCCAGGTCCACTCCATCAAAACGTTGCACACAGTGGAGGTATTGTGGTTTGACACTCGAGACAAATGTACAGCTTCAGTCACTGGAGAAAAGGTCACCAGCAGAAGGCAGTGGTGCTAAACCACCAGTAACATTTGGAAGCAATGATAGGTCTGGCAAGTTCTGGATATGAGACTTCAGCTCCTTCCGAACTTGTGTAACTTGAGCCAATTTCTGCTTATATTCCTAGAAAAGAAAAACTGAAAGTTATGATTGAACAGTAATAATCCTCTGTAGTAAATTTCAACGATCAGAGGAGCAACAGAGCAGCAGTGGGTCAGTTTAACAAGGAGCTGTTTGATTAATTTATTGAGAGGTACAGCAGCTAATTAAAATGAGGTTGTAGCAGAGTGGCCACCAGGGAATGGCTGTGTTGAAATTAAGTGATGTTTGAGGGTAAACGTGGAGGCTTTGGCTCTGAGGCTTCAGCGAGGGTGATAAGCAGAGGGTGATGGCAGGATAAAGTACAGTCTGTTCTTTTGTGCAATTCTTCATTGATCTTAGCACAGTAAAAATGGGAGGTGATAGCGTGGAATGTTCCCCCTGCAGGATGTTGGAAGTCAGGGAAACTTCCAGTGTCCCCGAGGACTACGGCTGTGGGAAGTGCGCCCGGCCATAACACCTTGCAGACCACGGCAGGGAACTGGAGCTACAGCTGGAAGACCTCAGGCTCATTCACGGGGTGAGAGAGTACCATAGATAGGACTTATAGTGAGGTGGTCATGTCTAAGGTACAGGCAGAGTAGATAGGTGGCCACCTGGAAACGAAGTAGGCAGAGTGCAGGACATCCGTGGCCATTCCCCTTCCAAACAGGTATACCTTTCTGAGGCACAGCAGGGAATGGAAAAGTCAGACAGGGCCGTAATAATAGAAGACTCAGTAGTTAGCGGGACATTCAGGAGCAAACGAGACTTCAAAACTGTGTGTGGCCTCCCTGATGTCAGGGTCCAGGATGTCTTAGAGCAGCTGCCTGTTCTCACAGGGTAGGCTGAACAGCCAGAAGTCGTTGTGCACGATGGCACCACCAACATGGGTAGGACACAGAGTGAATCGGGAGTTAGACAAAAAGTTAAATAGCAGGACCCCCGAGGGTAGTAATCTCTAGATTACTTCCAGTGCCACGTGTTAGTGGATTACAAATAGGATGATACAACAGATCTTCAGACCACCAGCATCTTCTTTGGGACAAAGGTGGCCTGTACAAGTGGGACAGTTGCTTGAACTGGAATGGGAACAATACTCTTGCAGTGAGGTTCATTTGTACTATTTAGGAGTGTTTCAACTAGAATGCAGGGAGGTGGGAACTAGAATTGTAGGTTAGAAAATAGGACTGATGGCAAGGTAGAGGTTAGAACCTAAATCTCACACAAGAAGGATAGGAGGGAGGGGTTGAGTAATGTGGTGAGGCTGATGGGGTGAAGTGTTTATTTCAATGGGTGGGAAGGGACGAGTTGACCAGGGAGTTGTGGAGGGAACTGTCTCTGCGGAAAGCAGAAAGGGGTGGAGATGGGAAGATGTGGCTAGTAGTGGGATCCCATTGGAAGTGGCAAAATGTAGGAGGATTATGTGCTGTATGCTGTATTCAACGGCTGATGGGAGCATGCACAGTAGATACAGATGTATAGCTCCACTGTTAGGCTGATTTGGTGTATTGCATGTAGTTCCGGTTTCTGCATAGGATACGAAGGACAAGTCATTTTTGGAGAGGGTATAGAGGAGGTTTACTGGAACAATGTCTGGATTAGAGGATATTAGCTGGGTTGAACAGACTTGAACTGTTTTCTCTGGAATGCCAGAGGTTGAGGAGACCAGATAGAAGAATATAAAATTATGAGCTGCATAGATAGGGTAAACAGTCAGATTCCCATCATGGAAATATCAAAGACGAGACAGCATCGGCTTAAGGTGAGAGGGACAAAGTTTAAAGGAAATATGCAGGGCAAGTTTTTTTGTTCAGAGTGGTGGGTTCCCAGAATGTACTACCAAGGGATTTGGTGCAGCCATAGACAACAGTGACGTTAAAGAAGCTTTTGATATTGACATGGACACGCAGGGAATGGAACGATATGGACCATGTGCAAGCAAATAACATTAGTTTATTTTGGCATTACGTTCAGCTCAGACATCGTGGGCCGAAATATCTGTACTATCCTACATTCCACCTGCTTGGAGTGCCAAATGTTAATTGAAACTGTTAAGATATTAGAGAAGCATAGAATAATACGATTCATTAAATTTACAAGCACATACCACACAATTCTCTTTTCCGAAGAAGCATTTCAAAACAATCTCAAGATCAATGCACTTAGAGAAAAAAAAATGGGCACAACGGACTGCAGATGTTGGAACCTTGAGCAAAACATGAAGTGCTACAGGAGCTCAGGCAGTCCGTTCAATTAGTCTTTAGAACGGTCCCAACCCGAAACGTCATCTATCCATTCCCTCCAGAGATGCTGCTTGACCCACTGAGTTGGTGTTTAGTTATATTTAATCTCCAGTTTTGCACATGAAGTATAATAAGCATGACCTATTTACAGCTCAGATTAACCCTGGGAATTTTTAGGCTGACACTGATTGATGTTTAAACATTAGGGTTGTTTGAGGGAACAAGGTACCCACCGCTAGCTTTTTCTCTTTCTCTCCCAGGATCTCCTTCTGACTATTGATGTATTCAGTCAACATTCTTGCCAGTTGCCGTCGGTCATCTAGTTCTGCTGCTAGACGCCCATTGTACTCAGCTAACAGCAAACAAGCCTCATCAACGATTTTTGATAGTCTTTCCGCAGCTGCTTTATCTAATGCAGGAAACAGACAAAATTAACAATACTACAATTAATTTTTAAGTACGTTTCAGGAAAATTAACAGCAAGTTAATTTGATATTTGTGGCTGGAAGAATAAATAAAACTGCCTTCACAGATATGGGGACCAATGTCTGAAACAACAATAATGTCTGAAACAACAATAATAATTTAACTAAAACCCTCAACTTAAGTGTGGAGAACCAATCTGGCATTTACTATAGTTTGTTGTGATAATAAATCTTTGCTAAACCACTTAATTAGTCGGTCACCAGAAATTTGGATTTTCAAGTTGTTTTGTGTTCATCTCCATTCGTCCAAGTACAATTAGTACAATGAAAGGAAGGAACTACCAGATAGGTTCCTCCAAATTATTTCTGCTCATTATGTATATGAACTTAAAACAAAAGAAAAAGTTAAAGCAACTATCAAGAACAAATCCAGGTGAACAATTTGGGTGCATCCAGCTATGATACTCGAAAATACTCTATTTTAGTAGATAATAATGGATGTTAATTTCCAGTATGATTTTGATTCACATTTCTCACTGTGATCACGGTTTGTTAACTTATGTATAATTTTATAAAGGAGATGCGTTAATTGCAATGCTATAGTAAGAACATATTATCCATCCCAATCAATATTTATAGAGTACACTCGCTACCTGCAATATTCTCCAGGAGTGAAACGTCTTGCACTTCTTGAGGTAATGATGCAATCTTCTGACGAACAGTTGCATCCCCAGATGCTGCATTTTCCAAGTCTTGTAAAGCTTTAATCAGATTTTCAGTCTTAAAACAAAAGAATACACTAAGAGTATACTTGCCAGTGTAAACAAAACCAGTTAATGGTATGCAGAGCAAGATATTTAGATTCAGAAGGTATAATTAAGGAAAACAAATAAATGATTAAGTCGGCATGCTAATGAAACAATTATACAAAATCCCCTTGATTCCCCAACAAAATTTGATGTTAGAAAAATGCTGAACAGATTGCCTATAGTGAACTACTCGAACTGGATGAAGGATTCAAGCTTTCACACAAACAGGCAAATATACTGCAATTAGAGATGAATACACATAATCAATGTGCGCATATCTGAGAATAGTGTCGATGAACATGAAAAATTGGACACATTTGTCAATAAGCAAATTAAATCTTTATTGACAAAGTTATGTTACCTGTTTACCATAAGATTTTTGTTGGTTTTGAGGATAAACATAGTATCATATCCATGAGAAGGGCTAATATCAAGTCAGTGATGAATATTTAGGATGTGTCAATATTTATAATATAATAATCCTGTACGGAATTACAACATACATTGAAGATTTTTAGCATAATTTGTAATGGTGTCTTGGCTTCAAATACATACCAACATTGGACTTGTGCCAGTATCAATAGGGGAAAAATTCACTCTGTAATCATCATCTTCTTCATCTTCAACAAGGGGATAGGTACGTTTTGGTGCTCGCTTCTCTTCACCTGTGTAAACAAGAGCTTTTGCTCGTCATACTTTACAGACAGAGTTAAACAAACTGGTAATGAGTAAATTGGTTAACACCAGTTGGAGTGCACACAAGGATTAGGTCTCCACCGCTGTAGTTGCGCAATTTGTAATTAAGGAAATGTTGGGAAAGCAGTCAATTCTGAAAATATTGATTTAGACAATAGACAATAGGTGCAGGAGTAGGCCATTTGGCCCTTCGAGTCAGCACCACCAGTCAATGTGATCATGGCTGATTACTTTAATGTCATAGAGTGATAGTGTGGAAACAGGCCCTTCGGCCCAACTTGCCCACACCAGCCAACAATGTCCCAGCTACACTAGTCCCACTTGCTTGCGCTTGGTCCATATTCCTCCAAACCTGTCCTATCTATGTACCTGTTTAACTGTTTCTTAAACGATGGGATAGTCCCAGCCTCAGCTACCTCCTCTGGCAGCTTGTTCCATACACCCACCACCCATTGTGTGAAAAAGCTATCCCTCGGATTCCTATTAAATCTTCTCCCCTTCACCTTGAGCATATGTCTTCTTGATTCCCCAACACTGGGCAAGAGACTGTGCATCAACCCGATCTATTCCTCTCATGATCTTGTACACCTCTATAAGATCCCCCCTCATCCTCCTGCGCTCCATGGAATAGAGACCCAGCCAACTCAACCTCTCCCTATAGCTCACACCCTCTAGTCCTGGCAACATCCTCGTAAATCTTTTCTGATCCCTTTTCAACTTGACAATACCTATATAACTAAAAGTCTGATCTTGACCACTTCCTGTTCTGTATATTGATTTTAGAAAAAACGCTACCACTTACGGCTGTGATTTTTGGCCATCTTACTCAGAGTCCCCCTCCGCTGTGCAGGACAAGAGGATTTGTGCCATCGATGAAAAATAAAAGTTATTAGTGTTTAAAAAATGTTGAGATTCTCTCTCCTGAAGGCCACGCCCCTTCCGGAGGGACTATAAAACCCGGAAGTGTTGAGTACCTGTCACTCTGCAAGATGGGGGGAGTGAGAGGGTCACGTCTCTCAGTCTGAGCTACGAATAACACTGAACACATGTCTACTAAACTGTGAGGACCAGTCAGTGCCCTTAATGTGGTTTGAAAATATAGTTTGGAAATGCTAAAGCTGTGTTGCCTTTGGTTTGGAAATGCTAAAGCTGTGTTGCCTTTGGTTTGAAAATGCTAAAACTGTGTGGCCTTTGGTTTGGAAATGCTAAAGCTGTGTGGCCTTTGGTTTGGAAATGCTAAAGCTGTGTTGCCTTTGGTTTGGAAATGCTAAAGCTGTGTTGCCTAATTAAAGTTGCCTTGCCTAATTAAAGTTGCCTTGCCTTCTATATAATTATAAGTCTAATCTTGACCACTTCCTGTTTGCGCTTTATAGATTTTAGAAAAAACGCTACCACGTACAGCTGTGATTTTTGGCCATCTTACTCAGAGTCCCCCTCCGCTCATCAGGTGCCGAGGATTTTTCCCATTGATGCAAAATAAGAGTTATTAGTGTTTAACAAATATTGAGATTCTCAATACTCTCCTGTCAATCACGCCATGAAGGTCACGCCCCTTCTGGTGGGAGGGAGGGAGGGTCTATAAAACCCAGAAGTGTGGGCGTGGCTCATTCTCTGCAAGATGGAGGAGGGAGAGGTCACGACTTGCTGTCTTTAGTGGCCTTGTACCCTGCTTGAAATGGTATGAAACTGCATTTGAATTTGGTGGCCTTGCACCCTGCTTGAAGTGGTAAGAAACTGCACTTGAATTTGGTGGCCTTGCACCCTGCTTGAAATGGAATTTCAAGGAATAGCCGTGAGTCAACTGCCAGCCCACCAGCCGCGAGTGAGTGAGATGCCAGCACAACAGGCTTGAGTGACTGAGCCGCCAGCCCAAGAATCCATTCGGCCCACAATGTCCATACTAGCCCTCTGGATACCAGTCCCTTCAGCCCACAACACCCATACTAGCCCCCCCCCCCACTGGCCACCAATATTGGAATTGGTGGAGAGGTGGAATATTGCGTTGGGGGACCAGCCCTCCCGTGTGCTGCTGGGACCCAACATGTCCCACTTAGTCTAGTATCTCCTATAGCATGGTGCCCAGAACTGAACAGAATATTCTAAATGCGGTCTCACCAACGTCTTATCCAACTGCAACATGACCTCCCAACTATTATACTCAATGATGAAGGCCAAAGTGCCAAAAGCCGTTTTGACCACCTTATCCACCTGCGACTCGACCTTCAAGGAACCATGAATCTGTACTCTTAGATCCCTCTGCTCGACAACACTACTCGAGGTCTACCAGTTACTGTGTAGGTTCTGCCCTTGTTCGACGTCCCAAAATGCAACACCTCACACTTCTCTGTATTAAATTCCATCAACCATTCCTCTGCCCGCCTGGCCAATCGATCCAGATCCTGCTGCAATCTTTCACAACCATCTTTACTGTTCATAACCATCTTATTGTGCAGGCTAAACTGGATCTAAACTAAACTTGCAAGATCTAGGCACTAATCTTGGGTGAGAGGTCAACAAAGGAGCAAATTATGTATTGTCAAAGGTGCGATGTTTTGTACGACACATTAAACTAATATAGAAAAATAAATTCCCCATGGTACAATTTGACTAGCACAAATCTCTCAATATGCTGGCAAACATCTGTTACTCCATCAGCATTAGTAAAACAAATCATCTGTAAACTTATCTGTATACCATTTATGACATGACAGAAAACAGCAGAGGAATCCAGCAAGACCATGTACACAGTAACTTGTACATACAAACATTTCTTATTTTAGCTTCTTTTCTCTCATCTGGATGAACTCATAACCTGGACAGCTGACAAACAATGACGCAAGACAGCAGCTGGGGGACATTGGAATAATGCTGAAGCATGGGAGTGACAGATTAGCAGCAATGACAAAACAAGAGAAATAAGAGCTATTGTGGGGAAGGTTACAACTGTAGTTATCAAGGGGAGAGGGGGGAGAAGGGGACAGAAAAACGAGGTAAATGGAGCAAGGGGGCCAGACCAAAGTACAATCAAAGATTTTTCTGGCCCACAGGGTGTTCCAAGAAAGGAACACTCCTGGTAACCTGAAAGCTCCCACCTGATAGCTCCCACCTACCTTTCACTAATGTGCTTCCTAGCCAATGAGGAACAGAACAAGTGCTCAGATTGAGACACTCACAAATTCCAGCCCCCCCACGCACCCCACCTCAGGAGCCAATGTAAATACATTTATATGCCAGTCGAAGTTCTCATAAATGAGCAGGATAAATGATGTGAGGTATGCTTCTGTAAAAAATCAACAATAGGCAAGTTTATAACAGACTGGTCCAGTATTCACCAGCATTTTCTTTATGTTCAACCTCACTGCACCTGGATGTGGAGTGAATCATCCACTAGCCACCAGATGTGGATGAGATGGTTTGAGTTACTTCATTGATTTTTTTTCTCCCTGTGGGGGAAACGCTCAATTTCAACCTATTCCTTCCCCACTGGAACAGATGAAAATGAAAATGTATTTGATTGAAACACTTGCAAAAATACAAATGACAAATATGTGAAGTTTAATTACACAAGGTATAATGTTAGCACCACCTCTCTATTATACTTACCATATTTTTTTCTTCTTTTACAACTTCGCCAATATTTCTTCATATTCTTCAAGTTTTTGTAATTAATCATTTTATTGGTCAGTTGGTTCAGCACTAGCTCTAATGTGTGAATAACTAGGTCATTAATTCAACTTCTCACAGTATCTGTGCACATAAATCGTGACAAACCAAACTATTACTGTATTTTTGGTATGTCCTTTCTCAGGCTAAATCTCAAGTCAGGCTCTTTTCATTTCTTTGATTTCAATGTTATTTGCACAACATCATAAATTAAGAGTGGAGGTGTAAACCCTAAAGTTTCTATGTTTTTGCATTTCCACTAGATTTTCAGCAGTGCTAAACCAAAATAAAACCTATTCATGAAAACACAGAAATAAATGAAATAATCTCCTTAAAATCAATTGAGACCACCTAACCACCAATTAAGTTCTAATATCCTGAGCCACACTAATCAATTTGCATCTAGTCACAACCAACTTCACAAAAAAGATAGAATAATTCTATAAACAGCATTTTAGGATGCAACCAGACTGATTCCTGGGATGTCAGGACTTTCATATGAAGAAAGACTGGATAGACTTGGCTTATACTCGCTAGAATTTAGGAGATTGAGAGGGGATCTTATAGAAACGTACAAAATTCTTATGGGGTTGGACAGGCTAGATGCAGGAAGATTGTTCCCGATGTTGGGGAAGTCCAGGACAAGGGGTCACAGCTTAAGGATAAGGGGGAAATCCTTTAAGACCGAGATGAGGAAAAACTTTTTCACACAGAGAGTGGTGAATCTCTGGAACTCTCTGCCACAGAGGGTAGTTGAGGCCAGTTCATTGGCTATATTTAAGAGGGAATTAGATGTGGCCCTTGTGGCTAAAGGGATCAGGGGGTATGGAGAGAAGGCAGGTACGGGATACTGAGTTGGATGATCAGCCATGATCGTATTGAATGGCGGTGCAGGCTCGAAGGGCCGAATGGCCTACTCCTGCACCTATTTTCTATGTATCTATGTATCTGAATTTCACATGTCAGAGACAACTTAAACAGTTTTATGCAATTATTCCATCTTCTTTAGATAGAGGTGGTGTACTACAGGCTCTCTGGAAACCAACTGACCTATATATCTGGCCTCAGACGAGATGTTGGATGTAGAGTCAGATGTTGCTGATTCATGACCTTTCACAATCTCAATTTTACGAACTCTGTTAGATTGAGACTGCCTTTCACGGGATGATGGGCAAGATGGTGGATGACCGTGTGCGACTTTAGAACCAGCATTGTCTGCAAAGATTAAATTTGCTGTCAGCAGGTAATTACTATGATAGAAAATATTATCTTTCACTGTACATATAAAATTCTTCTTTGATCCTGCAGATCAGCAAAAAAATTGCACTGTGAAAGTTATACAAAATACAAGGGAAGTTTTAGTTAGTATAAATGTCAAAAAAAAGATGGAAGCAGGAAATGAACACAAGGCATTTCTATTGGCCTGAAGCTGATAAATAATTGGGAATAAAAATGATCTTGGATAGACGCAAAAAGCTGGAGCAACTCAGCGCAGCATCTCTGGAGAGAAGGAAAGGGTGACGTTTCAGATCGAGACCCTTCGGTCTAAAGAAGGGTATCGACCCGAAACGCCACCCTTCCTTCTCTCCAGTGATGTTGCCTGTCCCGCTGAGTTGCTCCAGCTTCTTGTGTCTATCTTTGGTTTAAGCCAGCATCTGCAGTTCCTTCTTTATACATAAACATTATCTTGCTTGTTTTACCCATCAGATCAACCAATTTCTGTTGGTTTAAGTAACGTGGAAAAAAGATGGCAATGGGAATGTTCAAAGTAGCTGCTAAAATTTTTTGAGAAATAATCCTGATTAGTTTATACTGAGAACTTAAATGTTCATATGGCCACAATATACTTTGCCATACAAAATGTTTGTTGACTGATTTTGTTCAGAATTTGCTGCCAACTTCTAAATCCAAATCAGTGAAAGCAGACAATAAAATAGATTGGAAGTACCACTGGCTGTGAAGCATTTGGTTTGATTTTATATCAATGGAAGTGCAATTTATACTGTTTGCTGTCTCAATACAGCAGTCCAAATTTATTGAGAAATTTGACAACATTTCATTAGTTAGCTTGTTCAATACAGAAAAACTTTCAATGTCCTCAATAAATGCTGTGTAGATTCAACAGTAGACATATATATAGTTAGAGGAAAGCAAGGAAAAATAAAACCAAATGTTCTTGATTATAGTTTTAACAATGGCTGCAAGTCTTTCCCTTTGCAAATCTTGCCCAATTCAGTTGTGCATATTTTTGTAGCAATTGTATGTTTCAACTACAGCCAACCCCACTTCTTTAATTTAATTCATTATACCTGCATTACAAATCCATAAAGGAAAAGGGCTGAGGATTTCCCTTCATGTCTTGCATAGAAAACAAGATCAGCATCAGTCTGAAGAAAGGTCCCCACCTGAAACGTCACCTTTCCATATCCTCCGGAGATGCTTCCTGACCCGCTGAGTTACTCCAGCATTTTGTGGGGGGGGGGGGGTTAATGCTTCACACTAGTCATATAATCATGCCTTGTGGTCAGACCATTTTATTGCAAAAGCTGTAGTTTTGGGCATCAGGGCATATAGCTTCTTTGCTTTCAAAACAAAGTTACATAACTTTGCTCCTCTCATCTCAATTACTAATATTGTTACAGCTTATCTTTCAAAACATTTCTTAAGGGGCTCTGTTCTAAAGCTTATCAATCTATCCTGAATGTACAGTGGATTTTGCAGTAATAATTACAGTGAAACTGAAAGCAATGTATGGACTAAGCACAGCTCCAGTTAAACATTGTTATCAAATAATTTTTCTTCCATTGATCAAACTATTTACAGCCTAATCCATCATGATTTTCAGAAATTAGTACTCTGACAAGAAACAAGTATTAATAAATTACTCATATATAGCCCCGATGACATTATACTTCGCTTGTTAAAGCTTGTATACAAAACGGGGATGTAATGTTGAGGCTCTATAAGGTCTAAAAACTCCATACAGACAGCACCCACAGTCAGGATCGAACCAGAGTCTCTGGCGCTGTGAGGCAGCAATTCTATCGCTGTGTCACCGTGCCAAAATTTTCAAGTGATGAATATAGCATACATTATTCAGTGAAATAATCCTCTGATTTGGAATGATAGGACAAGCAGAAAAGGCAAACACACTAATATGCATTACTGGACACATCATATTTACAATATTTTGAACAATTGGATTCCTTCGAGCATTTACCACAGAACGGTAACATTAGAAGTTCAAGATATTTCCCAAATAAGAGGCAAATGGAGGCGTAACACATAACTTCAAGTAAAAGTCTGTTCTTTGTTATATCTTTAGTTACATCAGAGCAAATGTTTTTATAACCAATTCATAAAACATTATTTTTAGCAAAGTACAGATAAAATGAACACTACTGTTATATCAAAGCAAATGGAGTTTTTAAAAACCTACTTAATTTATTGGCTTGATAACACAATTATCAATTCAACCTTCCGATTAACTTTCTGTATTATAATTATAAATATAATGGAGAGAAGGCGATGGATATTCTAAACAACAAAGTAATGGAAAACTCACGTGATTTTTCTGTTTGGCTGCCAGTGACTAGTGGAGTTCCTCAAGGGTCGGTGCTGGGGCTGCTTCACGTTGCATGTTAATGATTTGGCCAAGGGGATTTAAGGCTTTGTGGCAAAGCTTGCGAATGATATGAAAATAGGTGGAGGGGCAGGTAGTGTAGGGAAAGCAGGGACTCTGCAGAAGGACGGACGAAGAAGGTTGGGAGAGTGGGCAGAGAAGTGGCAGAAGGAATATAGTGTAGCAAAGTGTAGAGTCATGCATTTTGGTATTCGGAATAAAGGCATAGACTATTTTCAAAATGGGGTGAGAATCCAGAAATTGGAAGTGCAAAGGGACTTGGGAGAGCTGGTGCAGGATTCCCAATCTGTAAGTAGAATCAATAGTAAAGAAAGCTAGCATTTATTTCAAGAGGGCTTGCACACAAAACAGGGATGCAATGTTGAGGCTATATAAGGCGTTGGTAAGGCCACATTTGGAATATTGTGAGCAATTTTGGGCACCATATCCAAGGAAGAATTGGCTGGCTCTGGAGAGGGTCCAGAGGAGGTTTACAAGAATGATCCCAGGAATGAGGTTAACCTATGATGAAAATGTGTGGGCCTGTACTCACTGGAGTTTAGAAGAATGAGGGGGAAGATTTAAATGTACAGAATAGTGACAGGCTTGGATAGTGGATGTGGATGTGGAGAGGATGTTTCCACTAGTAGGAGTCTAGGACTAGAGATCATAGCCTCCGAAATAAAGGACATTCATTTAGGAAGGCGATGAGGAGAAATATATTTAGTCAGAGGGTGGTGAATCTGTGTAATTCTTTGTCACAGAAGGCTGTGGAGGCCAAGTCTGGATATGTTTTAGGCAGTGATAGATTCATGATTAGTACCGGTATCAGAGGTTATGGAGGGAAGGGAAGAGAATGGGGTTAGGAGGGAGAGATAGATCAGCCATGATTGAATGGCAGAGTCGACTTGATGGGCTGAATGGCCTAATTCCTATCCCTTATGATCTTATGATTAAATATTACTGTCAATTGTAGCTCATCACCACATTCTCCAAATACTTTATTTATAGCATTGTTCATGCAACTTCATAGACACCAGCATGTAATCCCCACACTTCACTTCCTTGCTTCAAATCACTAGTTTAGATAACATTTATTTTGGATTTCTCATCAACTTTTTAAAAACATTTAATAGTTTTGATAAGGGATTTGTGATAGTCATTTTAGCTGCCAATAAATCATTTCTGAAATTGTTAAATCCAAATGTTGTACCAAGAATATTTTTTCCTCCCATGTACAAGGTGTTTAAAAAAAAAAAGCTTAATTTATTGGCTTGATAACACAATTAACAATTCAAACACCCGATTATGACAATTATGCAGCTCAAAACTACGGTAAACCATCATGCTTAAAGACTCTCAAATTCTTTCAAATTTAGTATATCTTTATTTCCAGTACTTTACTGAATGGCTGTGTGCTTCTTTCAGCCTTACACAGCAACAAAGTGTATTTGGTTTGTTAAAAAAATAAATACATCGAATAAATGGCAAGCTGGATGCAATTAGATTGGCTTTGCTCAATCTTTAATTTAAGTTGCAGTTTTTCATTGTGCAAAATAAACTTAATAACAAGTTTAAAATACTTGTTTTACCATAGTTTAATGACATATCCCCACAAAACCTTTTTTCTAAAGATAGATCTATTTGGTTGGGCATTTAAAACCCAAATCACTATTAAAAGGCTTTATAATAATATTCAACTCACATTTCATCTGGCTTCATCACTGCTTCCTGTATGTAGCTCATAACACAGCACGTCACACTTTACCTGTTTCTGCAATTATCTTTAACTTAAATAAACATGCAAAGGGTGCTAACATAATATTGTTTCAGTTAAAAATCGATTATCAAAATAACTAA
Source organism: Malacoraja senta (assembly GCA_038087875.1). Taxonomy (NCBI): domain Eukaryota; kingdom Metazoa; phylum Chordata; class Chondrichthyes; order Rajiformes; family Rajidae; genus Malacoraja; species Malacoraja senta. The sequence continues at coordinate 56,392,565 of CM075982.1, read as the reverse complement.
TATTTTCCATTCCATTCAATTGTACTCAAATAGTCCTATGCAAATCAATACTGATCAGTTACCAAGTCCCAACTGGTCCTGAATTCAGTCTACCTGGTTAACTCCACCTGCTGTACAAGCAATAATCCATGCCTAGGTATTTTTCATTAACCACAATACCACATAACATATTATGCCAATATTGTATTTTTTCCTCTTAGTTTTCCTATTCTTGGTAAGTATTTCATCTTGCTTGATTTTCTGTAATGAGATTGGTAGAGGGAAGCATTTCTTCTTGCAACAAATTTAGGAGTCCTATCCTGAGAATATTCCCAATTCTATTATGACTCTATAAATTAAAACATCTGATATATTTAACTCCACAGTTTCCTTCTAAAAGGATAGAATAGCAGACAGACTGTCACCTGCTAACCACAACTCTATGTACATGGAGATTGTGACCAGGAACAACTGGTTCTCAAATATTCCTGACATTGCAATAATGAACACACAGAATCTGGCTCGAAGAAATACAAGTAAGCTTTCTTAAATACTTACACACCAAATGTAATTATTTCTAAACAGGCTCACTGGTTGGTTTAACTAGCTGTCCCCATGCAACTGCATTGTACAATCTCACTTTACAGTAAAGGTTAACAAGCAGTCTAATATAACCAAATACTGGTTACAAGAAAGGTAACATGCCCGACTCAGATTTTTGCATGCAAGGTAACCACTTTAACTTCAATTTATGACGAACATACCTACAGAAACTGGACTGCTGGACTCATCCACAGTTAACTTAAGTTGCTGAATATAGTCAGGTTCATACACAACTCTTTCTTGCCATATGTTCAGCACTCGTTCCATTTGCTTCTTACAGCTTTGCTCAGATTCTCTAGGAAAAGAGGAGAAATAAAGATTAACATTTTCATTTTGAGTGAATTCTGCTAATATTGGGGCACTTGATAAGGTAGTATGGCACATGAAACATATTTAGCATTGACAAATCAGTAAGGTTTGGCAAAGAATGCAATTGATATCTGTTGGAATAAACGTTTGAAAAAAATGGGATTAAATTGTTTACATTTTTTACAAAAACTATTTTTTTGAAGGAGTAGAGAAGATTTTACAAAGCCCGCCTATCTCACAAGGGCCCGTTTTCTTTCGGTGACTGTGAGCGTCTGTGACTGACGTCCGTAAAACCGCCAAGGTGTACAACATACCCGCTGACGTATGCTGTCCTGCGGGTGACTCCCGGTTAGGGCTAAGGTTAGGCTTAGGGTTACGGCCAGGGTTAGGGACCACAGATGGGCTGTAAAATATTCTTCCTTCAATGCATGGATTTTAAACATTAATATATCAAAATTAATACAATAAAATCAATTGTGCAAGTGAAAAGATGTCTGAGTCGTTCAGTTTTATTTACAGATGCATTGGTCTGCTTCCAGATCCAATCACTGTCTCTACCTTTTCACAGGGATGGATTCAGTGAGTGTAGACTGAACTCCCCTCTCCCATCTACCCCCCTCCTGCCCCATCACTCCTTCTCCACCCCCTCCCCTCTTCCCCCCTACCCTTCTCCTCTCCCCTCTTTCCCCCACTTCTTCCCTTCCCCCCGCTTCCTCCCTTCTCCCCACTCCACTCTTCTCCCGTTCTCCACTCCCCCCCCCCTCCCCTCACATCCCTTCCTCCCCATCTGCTCTCATTCTCCACCCCCCCCACTTTCCCCGACACCCCCCATTTGTGGACCCAGCCTGCGACCAGCGAACCCCGCACACTATCCCACACACGCTAGGGACAATTTATACAAACCTGTGTGCCTTTGGAATGTGGGAGGAAACCCTAACCCTAACCCTAGCCCTAACCCTAACTCTAGGTTGATAGGCTTGGTATAAGTATAAATTGTCCCTGGAATGTGTGGGATAGTGTGCGGGGGATCGCTAGTCGGTACGGATTCGGTGGGCCGAAGGGTACTATCTCTGAACTAAATGTGACACAAGGGCCCCAGGGGTTGGACTCGAACCCCCAATGTTCTGCCTGCTCCTCATGGGAACTAAACTGTTGGCCACGAGTTGGCCCAGAGGCAGATCTCTCTTCCAATGGTTTCTCCAAACCCCCAGAGGCAGCGGGCTTTTCAGCTGGGTACAGGCAATGTTGTCAATGTACCAGTGCCACCCTCCCGCTCCGGCCACTGAGTCTAAATACCCACCACCCATTTTGAAGCAAGGCAAGGGGGCGGAAGGGGGGGTGTTGTACCCAAAGTCTGCATTTATCCCATAGTCAATGTTACTAACACAGATGATGTGGCCTTTGAGCAGTATTATTAGTGGGATCTAGCTGTCACAGGCTGGGTCCACAAATGGGGGGGCGTCGGGGAAAGTGGGGGGGGGGGGTTTGGAGAATGGGAGAAGGGAAGGAGAGGGGGAGAAGGGGATGTGAGGAAAGGGGGGGGAGTGGAGAGGGGGAGAAGAGTGGCGCGGGGAGAAGGGAGGAAGAGTGGGTAAGGGAAGAAGGGGGGGGAGCGGAGAAGGATAGGGGGGAGTGGAGAGGGAGGGATGGGGGTGGGAGGGGGGAAGAGGGGAGTTCAGTCTACACTCACTGAATCCATCCCTGTGAAAAGTTTGAGAAGGTGATTGGATCTGGAAGCGGACCAATACATCTGTGAATAAAACTGAACGACTCAGACAACTTTTCATTTGCACAATTGATTTTATTGTGTTAATTTTAATATATTAATGTTTAAAATCCCGCATTTAAGGAAGAAAATCTTTTTCAGCCCATCTGTGGTCCCTAACTACAACCCTAACCGGGCATCACATAAGCGGGGAAGCATACGTCAGCGTGTGACAGGGCGCACGACATGATGAGACACCCAGATGTCGCCCCTAGATTTTGAACATTCCAATATCCAGGGGCGACAGGGAGACACCGCGCGTCACCATGCATCACGCCGAACCGACCACGACACGACAACCTCTTTTCAGGCTCTCGCCCAAGGCCCTTCAGACTTTGTAAAATAATGCAAAACTGTGATACATCAAGGAACATTCACAGTTCACACACTTTAATGTGAAGTAAATTCACTGAATATCAGTGCCATTCCTTAAGAATAACTGCACTTAATATACCACACTAATTTTAATAATTATTGCAGCGTCTTTATCTATATAATTAAAGGTCATCTTGACCACTTTTTGCCTGCGCTGTATATTGATTTTAGAACAAACGCTACCCTGTATCGCTGTGATCTTTGGCCATCTTACTCACAGTCCCAAGGATTTTTCCCATCAATGAAAAATAAAGTTATAAGTGTTTAAAAAACCTTGAGATCAGCTGATTGGTCCTCTCGCCTTTCAATCACCTCGATGAAGGTAACATCCCTTCGGGGGGGGTGGGGGGGCAAGACTATAAAACCCGATACCTGGACGTGAGTCAGTCACTCTGCAAGATCGCGAGGGAGAGGCCACGACTGTCATTCTACGCTGTGAATCAACTGAACTGTGAGTCTGCAATGTACTTGCAATAAATGATTTGTTAGCCCTTAATGACAATGCCATAAGTTGTTTGGCCTGCTGCCCTGCCTGTGCTTGAAAGTGCAATGCTCAATTGGAAATGAAATGACAATGCCATGAGTTGTTTGGCCTGCTGCCCTGCCTGTGCTTGATACTGCAATGCTTTATTAGGTCCGACTGTGTTTGGAAGGAATAAATGCTTTATTAGGTCCGACGATGTTTGGAAGGAATAAATGCTTTATTAGGTCCGACTGTGTTTGGAAGGAATAAATGCTTTATTAGGTCCGACTGTGTTTGGAAGGAATAAATGCTTTATTAGGTCCGACTGTGTTTCAGTTTTTTATTTGTAAAAAAATTTGAAAACCATGTATCATTTTCCTTCCACTTCACAATTATGCGCCACTTTGTGTTGGTCTATCACATAAAATCCCAATAAAATACATTTACGTTTGTGGTTGTAACGTGACAAAATGTGGAAAAGTTCAAGGGGTATGAATACTTTTGCAAGCCACTGTATGTGTATGTGAGTGAGGGTGTATGTGTGAGTGTATGTGTGAGTGTGTACGTGAGCGTATGTGTGTGTCTGTGTGAGTGTATGTGTGCAAGTGCGAGTGCGTGCGTGTGCGTGTGAGAGAGAGTCTGTGTGTTTGTGTATATTGGAATTGGTGGAGAGGTGGAATGTTGCGTTTAGGGACCAACGGGTCCCACTTAGTCTAGTTTCCAATATAGAGCTCTGACTGTGGAAATTGATTAATTGTACCTCAGTAGATGAGTGCATTCAAGAAGGACATTTCCAGCTTCTAAGGAAGACAGGAACTCAAGGCAGCTTCCTTCCTACTGACAAATAGCCCCCCCCCCATCATTTGTCAATATTTTTGATTTAGGTTAAAAACCGTACCTGGCAACATGTGAAAATGCATCCACTAGAACTCCTTCAAAGGCCTTGGTGAATTCAGGACCTTTCCTCTTACTGTTCTGAATAACATCATTAGCCAGATAGATGAATGTCAATTTCCTGCTTGGTTTAGCTAGATGTGGTTGAAAAATGTTACTGTCAATGTAAAATATAGACATTCATATAGATAACAAACATAATTGCACTATAGGTAACAGTTGATTTAAACATGAAAATTGGGAGAACAAGGCTAGTCAGTCCCTCAAGATAGGCACAAAATGCTGGAGTAACAGCAGGACAGGCAGTATCTCTGGAGAGGAGTGGATGACGTTTTGGGTCAAGACTCTTCTTCAGACAGAGATAAAATGTAGTCGTAAGTAAGACTGATAGGAGAAGGGGGAGAGGGTGGAGAGAGGGAAAACAAGGACCACTTGAAGTTAGAGGTCAATGTTCATACTGCTGGGGTGTAAGCTACCCAAGCAAAATATGAGGTGGTATTCCTCCAATTTGCGCTGGGCCTCACTCTGACAATGGAAGAGGCCCAGGGCAGAAAGTCATCTTCAATTACTTCCGTTTTTCCAGGCCCCCACTACCTCATCTTTACTTTGGATATTCAGTCACTCTACACCTCCATTCCCCACCAGGAAGTCTTAAACCCCTCCGTTTCTTCCTCGACCGCAGGACCAGCCAATTTCTGTCTACTAACACTCTCCTCTGCCTTGCAGAGATGGTCCTAACCCTTAACAACTTCTCCTTCGACTACTCCCACTTCCTCCAAATCCAAAGCTTAGCTATGGGCACTCACATGGGCCCCAGCTATGCCTGCCTCTTTTTAGGGTACATCGAACAATCACTATTCCAGGTGTACACTGGCCCTATCCCCGAACTCTACCTAAGCTACATTGACCACTGCATTGGTACTTCCTCCTACACCCATACAGAACTCACTTACTTCATCAACTTCACGACTAATTTCCATCCTGCACTCAAATTCACTTGGACCATCTCCGACATCTCCCTACCTTTTCTAGATCTCATCGTCTCCATCACAGGAAACAGACTATCGACAAACCCACTGACTCCCATAGCTATATTAGACTACACTTTCTCCCACCCTGCATCCTGTAAAAACTATCCCCTACTCTCAATTCCTCCATCTACGCCGCATCTGCACCCAGAATGAGGTGTTCCATAACAGGTCATCGGAGATGTCCCCATTCTTTAGGGAACAGGGGTTCCCCTCTTCCATTATCACTAGCCACATCTTCCCATCTCCACCCCTTTCTGCTTTCCGCAGAGACCGTTCCGTCCACAACTCCCTGGTCAACTCGTCCCTTCCCACCCAAACCACCCCTTCCACAGGAACTTTTCCCTGCAACCGCAACACCTGTCCCTATACCTCCCCCCTCGACTCCATCCAAGGACCCTGAGTTTTTCCAGGTGAGGCAGAGGTTCACTTGCACCTCCTCTAACCTCAACTAATGTATCCGCTGTTCCAGGTGTGGACTGTATATCTGCGAGACCAAGTACGATTGTTTCGCTGAACACCTCCACTCAGTCCGCCTAAACCCACCTGATGTCCCGGTTGCTCAACCCTTTAACTCCCCCTCATATTCCAACACCGACCTTTCTGTCCTGGGCCTCCTCTATTGTCAGTGAGGCCCAACGCAAATTGGAGGAACAGCACCTCAAATTTTGCCTGGGTAGCTTACACCCCAGCGGTATGAACATTGACTTCTCTAACTTCAAGTAGCACTTGCTTTCCCTCACTCTCCATCCCCTCCCCTTCTCCTACCAGTCTTACTGTCTCTGACTACATTTTATCTCTAATGAATAATAATAATGGATTGGATTTATATAGCGCCTTTCTAATACCCAAGGCGCTTTACATCGCATTATTCATTCACTCCTCAGTCGCACTCGGTGGTGGTAAGCTACTTCTGTAGCCACAGCTGCCCTGGGGCAGACTGACGGAAGCGTGGCTGCTAATTTGCGCCTACGGCCCCTCCGACCACCACCAATCACTTACACACATTCACACGCAGGCAAAGGTGGGTGAAGTGTCTTGCCCAAGGACACAACGACAGTATGCACTCCAAGCGGGATTCGAACCGGCTACCTTCCGGTTGCCAGCCGAACACTTAGCCCATTGCGCCATCTGTCGTCCTGTACTGCCCACTCCCCTGACATCAGTCTGAAGAAGGGTCTCAACCCGAAACGTCACCCATTCTTTCTCTTCAGAGATGCTGCCTGTCTGGCTGAGTTACTTCAGCATTTTGTGTCTATCTTCCATTTAAACCAGCATCTGCAGTCCTTTCCTACACACCATGTCTTAAATGGGTCCCTCATTAATTTTAAACAGTGACATCCAAGTTCTAAATTATCGTAAGAGGGGAAACATCAGCTCTGCATCCACCATGTCAATTCTTTCAGTTTCAATCAATTTTAAAATTACAGTTGACCCATTCAAAGACATAACTATTATTGGTTAAATGCAAAACTCCTAATCTACAGGATTAATGGTAGGTAATAACTCAGGGCTGCTCTCTAGTTGTTGGTAGAATGAATCAGTTGCCTCATAACAGCTGGGAAGAAACTATGGTATGCTACTTTATTTGTCACATGTACCGAGGTGCAGTGAAATTCATTTTTGTATACAGTTCAGTAGAAGTATCACTATACATAAGCACTTAGATACGTATTAAATAAGCATCTCAGATACAGTACAAGTGCAAAGCAGTAGTACACTGAAATGAAATACAGTCACCTGTTTGGTGCCATTTTCATGTTCCAGTTGTTATGTGTAGGGATCTTGATCTGATCATCTGTTGCCCTAGCGGCATTGCAGGGTCGGCCTGGCCAAGCATAGCCATGGTGTCCTCCTCCACTGCTCCATCACTGTGGGCCGTGTCTGATACACGTGCCTGGCCTCTTGGAGCGGAGTCGAGCCCTGCCCCAGGCAGCTGCGGGGCCTCCATTGGCCCACTTCCCCGTTGAGGCACTGCAGTCACTCCCGCAGCCAGTCTGCTTACCAACCCTCCAGATCGGTTACCGTGGGTCCCCAATCTGCAGCAGGCAAGCTGGGCCTTGTGGGCGGGTTCTGGTTCACGGCACTGGTCCTCCGTCCATGGCGGGAGAGTCCCCAGACTGTAATGGGCAGACTGTGCCTACCGGGCGGGTTCCGGTCTGCGGCACGGGTCCACAACAGCGGTGGGAGAGTCAGGCCTACTGGGCGAGTCCCCAGTCTCCAGCTGGGTGATCTGGACCTATCAGACGGATCGTCATTCCACAGGCCGCAGCGCTCCCCAAGATTCTCCTACCACGTGCACCTCTCCTCGCTCTGCAGTGGCCAGGTCCGGCCCAGGTCAGCTCCGCACCGGCGGCAGGGCCCAGTACAGCACAGTTGCGCAACACTCGCCAAGAGTACTCTTCTGCGCTGGTGCAGTGCTTGCTGGGGGCTCCCTTCTGCGCTGGCGCAGTGCTCGCTGGGGGCTCCCTTCTGTGCTGGCACAACGCTCACCCAGAATCTGTCCCTGAATCTGGAGGTGTGCATTTTCATACTTCCATACCTGTAGCATGATGGGAGTGGGAAGAAGAGGGAGTGATCGGGGTGGGACTCGTCCTTGATTATGCTGGTATAAATTGAGTCAATGGAAGGCAGGTTGGTTTGTGATGGTCTCGGCTGCGTCCACAATTCTCCGCAATTTCTTGAGATCTTGGATGGAGCTGTTCCTAAACCCATGCTGCGATGCATCCTGATAAACTGCTTTTTAGGCGCATCTGTAGAAGTTGGTGAGTGTGGCTGGGGACATGCCGAACTACCTAAGCCTTCTAAGGAAGTTGATGCGTTGGTGTGCTTTCTTGGTCATTGCTTCGATATGGGTGATCCACGACAAGTTGCTGGTGATATTTAATCCAAGGAACTTGAAGTTTTTAACCATCTCTTCTTCAGCACCATCATTGCATATAGAGGTTTGCTTCCTGAAGGTCACTTTGTGCCTTTCTTTCAGTCTCAATGTTAACTCCAGCACTCTATGTAAAATCAGCATCTACTGTTCCTGGTTTTTCCATTTTTTCTGGTCATAGTTGAAAGCAGAAATAGAATCCCAAGATGTTTGTTGAAATGTTGTCTTTCTTCCCGTCCCTCCCCCCTCAAAGGTGTGACGAGACCAAAGCAAGTAGACTACCAAACAACCTAAAGCTAAAGAAAGAAACTCACATACTACACCACAAGCACATCCGTTATGACAATAAGCAAATGACTTGTTTGAAGTAATTTCTACAATTGAATTACTGAAATATACTTATTACCATTACCATTAGTTTCAAAAGTATTATATATCACAAGAATGTTGTACCATAATCCTGGCACCACTGCAGAAATGTGTAGTATGGGCGAAAGTACCGTTGTGTTTTAAGAAGTTGGGGTAGTTCAGTAGGCCAGGCAGCATCTCAGGGTATGTTTCGGGTCGGGACCGGGATGGGGGGTTGGGGTTAGAGAGGAGGGGCAACACGAGGCCTGGCTGGTAATATGCCAAATGGAGAAAAAAGGAACTGCAGATATTGTTTACAAAGAAAAGAGTAACTGGAGTAACTCAGCGGTTCATGCCGCATCTCTGGAGAACATGTGTAGGTTCGGTAGACACAAAATGTTGGAGTAACTCAGCGGGACAGGTAGCATCTCTGGAGATACGGAATGGGTCTGAAGAAGGGTCTCGACCCAAAACCTCACCCATTCCTTCTCTCCAGAGATGCTGCCTGTCCCGCTGAGTTACTCCAGCATTTTGTGGCTATCTTCGGAGTAAATCAGCATCTGCATGTCTTTCCTACACATGGATAGGGTGGGGGATCCTTCTGGCCGACAAGAGGTGAGGAGGGTTACTTGTTTCTTGCCTTCACCCTTAAAATGAAGGCTGATGACCCGGTCTAAGTGTGGGAGCTCGCTGTGCGCGTTAGGATGTGGGGGGAGAGGACGGGGGATAGGCACAAAATGCTGGAGTAACTCAGCGCGACAGGCAGCATCTCTGGAGAGAAGGAATGGGTGATGTTTCGGGTCGAGACCCTTCTTCAGACTGGAGGCGGGGCTGCCCTTAAGCGGGGATCCATTCGCTCACCTATCTTCAGCTCCCGGTGCCAGACATGCACGATAATGCCGGCGTGCTTCCGATGATGGATGAGCCAGAGCGACAGAGTCTGCACGCTCTGCTGCGAGTTACTGAGCTCGGCCAGCTTCTTCTCCAGCGCGGATTCCGAGAAGGAGGACATCTCCTTGCGGGAGGGGCAAGGCAGAGCGGAGCAGGGCAGCGAGCAGCCGCCGAGTCTCTCGGCCACCGACTTCCTCGCACTCAACTCTCCCGCCTGGCGAAATGGCGGCGTCACCTCTCACCTCGGAGGTCAAAGGGCGCGGGCGCCGCGGGGTTATCGCGCGGAGCGTGGGGGCGAGCGGCGGTTGGACACGGCCTCCTCGCCCATGGCGGCTCCACCCGGGGAGGGGGGGGGGGGCGCGGGAGAGAGGGGTGGAGGGTGGGGAGAGGGGGAGATGAGCGGGAAACCCCGCCTGGACCGGCGGGCCGAGCGATGTTAGTGCGCACGCGCAGGGAGCTAGCGGCCGCGATCGGCGCGTGCGCAGTGGAGTCGGAGAGTGAACGATGGGGTGGCCGGGGATGGATCGAGGTGAGTGAGTGTGAGAGAGAGTGAGTGTGTGAGAGAGTGAGTGTGAGAGAGAGTGTGTGTGTGTGAGAGAGTGAGTGTGAGAGAGAGTGTGTGTGTGTGTGAGAGAGTGAGTGTGAGAGAGAGTGAGTGTGTGAGAGAGTGAGTGTGAGAGAGAGTGTGTGTGTGTGAGAGAGGGAGAGTGAGTGAGAGAGAGTGTGTGTGTGAGAGAGGGAGAGAGAGGGAGAGTGTGTGTGTGAGAGAGAGAGAGTTTGTGTGTGAGAGAGTGAGTGTGTGAGTGAGAGAGTGTGAGTGTGAGAGTGTGAGTGTGCGAGAGAGAGAGAGTGTGTGTGAGAGTGTGAGTGTGCGAGAGAGAGAGTGTGTGTGAGAGTGTGAGTGTGCGAGAGAGAGAGTGTGTGTGAGAGAGAGAGAGTGAGTGTGTGAGAGAGTGAGTGAGAGAGAGAGTGAGTGTGTGAGAGAGAGAGAGAGAGAGTGTGTGTGAGAGAGTGAGTGTGTGTGAGTGAGTGGAAGAGAGGATGGGTGTGGGGGAGAAAGGGAGAGGCTAGGTCGGGGAGAGGATGGGTCTGGGAGGGAGGAATAGAGATGATGAGGTGTGTGCATGGGCATGGTGAGAGGATAAGGAAGTGGGCGAGTGAGTGGGTAAAGGACGGTGGGGAGGAGGGAAGAAGGGGATGCGTATGAAGGGGGGGGGACGAGGATGAGTGTGCTGGGGCAGGGTGAGGGAGAGGGGCAGGGTTGAGGGAGGTAGGGGTGGGTGAGGTGATGTATGTTGGAGGGGGAGGTTGGAGTGTAAAGGGGGAGAGTGGGATTGGAGGTGGAGTGGGTTGGAGGTGGAGTGCGTGAGTGGGAGGGAGGAGAACCTTGGTGATGAAGGGGTTGGGGGAAAGCTCCTGGGTGGAAAGAGTGAGGGAATGTGCTTTGAGGGAAGGTGTACAAAAATGCTGGAGAAACTCAGCGGGTGAGGCAGCATCTATGGAGCGAAGGAATAGGTGACGTTTCGGGTCGAGACCCTTCTTCAGACCCTTTAGTCTGAAGAAGGGTCTCGACCCGAAACGTCTCCTATTCCTTCGCTCGATAGATGCTGCCTCACCCGCTGAGTTTCTCCAGCATTTTTGTCTACCTTAGATTTTTCCAGCATCTGCAGTTCTTTCTTAAACATTTTGAGGGAAGGTGTAGTTGGTGAGGATCTAAGGTTAAAGGTGTTGAACTTTGGGGGAACGGGAACAAGCTGAGAGATTTTGGACTGATCGTCTATTTTGGAGTCACAAGAGCTGAGGCATGCTTTTGCGTAGCAAGTGGGGGGGTGGCGCCATCGAGTGTGACAGCCTCGCCAGCAGCTGTCTGTCCTTTCATCCTTTTTGTTCTTTTTAGTCTGTCTAAAAGTTTGTTTTTGGAGGTCTTTTAGTCTTTTTAATGTGTGTGTGGGGGGGGGGGTAGGGGGAAACAGTCTTCTCAGTCACTACCTGGTTGAGGATGCGTCTTTTCTCCGAGCCGCATCTTCGCCTCCCCCTCGCGGCCTACCATCTGGATTGGCGCGCCCATTCCAGCCGGAGACCAGCCAGAGCTTCAGCGACAGCGCAGCACTGAATTACCATCGCGGAGCGGGCGATGCCTTACTGGGATTGCCGTGTTGGGCCTGCCGACTTTAACACAGTGGAGCTGTGGTCTGCGGAGCTTCCAGCTGCGAGCGGCGCTGACTTTAACATCGCGGAGGCCTGGGGTCTTTCGCCGAGGATCGCCAGTGTTGGAGCTCCGGCCTGTGGAATTCGGAAGCCGCGGTCTCCGGTAGGAAGCGGCTGATTCGGAAACTCCAAGCTGCTGAGAGTGTTCTTCAGTTACGACGCCGGAGCTCCGATCATACGATCATCCCGGTGAGAGGGACTGAAATATTGGGCTGCCGTTGCGGCGACTGCGGAGGCCTCAATAGGCCCGACCACAAGAACAAGAGGAAGATGACTGAACTTTGTTGCCTTCCCTCACAGTGGGAAACGTTGATTCCGCTGTGGGGGATGTTTCATGTTAAATTCTATAATGTTGTGTTTATCTTATTTGTGTGCTGCATGGTAACTCAAATTTCACTGCACCAATTGGTGTATGTGACAATAAATGTAACTTGAACTTGAACTTGGATGATCTTTAGGAATAAATGGGGCTTTTCTTTGTAGTGAAGGATTGGGTAGGTGTGTTTTGTTCAGCAGGGGTGAATAGGGGTTAGTTGCCTGTGGGAAGGTGTGAGGATGTGCAATAGAATAGAACAAAGCGTTCTGAGCATGCGTATTTAGTTTCTTTGCATGATTAAGTATCTGCAATAGGGTGGAGTCCATAGTTGTTGGATAATTACTTTCAATACAGTTAGAGATAGAAAAGAGAAATACAAATCATGAACACATTGAAACTGAAGCATTTGGCAACAAGCTCTGTTTATCTGAATTCAAGATTTAATTCCAAATTGGTACCACAGTGGTTTTGTATTTGTTTGGTTTTACCCTTGTTACGCTACTCTAAATAATGTCACCTAACTAATACAACAGCTTAAAAATAAATGTGTTTAAGAAGGAACTGCAGATGCTGGAAAATCGAAGGTAGACAAAAGTGCTGGAGAAACTCAGCGGGTGCGGCAGCATCTATGGAGCGAAGGAAATAGGCAAAGTTTTGGGCCAAAACCCTTCTTCGGGTTTGTCCTTAAATTTGTCCTTGTTATTAATTTCTAATTCTGTAGTATGAAATGCTCAACACATTGAACATTACATTTTATTTTACAGGGTGGTAGAGCAGCTGATGAAGCGTTGGAGGCAAGAAGGATTACATTATGGCCATCTTTGACACGCCAAAGGAGGCTTTTAGTGCATTGCGTCCAATATGTGTTAAGATAACGAAGGAACAGACCATTACTAATGTACAGTGCCTTCAGTCACAACTGCAGAATGTTGGAGATGCGGCATTACAGGATCTACAGGAGTATGTATTGTTTCCACTTACATTTGCACTGAAGACACCTGGTCCAAAGCAAGACAGATTTCTTCAAATTGTCATGGAGTGTATTCATTTTATTATTTCAAGAACATGTGTGCGGAGACAGCAGCTCCTCTGTGAGCTGTTCTCTGACCTGTCCCTTTGCCTGTCCTCGCCAGGCAACCATGTAAAGCTGGCCATAATCTCGGAAGAGCTTAAAATGGCTGCTGTCAAAGGACTTGATGCCCTACTGCATTCAGCTTATGGTGACATTGTGCTAAGTTTGTACGAGCCAAACATGCTACCTGTCCAAGGATTTGTTATCTCAGTGCTCTTAACCATTGCTGAACATGAAAAATCAAGACAGCTTCAGATTCTTGCTCTGAAATGTTTGTTGACCCTGATTTTGCAATGTGATTGTTCTGAAATGCACTGTTCTTTTGACAACAGTGAACTGATTCAGGTTGGAAATCACTTTGCCTCGTTTTTGCCTGGGATCACTTTAGGAATGACGCGCATTATCTCTGGAGATGTTAAACAGGGTCATTTAGTAACAACCTATGCCATCAGAGTTTGGTATAAGGTGGTGTGTTTAGTCATGGCCAATGAACAACTGTCCAACAACATCCTTCATGACAAGAAAATGAATTTTGCAAAAGAGAGTAAACATGCTGAACTTGTAATCTGCAGAAAACCAGAATGGGTAAATAGCACTGCAAGCAAACTAGAGGTGCTTTTGCAGAAATTATGCAGTTGTGCTGCTGGCAATCAACACTGGAAAGTACGGTTAGAATTGGTTGAATTGGTTCATCATTTGTTGTCACACTGTAACAAATCACTCAAGGAATCCATCAGCCATCTGTTGGAGGTTCTTGTGAGACTCGTAGGTGATGAGAGACCAGAGGTGCAAGCAAGATGTACTCAGGTTTTGAGACATGTCTCTGAGCAGTGCGTGGTGTGGGAGAACAAAGATTTTGCAGATGTGCTATCAGATAATTTGCATGCACTTGCAACAGCCCTTCCAAGACTCATGAGAACTCAAGATGACCAGAGTAAATTGACATCATTAAACTTGTTACTTGGCTACTTAAAATTATTAGGCAGTAAAGTCAATGTTGTTCTTAACTCAACGGTTCATCTTGGGCGTCTTTCAAAAGCACTGGTACAAATCCTAGAATTGGATGTAACAGATGTGCGGATTGTGGAAGAAAGGCAATTGACTTCTGAAGCTGCGGGTCTCCAGCAGCCAACACCCTGCTCAACATTGGACAAGCCGGCTACACAGAAAAAATACTTCAAATATTTTAACGAAGAACGTGTATTTACATTGCTTCAGCAGATTTGCAGGGTTTTGGGTTACTATGGTAATCTCTATCTGCTGGTGGATCACTTTATGGAATTATACCAAGAGTCTGCAATGTACAGAAAACAAGCTGCATTGGTGATTAATGAACTATTGCTGGGAAGTGCTGGATTAGATGTGTGTGTTCTGCATGAAAGAGAAACTCCAGTTAGTACAGATGATTTTAAGGCAGTCATCACATCTATTGTTGAGGAATATGCAAGTATGAACAACTGGCATTTGGTAACAAGTCTGGAGTCCGAATATGAAGCTGGCCTTAATAAAAACCAACCAAGATGTCAGGATGTTACTGAAGGGTTCCACAGTTATTCCCAATTCTCAACTTTAACAGTTCATACTATGAACAGTAATATCTGGCAAATCTGCATCCAACTTGAAGGGATTGGTTATTTTGCTCGAGTGTTAAATAAGGGATTCCGTCTGCTTTTAATGACTACTCTTTACCCAGTGTTAGAAAAGGTTGGAGCTGAAACTTTGCTTATTAGTCAAATGGCCAGAGGTACATTGGTAGACATATGCCAAGCCTGTGACTATGAGTCAATTCGTGAACTGATAAATCAGAATTTGGACTATTTAGTGAACACCATTTCACTGAATTTGAGAAGACTAGTTCAGCACCCTCATACACCCTGTGTTATCAGCGTCATGTTTAGCTATTCTGATGCCAGCTTTCTACCTTTGGTTGATGATGTGGTTCAGGATGTGCTCCTGTCACTTGATCTTTATCACAATGAAAAAGCTCAGCTAATTTTCACTGTCCTCCACTCCCTATTAATGGCCTTAGGTATGTGGTGTGCATTGAGTAAAATATACATACTAGAATGTGGTAAATTTGTGCATGCCTTGCCAAATAACTAAGATGGTGTATATTAAATACTGCACTAAGCAAAAAGATTATAAATTTACTTGAAGGTAGACAAAAATGCTGGAGAAACTCAGCGGGTGAGGCAGCATCTATGGAGTGAAGGAACTAGGCGACGTTTCGAGTCGAGACCTTTCTTCAGACTGATGTGAGGGTGGGCGGGAAGAAGAAAGGAAGAGGCGGAGACAGTGGGCTGAGGGAGAGCTGGGAAGGGGAGGAGAAAGCAGGGATTACCTGAAATTGGAGAAGTCCATGTTCATACCGCTGAGGTGTAAACTGCCCAAGCGAAATATGAGGTGCTGCTCCTCCAATTTACGGTGGGCCTCACTCTGGCCATGGAGGAGGCCCAGGACAGAAAGGTCGGATTCGGAATGGGAGGGGGAGTTGAAGTGCTGAGCCACCGGGAGATCAGGTTGGTTATTGCGAACCGAGCGGAGGTGTTGAGCGAAGTGATCGCCAAGCCTACGCTTGCTCACCGATGTAGAGCAGCTGACACCTAGAGCAGCGGATGCAATAGATGAGGTTGGAGGATCTGCACCTCCTCCCACCCCAGCAGTATGAACATTGACTTCTCCAATTTCAGGTAGTCCCTGCTTTCTCCTCCCCTTCCCAGCTCTCCCTCACCCCTCCCAACTCTCTGTCCTGGGTCTCCTCCATGGCCAGAACGAGCAACACCGGAAATTGGAGGAAATGCACCTCATATTCCGCTTAGGTAGTCTGCATCCTGGGGGCATGAACATTGAATTCTCCCAATTTTGCTAGCCCTTGCTGTCTCCTCCCCTTCCTCAGCCCTCGGGCTCCTCCTCCGCCTTTTTTCTTTTCCTTTCTTCTCCCCATCTCCCATCAATCAGAAGAAGGGTTTCGGCCCGAAACGTTGCCTATTTCCTTCGCTCCATAGATGCTGCTGCACCCGCTGAGTTTCTCCAGCATTTTTGTGTACCTTTGAGAGAAAGGTTGTTGTCTTGGCACCAAGTTTACAAAGCTCTTAACCTCTTTTCTGCACCCCATCTCCATTATTTGATGTAATCTATGAACTTGTAAATTGGATTGGTATTTGGCTACACAGTTATGAGTATAGAAGGAGTGGTGGCTCAGAAACGCATCCTTGTGAGACTGTGGTGTTGAGAATTATTGTAATTTGTCACCTATCCTCACATTGTGGTCAGGAAGTTAAAGATCCAGTTGCATAGGGAAGTGCTGACTCCAAGTTCCACGAGTTTGGAGATGTGTTTGGTTGGGATAATGGTATGAAAAGAAGAGCTACTGTTGATCCTTATATAGCTTTATTCCTTATATAGTTTGAGGGGCATCAGGGATTGGTAGTAACGCAAAAAATTGGAGCCAAGATAGACGATATATGAATGGCAGAGCAGGCTTAAATGGCAGGTGGCCTAATCGTGTTTCTTATTATTGTGAACTTCTACAGAGATGGTTTAACTGACAATTATGGTTGCAGGGAAATGAGACCTTCAAAGTTTAATGAAAGTACCACTATTAAAACAAATATCTATCTATCTATCTCTATACTTATAAAACTCTGTTCTTGGATGTGTGTGTATTTGTGTGTGTGTGATGATCGCGTGCGTTTCACATCTCGAAAACACGACGCGCTAATAGAGATTTACGCTGTGATGACGAAAATTGCCTTATCAGAAAATTTCATGCATTATTTCTCGAGTTATTTCTGAAAATGTTCAAAAATATCAAGTAACTTGGAAAATAAACGAGATGGTCTCGCTGATGACGACACAATGGATCTGACTGCCTGCCTCTGCTTGCGCTGCGAGTGATGTCATCCCTGTTCTGTCTTCTGTACTTCTTGGCTTCTTAACTTTCACTTCTTTAAATTTGTCACTTAGCGTTTTTAAACTGATGCTCAGGTCATGCTGCGCGCTCCACTGGGCTCCTTGAAGGTCTAGAACATGGCGGCGGAGGTAGTTATCGCCGCGGGGCAGCGCAGTGGGAAGGTGGCCGTGGCAGCCATTACTCCCTCTGGGGGAGGCCGTCTATGGAGACCTGCGATGCCTCCGTAGATCGCAGGGACTTGGGAAATCGTTACGCCTTTCGCTCGCTGGTGATCCCGATCCCACCTGGCGATCTCTGGCCGTCACGGGGGATGACCTCCTCTCCGTCTCCCCCGACCGTCTGTCACGTGGGTGGGCTTCCCCTCGCAGAAGCCACGATCGGCCGGCCCTCCGTTGCTTTTGACCATCAGATCGCACCCGCCCGCGGCCTCCCTCGAGTCTCTGCCGCCCACTCGCCGTGTGCCCCGCAGCCCACTCGCTCGCCTAGCTCCCCCCTCGTCTCTCCCCCCGTCCTCTCCACCCGTCCTCTCTCCCCCCCGTCCTCTCCCCCTGTCCTCTTCCCCCTTCCCCTCTCTCCCCTTCCTCTCCCCCCTTCCTCTTTCCCCCCCTTCCTCTTTCCCCCCCTTCCTCTTCCCCCCCTTCCTCCTTCCTCTTCCCCCCCTTCCTCTTCCTCCTTCCTCTCCCCCCCTTCCTCTCCCCCCTCTTCCTCTCCCCCCTCTCTCTCCACCCTCCATCTCCCTCCCCTCCCATTACCCGCCCCCCCCGTGTGTGCGGGGGGTGGTTAGTGTGCGTGTGACGCCACAGGCCGCCCCCTCCCTCGCAACCGCGCATTGAGGGAGCGGGACCCAACTTGGTCTAGTATACTTATAAAACTCTGATCTTGGATGTGTGTGTATTTGTGTGATGTTCGTGTGCGTTTCACATCCCATCGAAAACACGACGCGCTAACGGTGACATTTTTACGTATTCCGATAGAGATTTACCTGGCGATCTCTGGCCGTCACGGGGGATGACCTCTCCGTCTCCCCCGCCCGTCTGTCACGTGGGTGGGCTTCCCTCGCAGAAGCCACGATCGGTCGGCCCTCCGCTGCTTTTCACCATCAGATCGCACCCGCCCGCGGCCTCCCTCAAGTCTCCGCCGCCCGCTCGCCGTTTGCTCCGCAGCCCACTCGCCTGCCTAGCTCCCCCCTCGTCTCTCCCCCTCGTCCTCTCCCCCCCGTCCTCTCCTCCCCGTCCTCTTCCCCCCCCTTCCTCTCCCCCCTTCCTCTCTCCCTCCCTTCCTCTCTCCCTCCCTTCCTCTTCCCCCCCCCTTCCTCTCCCCCCTTCCTCTCTCCCTCCCTTCCTCTCTCCCCCCCCTTCCTCTCTCCCCCCCCTTCCTCTCTCTCCCCCTTCCTCTCTCTCCCCCCTTCCTCTGAAAATTATCTGAAAATTTCATGCATTATTTCTCGAGTTAATTATGAAAATGTTCAAAAATTTCAAATAACTTAGAAAATAAATGAGCTGATGACGTGACAGTGGGTCCGCTCGCGCGGCCTGTGCGCACTGTTTTTCACGCGCTGCGGGGTATGTCACCCCCCCCGACTCGCAGTTATTTGGTCGCTGCTCGCCGTGGGCCCCGCTCACCGTTTGCCCGCTCGCCCGCCCCTCACCCTCCTCCTCTCCCCCCCTCCTCCTCTCCCCCCCTCCTCTCCTCCTCTCCTCCTCTCCCCCCCTCCTCTCCTCCTCTCCCCCCTCCTCCTCTCCCCCCCTCCTCTCCCCCCCTCCTCCACTCCCCCCCTCCTCCACTCCCCCCTCCTCCTCTCACCCCTCCTCCTCTCCCCCCCTCCTCCTCTCCCCCCTCCTCCTCTCCCCCCTCTTCCTCCTCTCCTCCCCCTCCTCCTCTCCCCCCTCTTCCTCCTCTCCTCTCTCCCCCCTCCCCCTCTCTCCCATCTCTACCCCCTCCTCTCCCCCCACATCTCTCCCCTCCCCTCTCTGCCCCCACTCCCCACAAATGTGCAGAAACTTGGAAAAAATAACTGCGTTTCCCCTGTGCTTACAGCTGTGATGTCACAATGGGATTGTAGCCCTGCTCGCAACATTGTTGCTATCCAAGTACACTGAGTTCTGCTCGCCCTAGCAAGTGCAAATGCATTTTTTTTAAGTCTCAGTACACTGAGTTCTGCTAGCTAGTAAGTGCAAATGCTTTTTTTTTAGTTTAAAAATAAGGCGAATGAGCAGCCCCTGCGCAGTTGTCGGCTATGGGTGAGTGGTGGAATATTGCGTTGGGGAACGGGTTGCATTGGGGGACCACTTGGTCCAGTAATCTATAAAATTGCATGCAAATGACAATATGTGGATTCGCCACTAGAGAGAGATAGTACTCTACATTGAACTAATAGAAGAAATAGATAAAGTGGATGGTTACCACTTTGGTTCTTTTAAATTTAATGGTTTAAAATAATTGCAATGACCATGACATTTTTTGTGATGCAAATGTTTAACTGCACTATGTGAAGGAGTTTAATGGAATCTCCTTTGATAATTGCAGTTGGGTGCTTTGTGCAAATTCATTGTGAAAATTGTTGCAGGTCCTTTTTCTTTGTTTGAAATAACATGTTTCTACACATAAAGTGATATTAAGTAACTTGTGCTTTGATGTAACTTGTGCAAAATTAATTTTCACATCTGAACTTCCAAGATGCGTCACTCGCTTCAAAGCCATAAAGTATAAAGTTGAGGCCTACTTCAGTAACAATTAAAACCTATACCTTGCCCATTGCCACAGATTCTCCACATTGTTATATTTACTCTTGGGTCCTTCCAATATGATGCTTGATTTTCATATAATTTGTTTCTTCCTTGCATTGCTGCCAATTTCAGCTTTGTCCTAAATATTATGCTGGTCATTCCTGACGCTTAATGGCCCTCAGATGCTCTTGCTAGCCATCTGATATTGCGTATCATGCACTGACATTGCAGTCCATGATTAACTGTGCCCTTGTAGAATTGGTGGTGCTGCTGGTGAAAAGACAATGTGCATGTCCCTGCTTGAGTGGTCTGTTTTATCATGTACGATGCCTTAATCCTCCTGCATGGTGTACTACTGAAAGGAACCTTTTGGAAAAATAAAGAAGTTTGAAAACGCTTGTCTCCAATTTCAGGGACAGTTTCCCAATTATTATCAGACGATGAACAGTCCTCTCGTCAGCTAGAATGCGTTCCTGATCTCCCAACTATCATATTGGAGACCTTTGAACTATCTTTAATTGGATTGTATCAGACTTTATCTTGCACTAAGTGTTGTATCCTTTATCTGTGCACTGTGGATGGCTCGTATATAGTCTTTTCTTTGCTTGGATAGCACACAACAAAAAGCTTTTCACTGTACCTCGGAACTTGTGACAATAATAAACTAAACTAAGATCCATTCCGGAGACTTGAGCAGACTAGCACGTCACTGAACAAGTGCAAAAATGTTGGAGAAGGGGCAAACAATTCCTCAGTGGCAGATCACCCCACCTGTTTATACTAAAAATGACAAAGAGCAAGAACTATAGCTTTGAGGTTATGGAACGTTGTCAAGTTTCTCTACATAATATCAAGATGTAACTGGCATTGATTGTAGTGCAGCATTACCTACTGTATTAGTTCTTGCTGTCCTCAGCAGGTAGCACAGCGGGTGATCTTTATGATAAGCTCTTAAACGTGCATACCACTGTACAAGCAACACCTTCAACTAAAGGAAATGTGTGGATACTGCAAAGATGGGAGAATGAAGTGTGCTCCTGGATTTTGAAGGGGATCTGGTTGACAAGGGAATTCAAGGGGAGTATAAAAATAAAAGAGAAGTATAACAAAGTAAGGATGAGTAGGAAGCCAGAAGATTGGGAAACTTAAAGAGCAACAGAAGATAACTAAAAAGGCAATATGGGGAGAAAAGATGAGGTACAAAGGTAAGCTAGTCAAGAATATAAAGGAGGATAGTAAAAGCATATTTAGGTATGTGAAGAGGAAACAAGCAGCTGAGACAACAGTTGGACCCTTGAAGACAGAAACGGGTGCATTTATTATGGGGAACAAGGAAATTGCAGACGAGTTGAACAGGTACTTTGGATCTGTCTTCACTAAGGAAGACACAAACAATCTCCCAGAGGACCTAGGGTGATGTAGGAAATTCACATTAGGCAGGAAATGGTGTTGGGTAGATTGATGGGACTGAAGGCTGATAAATCCCCAAGGCCTGATGATCTGCATCCCAGGGTACTTAAGGAAGTGGCTCTAGAAATCTTGGACGCATTGGTGATCATTTTCCAATCTTCTATAGATTCAGGATCAGTTCCTGTGGATTGGAGGGTAGCTAATGTTATCCCACTTTTTAAGAAAGGTGGGAGAGAGAAAACAGAATTATAGACCAGTTAGCCTGACATCGGTGGTGGGGAAGATGCTGGAGTCAATTATAAAAGATGAAATAGTAGCACATTTTGATAGCAGCAACAGCAGTAACCGAATTAGCATTGATTTACGAAGGGGAAATCATGCTTGACTAATCTTCTGCAATTTTTTGAGGATGTAACTAGGAAAATGGACAAGGGAGAGCCAGTGGATATAGTGTACCTGAACGTTCAGATAGCCTTTGATAAGGTCCCACTTAGGAGATTAGTGGGCAAAATTAGAACACGTGGTATTGGGGGTAGGGTACTGACATGGATAGAAAATTGGTTGGCAGACAGGAAACAGAGTAGGGATTAACGGGTCCCTTCCAGAATGTCAGGCGGTGGTTAGTGGGGTACCGCAAGGTCAGTGCTGGGACTGCAGCTATTTACAATATACATTAACGATTTAGATGAAGGGATTAAAAGTAACGTTAGCAAATTTGCAGATGACACAACGCTGGGTGGCAGTGTGAACTGTGAGGAGGATGCTATGAGGATGTAGGGTGACTTGGACAGGTTGGGTGAGTGGGCAGATGCAGTTTAATGTGGATAAATGTGAGGTTATCCACTTTGGTGGCAGGAAGGCAGATTATTATCTGAATGGTGTCAAGTTAGGAAAAGGGAAAGTACAATGGGATCTGGGGGTCTTTGTACATCAGTCACTGAAAGTAAGCATGCAGGTACAGCAGGCAGTGAAGAAAGCTAATTGGCATGCTGGCATGTGGCCTAGTGGCATGTTTGAGATTGAGAGGGGATCTTATAGAAACGTACAAAATTCTTATGGGGTTGGACAGGCTAGATGCAGGAAGATTGTTCCCGATGTTGGGGAAGTCCAGGACAAGGGGTCACAGCTTAAGGATAAGGGGGAAATCCTTTAAGACCGAGATGAGGAAAAACTTTTTCACACAGAGAGTGGTGAATCTCTGGAACTCTCTGCCACAGAGGGTAGTTGAGGCCAGTTCATATTTAAGAGGGAGTTAGATGTGGCCCTTGTGGCTAAAGGGATCGGGCTATGGAGAGAAGGCAGGTACGGGATACTGAGTTGGATGATCAGCCATGATCATATTGAATGGCGGTGCAGGCTTGAAGGGCCGAATGGCCTACTCCTGCACCTATTTTCTATGTATCTATGTATCTATGTTGGTCTTAATAACAAAAGGAGTTGAGTATAGGAACAAAGAAGTCCTTCTGCAGTTGTACAGGGCCCTAGTGAGACCACACCTGGAGTATTGTATGCAGTTTTGGTCTCCAAATTTGAGGAAGGACATTCTTGCTATTGAGGGAGTGCAGCGTAGGTTCACGAGGTTAATTCCCGGGATGGCGGGACTGTCATATGTTGATAGAATTGAGCGACTGGGCTTGTACACACTGGAATTTAGAAGGATGAGAGGATATTTTATTGAAACATATAAGATTATTAAGGGATTGGACACGCTAGAGGCAGGAAACATGTTCCCAATGTCGGGGGAGTCCAGAACCAGGGGCCACAGTTTTACAATAAGTGGTAGGCCATTTAGAACGGAGACGAGGAAAAACGTTTTCACCCAGAGAGTTGTGAATCTGTGGTATTCTCTGCGTCAGAAGGCAGTGGAGGCCAATTTTCTGGATGCTTTCAAGAGAGAGTTAGATAGAGCTTTTAAAGATAGTGGAGTCAAGGGATATGAGGAGAAGGCAGAAATGGGGTACTGATTGTGGATGATCAGCCATGATCACAGTGAATGGTGGTGCTGGCTCAAAGGGCTGAATGGCCTACTCCTGCACCTATTGTCTATTGGTCTGCTTGGTGAAGAATTGTCTGCAGGAAGTGTATTCTTTCTTCATTAGTGCAAAAGACACTCTGCAGCTAATTATTCCAGTCAGAAAATTAAGTGTGGAGGGGAAAGATTCTCAAGGATATAAATGCCTGCTTCTGTGTATGTTGCAATGGATATAGTCTACTTGAATACAGAGTCAGCATAATTTCCCTAATAGAGGGGCAAACTGAAAATGGCAGAGACAGCTGCTGCCTTGAATGATCCCACGGGTCCTAAGCTTCAGAATGTCTGTGACCCTGATCTCCACCAGCAAAGTAGTCAAGACAGATGTGTGGTTTTATTTTAAGTCGTAGGATGTCACGGCTTTAAATAAGGATGTCTTTTTTTTTTAAGTGAGTAAAGTAAAAGCTTGTTTTTCAGATCACTGTGGCTGAAAATCTCTCCACAGATGAGTGTTGTCTGTTGCTCAGTTGTGACTTTGGTTTTGAGGGAGTTTAATGCTGAGAAAAATGTGTTTAGAAAAGTAACAATAATGTCAAAAAAATTAAGAGATAAATTTCTCATGGGCAGTAAGGTACCAGAGGTGTGCTTGTATTTGTTGTTTTCAGAAGGTCATAAGTAAATAGCGGAAGAAATAGGCCGTTCGGCCCATTAAGTCTATTCTGCCATTCAATCGTGGCTGATATATCTCTCCCTCCTAACCCCCATTTTCTTGCCTTTTCACCATAACCACTGACACACGTACAAGAATCTATCTGCTTTAAAAAAATATCCATTGACTTGGCCTCCATAGCCATCTGTGGCAAAGAATTCCGTAGATTCAGCACCCTCTAACTAAATAAATTCTTTCTCATCTCCTATAGGAATTCTGAGGCTATGTCCTCTAGTCTTAGCCTCTCCCACTAGTGGAAACATGCTCTCCACATCCACTCTATCCGAGCTTTTCACTATTTGGTCCGTTTCAATGAGGTTATTCCCCTCATTGTTTTAAACTCCAGCGAATTCAGGCCCAATGCCGTCAAATGCTCATCATAAGTTAACCCACTCATTCCTCTGATCATTCTTGTAAACCTCCTCTGGACCCTTTCTAGGGCCAGCACATCCTTCCTCAGATATGGTGCCCAAAATTTCTCACAATACTCCAAATGCGGTCTGACCAGCGCCTTATAGAGCGTCAACATTACATCCCTGTTTTTTGTATTCTAGCCCTCATGAAATACATGCTGGCATTGCGTTTGCCTTCTTTACTACCGATTCGACTTGCAGATTGACTTTTTAGGATTGCTGCACCAGCACTCCCAAGTCCTTTTGCACCTCCGATTTCTGGATTCTCTCCCCATTTAGAAAATAGTCTGTCTTTATTCCTACTACCAAAATGCATGACTCTGCACTTTGCTTCACTATATTCCATCTGCCACTTCTCTGCCCCCTCTCCCAACCTATCCAAGTCCTTCTGCAGAGTCCCTGCTTTCTCTGCACTACTTGCCCTTCCACCTATTTTCATTTCATCCGCAAACCTGGCCACAAAGCCTTCAATTCCCTCATCCAAATCATTAATATATACCGTGAAGAGTAACGGCCCCAGCACGACCCCTGCGGAACTCTGGTTTTCTGGGTTAACTCAATTTTTCAACAGCTGAGCATTCTTTCCTTTGATTTGTGTGAATGTATTTCCAGCCGCCCACCCCCCAATTAGACTAAAAGTGTCTGTGCTTGCATATACAGGCACTATTTGAAGAAGAGATGTTCTTGTATTGTGACTGATACTTTTTCTTTATCCGTCTCTGAAAGGTGCATGCTTGTTACTAGCTTCAAAGGACGAGGATGTAGTTAGGATTGCCGGCCCTTTTCGGAGATATTTCTGGAGGTTTCTTAACGTGACTTCCTATACCACTTTAAGCTCCCATCACTTGCAGCTCGATACATTCATCCATGTGGTCACCACTATCCCAATCCCCTAGCATGTGAATAGACTTTTCATTATCCTACTCGGCTTTCTTCCCCATTTGTAAAAGTAAGGCTTTTACGTCACCTTTAT
The DNA here is from genome assembly GCA_038087875.1 of Malacoraja senta. Taxonomy (NCBI): domain Eukaryota; kingdom Metazoa; phylum Chordata; class Chondrichthyes; order Rajiformes; family Rajidae; genus Malacoraja; species Malacoraja senta. The sequence continues at coordinate 56,367,320 of CM075982.1, read as the reverse complement.
TAAAGTGTGGTTTTGTGGTCTTGAGGCTGCATTAACAAAACAAGCAGAAAGATTATCGTTCACAGTGATTATTGAACCTCTGACTTATAGATAAAGTAATTATATCCTGGCACCTTTGTTGCAATTGGCTAAACCAAATGTCATTTAATCTTTGGATGACATCTTTTCGTTTGACAAAAGCCGCTTTCCTCATCAGCTATAACATAATGGCCAGGCAATACAATATTGTTTGTGTTCACACTTTCTTTGAGATTCCTCAATGAATGTCACATTCTACCAAATTTGATAGTGCATCTTGTTTGTAGCTGTTTAATTATTTCCTCATCACGTGCCACATTGCTGCCCAATAGTCTCTTTTCCCACAATTGTACACATGTAATGCTGATTTAATCAGACTATGTTATTCCTTTATTTACCTGTTACATTAATCTGAAGAAGGGTTTCAACCCAAAATGTCAGCAATTCCTTTTATCCAGAGATGCATTCTGACCTGCTGAGTTACTCCAGTTTTTTGTGTCTATCTTCAGTTTAAACTAGCATCTGCAGTTCCTTCCTAGGCATTAATCTGACAGATTTGACGTAACATCTGTTAATGCTCCTGTTCCTCAGATGGAGCACATGTGATTTAGTCCCTTCATAATTTTTGATGCTGGGGATGTCTAAACATATTGTCTTTGCATTTCTAGTATTTTGAATGTTGTTGATCAAGAGTGTTTATAGAAAATAGAATACCCTCATTTTTAATATATTGCCTGTTCTAGTTATTAAACACTTGTGCCATTACAGATAGTCTCTGCTGAATTTAATAGAGATGTGACTCCAAGGATACATATTTTTCACTCTGTTTAACTATTTAACTTAAAGACTTTTGTAAATTGAGAAATCACAAATTCAGTTTGTCAGATATTACTGAAATACTAAATAGAATAACCTATTAATCGTTCACCACCATACAGCTTGCTGGTTTCCACCTTTGGACCCTGTTCAGAAAATGGGGAAATCTCATAAAGCCAGCAGATCTGATACCACAGCAGAAGAAATCCAGTGCTTTTTCCAGCAATATCAGAACCTAAAACGTCTAGCAGAGGGGGATATTGAAGGGATCGATCGGGACCAAGCAGGTAATTTTCTGGACAAAACCTTTCCCATAAAGTGAAAGTGTGTCATTTTATCCTGGCTAAAATAGAAAACACAAGGCACACTGTGAAAGTAGTCACCTGTAATTTAGAAGACTGCTCCATTCATGTTTATGTAGCAGGCTAATACTCTCAAAATTGCATTGTGCGAGCTTTAGCTTGACTGCATTATGTTTTATTAAATTTAATGTTTTTAACATTTTCCATTTTATGTATTTGGGAATTACTTTAAAATTCAATCAGATTGTATGAACAGTCAGCTTTTTTCAAATGCAAGCTTTTCCCGTGATTTAACCTATTAGCTATAGGATGCAATGACTGTGAATAGCCCCAACTTTAGTGAATTATTTAATCCCTTATCTGTTCAGTGGCATTTCTACAATCATATTTTGCTTCATTGTGCCTCCTAATAATCTGCCTTTTCCTTTCTCATTTTATTTCCACCTTTCATATTTGTTTAAGCTCTTTTTATGCAGTCATTCTTGAATGTCACACGATTTGTTCAATGTGATGTAGAGAGAATTCCCGATATCAGACTCACACAGTGTCTTAAACAGCTTACTTTTTGTCTTTCACAAATCAACCATCCTTCACATTCAGTCTAATTTCAGAAGAGTATTTTTCCATTAACTCTGGATTACTGAGAAGGAATACAAAACTTAGTGAACATCGTGCTAACAGAATGATATAGTGCTTGTTAATGCACAGGCTTTGTATACCAAATATTGAATTCTGCATGATTTAATATTTCCTCGACTTTTAAAATATCTTCCATGATAATTGTTAAACTGGTGCCCTGCAAGGCTGAGTTCCCTATACATTCCTGACTATGCATCCAAATTGTGCTTTAAATCCATTTAAAGTTTACAGGTGACGCCACGGTAGTGAGCTGTATCTCAAGCAATGAAGAAACAAAGTACAGAAAGGACATTGAGAGCTCAGTAGCATGGTGTCAAGATGACTTCTCCCTCGGTGTTAGAAAACCAAAGGAACTGGTGATTGACCATGAAACAGGATGAAGTACACACATAAATAAACATAAATATCATGAGCAACACCGTAAATTGGAGGAAATGCACCTCATATTCCGCTTGGGCAGTCTACATCCTGGGGGCTTGAACATTGAATTCTCCCAATTCTGCTAGCCCTTGCTGTCCCCTCCCCTTCATCAGCCATCTGGTTGTCTCCTCCACTCCCCCAGCCCTCGGGCTCCTCCTCCGCCTTTTTCCTTTTTTCCTTTCTTCTCCCCACCCCCTATCAGTCTGAAGAAGGGTTTCGGCCCGAAACGTTACCTATTTCCTTCGCTCCATAGATGGTGCTGCACCCGCTGAGTTTCTCCAGCATTTTTGTGTACCTATAAATATCATGACAGTTTGTCCTGGTACAACGACTTTGACGCTATGATCAACAAAGCACACCAAAATCTCAACATTCTCAGAAGGAAATTTGTTTTTTTTCTTTTGTACTGCCCGTTGTTCTCACAAATGGTAGTATTTGCATGGATAACACAAAACATTTCACTGTATCTTGGTACACGTGATAATAATAAACCAGTACCAAATAGCTCTCAAACAGTGATGCTGAACACGTCTCTACATGCAGCAACTAATAAAATAGAAAGCCATTTTATTGGTTGAGATTTCATGCTGCTGAATCTTTAAACTTACTGCTATTGCAATCTGCTATGAAATCTGTTTAATGGCCTCCAAGGGCATTAAGGCCAAAATCACTGGGAACCAAAGTTCTAACTTCTACATTGTCTGTCACCAAGACCACCACATTCCACCTCCATAACATGTTACTCTGCTATTGTCTCAACTCAACTCATTGTTGCCACCATCCGCTGGTTTGTTACCCACAGATTTCTCATTTCCTGGCCAGATCCTGTCTGCATGAACTTGAAGTTAGACACAAAAAACTTGAGTAACTCAGCGGGCCAGGCACCATATCTGGAGAAAAGGAATAGGTGACATTTTGGGTCGAGATCCTTCTTCAGATACAAAAACTTGACCTATTCCTTCTCTCCGGAGATATTGCCTGAAGCACTGACATACCATTCATTACATCTTCAAGACATAGGAGCAAAATATAGCCATTCAACCCATCGCATCTACCCTGCCATTCAATCATGGCTGATCTATTTTCCCCTTCAACCCAATTCTCCTGTCTTCTCCCTGTAACCTTTGACGCTCATTCTAATCAAAAATCCATCAACCTCAAGCTTAAAAGTACTCAATGTCTTGGCCTCCACATCCGTCTATGGCAAAGAGGTCCACAGATTCACCACCCTCAGGCTAAAGAAATTTTGAACATCATATATATTCTGAGACTGCTCTCAAATTCTATACTCATTACTGGAAAACATCCTTTCGTGTTCACACAATCTAGACCTTTCATTATGCAGTAGGTTTCAATGAGATTCCCCCCTCAACCTTCTAAACTTCAGTGAGTGCAGGCCCAGAGCCTTCAAGTGCCTCTCGTATGTTAACCCAATCATTCTTGTAAACCAAAGTCAGCATGTCCTTCCTCAGATATGGGGCCCAAACCTGTTCAAAATATTCCAAATATGGCCTCACCAGTGCCTTGCTTTTTAAATTATAGTCCCCTTGAAATGAATGCCAGCATTGCATTTGCCTTTTTACTGCCAACTTAACTTGCAAATTAACTTTTGGGGGAATCCTGCACTAGCATTCCCAAGTCTCTTTGCACCTCCGATTTCTGAATCCTCTCCCCATTTAGAAAATAGTCTATGCCTTTATTCCTTCTACCAAAGTGCATGGCCATATACTTTGCTACACTGTATTCATTTGCCACTTCTTTGCCCACTCTCCCAACCTGTCCAAGTCCTTTTACAGCCTCCCAGCTTCCTCAACACTAGCTGCCTCTCCACCTATCTTTGAATTGTCCGCAAACTTAACCACAAACCCATCAACCCATTAATAATTATTGGTGAATTAAATAATTCACCAATAATTATTATATTCGGGGCTATTTTGCGGCACATACCAAATGCTTTCAGAAAATCTTACCATGCTCATCAGTTTCCCATTATCCACTTCACTCGTATTACTTCAGAGATCTCCAATTGATCAAACATGATTTCCCTTTCACAAAACCACACTGGCGTGGTCAGGTAACCTTGAACTTTTTCAAAATGTGCGGTTATTAATTTTTCTATAATAGCTGTTAACAATTTTCCCTACGACTGATGTTAAGCTAACTGACCTGAGTTTCTTGCTTCAGACCCCAATTTTAATACGGAAAATAAATTCATTTCAGGAGAATGAGTGGTTGTTAAAAAGCGTTTTCATTTCTTAGCGCAGTGTCAGCGTCCGTGCTGTTAAATGCAACATTTCTCCAACATTACTGTCCAGAGGTTTGCTGTGCTCTACACCTAAACTATGTAATATTTTAAATTGTTATTTTGGGAAGCTGCAGACTGCATAGCAATTTAAAGAAGAAAGATGCAATTGGAGCCTCAAAAGAAAATTATTTCCAAGGAAACCTCTTTGAAGCCCTTCAGACCCGAAACATTTTAATTTTAGCAAAGTACAAAGTTAAGCAGAACCTATATGTATGCTCTTCATGTGCACGGTCGTGTCCTTTGGTTAGAAAATCCTTTTGAAATATTGTGAGAATAAACCCATTAAATGTTGATCTACACGTGCATGTAGCCAAAGACCAAGAGATGCCCATTAATGTCACAGTGACATCTTATGTTTTTTGAAGAAAAACCTGCAAATTAGGAAAACCTGAGATCAAAACAAATGCTGCAAACACTGAGCAGGTCAGGCAGCATTTGTTGAGAGAAAATAACATTTCATGTCAATGATTCGTTTTTAGAACTGCTGAATGGCATTTTCTGTTTTGATCTTTTTTGCTTTTTATTTATAACTTAATTTGAAAGACAACACCAATTATCTTAAATTTACCACTGTCTGGATTATTAGGTCCGATATTCAAACCAGGGCCTGGTTTATTTGATAGTCACTGTTATAAAATGCTGACATTTTGTTATATCTAAAAGCTTTGGTATGTCTCTGCTCTGTTTTAGAATGTGAAACTCCCAATCAGCTGATTCCAATGCTAGCTATGACCCACCGGATGTGAAGAAAGAGCTACCAGCACATATCCGCATTGCCAAGGATGTGATGGAAAGATGCATTCATCTCTTATCAGACAAAAACATTAAATTGCGACTGAAGGTCTTGTATTTTTCTGTACCTGGAAGATAGAATGTAAAAATTTCAAACGTTTTTCTGAGTATCTTTTGAGAGTTTTATTTTTCGTCTCATAGAAGATGGTTCTATGAGTAAAAACAAATATCATCTGCGATTCTGTACAAAAACAGAATGTAGATGACTTGGGAGTGGAAAAATCCCCATGTAGGTGAAATTAATTAGTATGTTTTCCCGCCCATGTCGTTAGTATGATTTAATTCTTTAAGTTACTTTTATTCAAAATTAAAATAAAATCTTAAGGAATGGCTTTGGTCAGTTGCAAGTCTAGAAATTGTTCAGTGGCTATGAGGTGCTTTTAGTAGTTGAATTTTGGTGGACCAACAAGCAGGTTGGAGGACTTCCTGCCAGGTTGCTGGCAGGAAGGGAGGTTGAGATAAATGTTTGGGAGGAGGTGTGGGCAGACATAAAATCAACAAACCAAAAGACGAAGACGGTATCTTAAGATATATTGAAGCACGTCGTAAACCTTTTTCTCCATGTAGAGCCTGCAAAGTTATGTGCCATGCATGCTTCAATGATAATTATGGCTTATAGCATGCATTGGGGCCACTGCTCCTTTCCAAAATTCTCTGTGTCACTGCATTAGCTCCACTAGAATCCCACATTGAAATGTAGTTGTGTAATATACAAAATTGTGGTGCTTTTGCTCTAAATATCTAGACCACATTTCTTGGAATTGTGGGATGGTTTAGTTTTAATTTGTGCATGTAAAAGATAAACATCATGACTTGATTAAAATGTATATGCTGAAATATAAATTTGACCATTCACCATCAATAATGGAGAGAGTCTGGTTTGTGGCCCAGAACCTTTTGCCAGTAATGAGCAGTGAACCTACACACACTATTGTAGTACCACTGACCTTTTGCAGATTGTCTTATTGCCATCTTGCTAGCAGATGTTACAATCCTAAATTGTGAGCTCTGCTGTATATCCATAAGCTTCACCAGGTGGCAAAGCTGCCAAAGACTCAATCCTTTTGAATGTCCTTCATACTTGGAAACACTATAAAACTGTGAAAATCACAATAATTTAAAAATATATATATTAATGTTTAATTAAGACTATATTTAATGTTAACACTTTTATATTAACACTCTAATTCTTCCTACAATCTATTCTGAGCCAATTTTTACCAGCAAGTTTTCTTTAACACAGAGGGTGGTGGGTGCCTCGTAATACTGCCAGAGATGGTGGTTGCATGGACATGGTGGACCAAGACATATATTTTTTGTGTTTGTATGCCTCCAATCTAACTCAGGTTCGGCATTTAAATATCCCTGAAGTAATGCTGCAAATTGTTCTTGCACCACTGAATTCAATGTGGAGTTGAACATAGAATGTGGGAATTGCTCAGGCAATAAGCTTGGGGACTTCTGTATTTAAAAATACTTAAATTCAGAAGATTTGAACCAGATCTTATGGATCCATAACATAGATATAACAAGTGTATTTCAATCAGCCTGTCTGAGCACAGTAAAAATGTCTTTATAGCAAGTGCTTGCTTCTGATTGCAAGATAAATGCAATGAATATATAGCGTATCTCTGTTTTGACTAATTCTTTCAACCAACTGCCTCATCACTTAGTGATCTGAAACAATTTTTTTACACAAAACAGGTCTTGGATGTTTTGGAACTGTGTGTGATTGTTCTTCAGGATAATCTGAATGAACTGCTTCCAATGATACACCGTGCATGGAATCCACTGGTACAAAGATTGATCAATGATGAATCCCTCGTTGTCCTCAGGGCATTCAAGGTAAAATGATATTTCCTACCAATTGCCTTTGGTGAATTTATGTACCTCGCATGATTTCATGTAAACCAAAGCAAGATATATAGATACATAGACAATAGGTGCAGGGGTAGGCCATTCGGCCCTTTGTGCCAGCACCGCCATTCAATGTGAGCATGGCTGATCAACCATTTGGAGTTTTGGTCTCCAAAATTGAGGAAGGACGTCCTTGCTATTGAAGGAGTGCAGCATAGGTTCACGAGGTTAATTCCCGGGATGGCGCAACTGTCAAATATTGAAAGAATGGAGCCACTGGGCTTGTATACATTGGAATTTAGGAGGATGAGCGGGGGTCTTATTGAAACATATAAGATTATTAAGGGATTGAACATGTTCCCGATGTTGGGGAAGTGCAGAACCAGGGGCCACAGTTTAAGAATATGGGGTAGGCCATTTAGAACAGAGATGAGGAAAAACGTTTTCACCCAGAGAGTTGTGAATTTGTGGAATTCTCTGCCTCTGAAGGCAGTGGAGGCCGATTCTCTGGATGCTTTCAAGAGAGAGATAGAGCTCTTAAAGATAGCGGAGTCAATGGATATGGGGAGAAGGCAGGAACGGGGTACTGATTGTGGATGATCAGCCATGATCATAGTGAATAGCGATGCTGGCTATCTATTGTCTAATCAGTACCCCGTTCCTGCTTTCTCCCCATACACCTTGATTCCGCTTGCCCTAAGATCTCTATGTAACTCTCTTTTGAATGCATCTAGTGAATCAGCCTTCACTGCCTTCTGAGGCAGAGAATTCCACAAATTCACAACTCTGTGTGAAAAAGTTTTTCCTCATCTCAGTTCTAAATGGCCAACCCCTTATTCTTAAATAGTGGCCCCTCGTTCTGGACTCCCCCAACATCAGGAACATGTTTCCTGCCTCTGGCGTGTCCAATCCCTTAATAATGTTATATGTTTCAATAAGATCTCCTCTCATCCTTCTAAATTCCAGTGAATACAAGCCCAGTCGATCCATTCTTTCATCCTATGACAGTCCCGCCATCCTGGGAATTAACCTTGTGAACCTACACTGCACTCCCTCATTAGCAAGAATGTCCTTACTCAAATTAGTAGACCCAAACTGCACACAATACTCCAGGTGTTTTATGCTGACTTCTTTACCAAACATTTGCATGCCTATGAATGAAAAGTAATGAATATTAAAGTCTGTTCTGGATGTCAAATTTGTCATGATTGTTTCCTGGGTGATGAGTCGTTTCCACCTTTGTTTCTAGGTGCTGTGCACCTTGGCTGATACTGGTGGAGATTTCCTGAGGAGCCGAGTTTCTAAGGACATTTTGCCAAAGGTGACCAGATCTTTAGCAAGTCAAGCCAAGGCCAGTGTCAAGGCTGGGCCCATTTATAGCCACACACTGTCCTACAAACTTCAATTAGCTGTGCTTCAGGGCCTTGGAAAACTATGTGAGAAACTGGAACTTTGTAAGTATGTGCTTCTGATGTCAATGTTTGAACTCTTGAACCATGGCTTGTCAATATACACCACAATGATATCACTATATTCCATGTCCTTCATGAATACTGATTCAAAGTAATTATTTAGTAGCTTGCCTACTTCCTCTGACTCCAAGCATAAATTACCTCCTTTATCCTTGGTTGGTGCTACCCTTTTGTTTTTAAAATGCCTTAGAATTCTTGTTAAACTAATTCGAAGGTTCTCGATCCGAAACGTCACCCATTCCATCCAGAGATGCTCCCTGTTCCGCTGAGTTACTCCACCATTTTATGTCTATCTTCGGTGTAAACCAGCATCTGCAGTTCCTTCCTATCTTCGTCAATGACATTACATGGCTCCTTTTGGCCCTCTTAATTCCCCACTTGAATTCTCCCCTGTATCTTTAAATTCTTTAAAAGTACTTATTTCATCTTTCTAAACATTACATATGCTTTGTGTCTTTTTGACCAAATTTCCAACCTCCCTCATCCATGCTTCGCTTATCTTTCCATCCTTGTGTCTCCACCTTACTGGAATGTGCTTGCGCTGGACTCTGAATAGCTGGTCTGTAAATGGCTCTCACATGTCAGATGTGAACTTGCACAAATAACAGCTGATCCCAATTTACTCTTCCAAGCTCCTGCCTAATGTGGTAATTGGTGTCCCCGCAGTATAGTACTTTTCCCCAAGTTCTGAACGTACCCTTATTCATAACTATGTATCAAAGAGTGATGATTACGTCTAAAAATCCATATTAATCAATGACTATATGGAGTTATACCTTTTCAAAATTAGTGACACTGTTCAGAGAAGTTCACGGTCTTTTTCCTCATTAACGTTAAATCTCAAAATTTTACCAACATTATATTTCCCTCTAGAAAATAAGTTGTTTACTTGTCACTTGAGTTGTAGGAACACAACATTGTGTAGCTGCATGCACCACTAATTAGGTACTAATTCTTCGTTACAATTTAGAAAACTTCAAGAATAAAATAAAACTCACATGTTATCTCAGGGATTAAGAGGTGAATGTATCTAACAGGTATCTGATCCGCCACAATTACTTGGACAGTGGAGTGACTTTTTAAAATTTAAACATTGAGTTAGCTGCACAATGGGAACAGGATTGATTACAGATAAAGCTGCAAATGATGAGTAGAAAAACATGTCTGTTACACTCTCCAGAGTCAACATTTTGGATCGATGAAGTGTTGCCATTCTGAAATGTCGTTGTTAACCTCTTTCACGCCACGTTTGATGCTTAATCTTCCAAGTATTTCCAGCATCTGCACATTTTATTGCTTTCAGGTGATCATTAGCTGTTTCACTCAACGGAAAGAAGAATGACCGATATAGCATATTACCTTATTTAATTTCAATAATCGGTTTCGGTCATCAACTGTCTCCTAAATCGGAACTGACCTTGATGTTGATATTGTGCCAAATATAAAAATCTTCAAAATGATAATATCCAGTATCTGGTCAAATATTGAAGTGTCATAAAAAAGCTTTGCCCTTGACAGGGGATAAAAATACATATTTTCTTGTGCAGGTGAGAGTGACCTAGATGTGGTAGCTAGCACCTGTTTACCATACCTGAGCAGCAGGCAGCCACGGAAACTTCAGGAAGCAGCCTGCAGGTAATCCACAAATCACAAATTTAAATAATTTATGAAGAATTTATCATTCAGCAAGAGAGGTGCTTCCCTATACTCTTTTTATTGCCTTTATTTTTTAATATCCATTTAACTTATTGCAAAGATCTTAACTGCCTGGACAATATCCATGTATCTATATTATTAAAACTCAAATCTTGACCACTTCCTGTTTGCACTGCATATTGATTTTAGATCAGGGTCCCCCTCCGCTGCGCAGGACAAGAGGATTTTTCGCATTGATGAAAAAGAAAAAATGTTGAGATTCTCTCTCCTGTCAATCATGCCATGAAGGCCATGCCCCTTCTGGTGGGAGGGGGAGGGACTATAAAACCCAGAAGTGTGGGCGTGCCTCAGTCTCTGCAAGATGGGGGAGTGAGAGGTCACGACTCTCAGTCTGAGCTGTGAATAACACTGAACACATGTCTACTAAACTGAGTATGGTTTTACTGACCTGTGAGTGCTCTTAATGTGGTTTGAAAATGCAAAAGTGGTGTTGGTTTGAAAATGCAAAAGTGGTGTTGCCTTATTGAAAAGTGGTGTTGCCTTATCGAAAAGTGGTGTTGCCTTATCGAAAAGTGGTATTGCCTTATCGAAAAGTGATGTTGCCTTATCGAAAAGTGGTGTTGCCTTATCGAAAAGTGGTGTTGCCTTATTGAAAAGTGATGTTGCCTCTGCCTTATTGAAAAGTGGTGTTGCCTCTGCCTTATTGAAAAGTGGTGTTGCCTCTGCCTTATTGAAAAGTGGTGTTGCCTCTGCATAATCTTAACCACTTCCTGTTTGCGCTGTATATTGATTTTAGGAAAAACGCTACCATGTACGGCTGTAATTTTTGGCCATCTTACTCAAGAGCCCCCCTCCGCTCATCAGGTGGCGAGGATTTTTCCCATCGATGAAAAATAAAAGTTATTAGTGTTTAGAAAATGTTGAAATTCTCTCTCCTGTCAATCACGGCATGAAGGATTGGCCCCGACCTCGGGTGGACTAGGAGGAGGAGGAGGACTGGACATTTTAGTGCCTTCCCTCACAGTGGAGAGTGTAGATTCTACTGTGGGGGGATGTTCGTGTTTGTGTAAAATCTCTTATAGTGTGTTGTCATTTTTTCTATCTCTTTTTATTATTTGTATGGTTAGTTAACTGTAAAGCACTTTGGCTTTTGATTTAATTCAATTGGAAAATGTGCTATATAAATAAACTTATTATTATTATTATTATTAAGGCCACGCCCCTTCCAGTGGGAGGGGGAGGGACTATAAAACCCAGAAGTGTGGGCGTGGCTCAGTCTCTGCAAGATGGGGGAGGGAGAGGTCACGACTCTCTGTCTTAGGTGACCTTGCACCCTGCTTGAAATGGTATGAAACTGCAATTGAGTTTGGTGGCCTTGCATCTGCTTGAAATGGTATGAAACTGCACTTGAGTTTGGTGTCCTTGCACCCTGCTTGAATGGTATGAAACTGCTCTTGAGTTTGGTGGCCTTGCACCCTCCTTGAAATGGTATGAAACTGCACTTAAATTTGGTGGCCTTGCACCCTGCTTGAAGTGGCATGAAACTGCACTTGAAACTGCAGAATCTGCAGCATCAGCAGTTCTTTCCTACACACACACACACACAGTGCCCTCCATAATATTTGGGATAAAGACCCATCATTTATTTATTTGCCTCTGTACCCCACAATTTGAGATGTGTAATAGAAAAAAATCACATGTGGTTAAAGTGCACATTTTAATAAAGGCCATAAGTCAGATTTTAATAACGGCCATTTTTATATATTTTGGTTTCACCATGTAGAAATTACAGGTGTGTTTATACATAGACCTCCCATTTCAGGGCACCATAATGTTTGGGACACATGGCTTCACGGGTGTTTGTAATTGCTCAGGTGTGCTTAATTGCCTCCTTAATGCAGGTATAAGAGAGCTCTCAGCACCTAGTCTTTCCTCCAGACTTTCCATTACCTTTGGAAACTTTTATTGCTGTTTATCAACATGAGTTGTGCCAATGAGAGTCAAAGAAGCCATTATGAGAGTGAGAAACAAGAATAAAACTGTTAGAGACATTAGCCAAACCTTAGGCTTACCAACATCAACTGTTTACATAGATACATAGAAAATAGGTGCAGGAGTAGGCCATTCGGCCCTTCGAGCCTGCACCGCCATTCAATATGATCATGGCTGATCATCCAACTCAGTATCCCGTACCTGCCTTCTCTCCATACCCCCTGATCCCTTTAGCCACAAGGGCCACATCTAACTCCCTCTTAAATATAGCCAATGAACTGGCCTCAACTACCCTCTGTGGCAGAGAGTTCCAGAGATTCACCACTCTCTGTGTGAAAAAGTTTTTCCTCATCTCGGTCTTAAAGGATTTCCCCCTTATCCTTAAGCTGTGACCCCTTGTCCTGGACTTCCCCAACATCGGGAACAATCTTCCTGCATCTAGCCTGTCCAACCCCATAAGAATTTTGTACGTTTCTATAAGATCCCCTCTCAATCTCCTAAATTCTAGCGAGTATAAGCCAAGTCTATCCAGTCTTTCTTCATATGAAAGTCCTGACATCCCAGGAATCAGTCTGGTGAACCTTCTCTGCACTCCTTCTATGGCTATAATGTCCTTCCTCAGATTTGGAGACCAAAACTGTATGCAATACTCCAGGTGTGGTCTCACCAAGACCCTGTACAACTGCAGTAGAACCTCCCTGCTCCTATACTCAAATCCTCTTGCTATGAAGGCCAACATACCATTCGCTTTCTTCACTGCCTGCTGCACCTGCATGCCTACTTTCAATGACTGGTGTACCATGACACCCAGGTCTCGCTGCACCTCCCCATTTCCTAATCGGCCACCATTTAGATAATAGTCTGCCTTCCCGTTTTTGCCACCAAAGTGGATAACCTCACATTTGGAACATCATTAAGAAGAAGGTGAGCTTACTAATCGCAAAGGGACTGGTAGGCCAAGGAAGACCTCCACAGCTGATGACAGAAGAATTCTCTCTATAATAAAGAAGAAAAAAACACCTGTCCGACAGATCAGAAACACTCTTCAGGTGTGGATTTGTCAATGACCACTGTCCGCAGAAGACTTCATGACCAGAAATACCGAGGTTACACTGCAAGATACAAACCACTGGTTAGCTACAAAAATAGGTTAGGTTACAGTTTGCCAAGAAGTACTTAAAAGAGCAACCACAGTTCTGGAAAAAGGTCTTGTGGACAAATGACACGAAGATTCACTTATATCAGAGTGATGGCAAGAACAAAGTATGGAGGAGACAAGGAACTGCCCAAGATCCAAAGCATACCACCTCTTCTTTGAAACACGGTGGTGGGGGTGTTATGGCCTGGGCATGTATGGCTGCCTAAGGTACTGACTCACTTATCTTCATTAATCATACAACTGCTGATGGTAGTAGCATAATGCATTCTGAAGTGGATAGACACATCCTATCTGCTCAGGTTCAAACAAGTGGCTCAAAACTCATTGGCCAGCGATTCAATCTACAGCAAAACAATGATCCCAAACATACTGCAAAAGCAACAAAGGAGTTTTTCAAAGCTAAAAAATGGTCAATTCTTGAGTGGCCGTCAATCACCCGATCTGAACCCAATTGAGCATGTCTTTTATATGCTGAAGAGAAAACTGAAGGGGACTAGCCCCCAAAACAAGCATAACCTAAAGATGGCTGCAATGCAGGCCTGGCAAAGCATCATCAGAGAAGACACCCAGCAACTGGTGATGTCCATGAATCACGGACTTCAAGCAGTCATTGCAAGCAAAGGATATGCAACAAAATACTAAACATGACTACTTTCATTTACATGACATTGCTGTGTCCCAAACATTATGGTGTCCTGAAATGGGGGGACAATGTATAAACAGCTGGAATTTCTACATGGTGAAACCAAAATGTATAAAAATGGTCTTTATTAAAATCTGACCATGTGCATTTTAACCACATGTGATTTTCAAATCTATTACAAATCTCAAATTGTGAAGTACAGAGGCAAATAAATAAATGATGGGTCTTTGTTCAAAACATTATGGAGGGCACTGTAAAATGGAGCTTTCAGCCTCTGCCAAATTAGCTAATCTCCACGTGATTGAGATACAGTAATTGTTCTCAGTGCCTGGTGTAAGAGAGGAGTGGACTGAAAGAAAGAAGTCTTTGGCACTGACCTAAGAAAATTGGTAGAAAATAAACCATCAATCTAATTTGTATAAAATTATTGCGCTTGATATCAAATGAGAATATCTTTCATGTATGTATAACATCTTCTTTTCTTTCACCAGTGTTTTTTACCATCTAGCTGAAGTTGATCCTGATGCCACTTGGCTCATTGTGAATGAACTTTATTGCCCAGATGTTTACAATCCACCACATACTAGCCTTCCACCCATCCAGCTCCCTGGAATGGGTAAACAAAGGAATGAATTCATGGATAACGTTGTTCAACTTCTGCAGAATTTATGACACGGGCTGTGCTACCTATTGATGTCTGTGTGAAACAAAAGCTGCTCTCAGTATCATGCAAACAACCAACTTTTTTGTCGGTGTAAATCCTTTGAGGGCAAGCGTTTATTTTTAGAAGGATGCATAATTTCTTCCTAATGGTCTTTACACCAGGTTTCCTGGCTTGTTTGACAACAACATCACGAAAGATTTACCAAAAAGATATTTTGATTATTGGTGATGCATGGCAACAATGGCTCACAGAAGGATTTTGCATATTGTAATTGTCACAGTGATCTTATTTGATCAATTTCAGTGGATAGAAATTATTGCAGAAGCTGCACCTGAAATACTGTAGGCCAGACACCTTCTCTTGCTGCCTTTTGGCTCTCTCCATAAAAAAATTATGCACTTTCGAGATACAGAAGGTGTGTGATTAACATACAGGTATACATGGGTTGACACATTTGTAACTGCACTAACCTCGTCTAAATCTTTGCATTTGCATTCAGGGTCTTAAAGGAGCTTCAAGTTGAGATTGAATTGAGTCATTAAGCTACTTAACCAACTTTAGGATACTTATCATTAACATCCATGGGGCTGCAGAGTATAATGAGATAATTTATTGTAGAAGCTTATCAATATTTGCTATCCTTGGAAAAACCTCAGAAATATACATGTTCCTGTTTTCTGCTTCACATAAGCATCTTACATAAAGATAGATACATTTTAGAATCTGAGGGGAAATACTATACTGATTAAAAAATTTTTTTTTTTAGTTTGATGTTTTAAGTACAAACTGCCACTCGTTAATGCAGCAATTTTCTCTCATTTACTGCAAGCGCAGCAATGCTGGTTGCTCCACACTTAAAATGTCTTGTCTTCAAGATTGTTGGTTATCTTCAGAATACCCTGAAACAGGAATTTTATAGCAGCCCCTTCTGGTGTTTGGAGCAAGTTACAAATTATTAAACTGTGCACCAGATAACAAGAGTAAGAGTTAATGAAAATTCTTCCTGATTGCTCAGACCCCCACTTGTTCCTTGAGAAAAGGTGAAGTGATCGAGGTGGTAAGAATGTGTTACTCCTACACCTTTTGCAAAACAGCTTGTTTTTAATCATTGTTCTTTTAATGCCAGTTCTGACTGTAAAAAGCTGGATTCCAGCATCTTCCAATATATTTTTATCCAATTATGTTAATTCTAATACCAAGTAAAGCAGGTGGTGGCAGCTGTAAAGCAGAATTGTGTGGGCATGAGTACATGTTAGCCACAGAGGTGAAAAGACAAATTACTTTATTGCAAAGTTAAAGGAATTCACCCCCAATGTATATGTTTGGGGAAAAAAAGCATTTCCATAAGTTAGCTTGTGGACTTTAATAAAGATTTTTAATGTTTGAAGCGTGACCTTTATTTGTTTAAAGTGTAGGAGATTATTTAAGGAATTGAATATATAACGCAAGAAGAAACATTCAACACAGTTAGACTATATTTATATTTATGGTCTACATGAGCATTCTCCCACCTTATTTCATCTGAACCCCTCTTGGTATTTCAAAATTCCTCATGGGTTTATGTAGTTCATAATATACAATGGCTTGCAAAAGTTTTCATACCCCTTGAACTTTTCCACATTTTGTCACGTTACAACCACAAACGTAAATGTATTTTATTGGGATTTTATGTGATAGACCAACACAAAGTGGTGCATAATTGTGAAGTGGAAGGAAAATGATACATGGTTTTCAAATTTTTTTACAAATAAAAAACTGAAAAGTGTCGCGTGCAAAAGTATTCAGCCCCCCTGAGCCAATACTTTGTAGAACCACCTTTCGCTGCAATTACAGCTGCAAGTCTTTTGGGGTATGTCTCTACCAGCTTTGCATATCTAGAGACTGAAATTTTTGCCCATTCTTCTTTGCAAAATAGCTCAAGCTCAGTCAGATTGGATGGAGAGCATCTGTGAACAGCAATTTTCAAGTCTTGCCAGAGATTCTCAATTGGATTTAGGTCTGGACTTTGACTGGGCCATTCTAACACATGAATATGCTTTGATCTAAACCATTCCATTGTAGCTCTGGCTGTATGTTTAGCGTCGTTGTCCTGCTGGAAGGTGAACCTCCGCCCCAGTCTCAAGTCTTTTGCAGACTCTAACAGGTTTTCTTCCAAGATTGCCCTGTATTTGGCTCCATCCATCTTCCCATCGACTCTGACCAGCTTCCCTGTCCCTGCTGAAGAAAAGCATTCCCACAGCATGATGCTGCCACCACCATGTTTCACAGTGGGGATGGTGTGTTCAGGGTGATGTGCAGTGCTAGGTTTCTGCCACACATAGCGTTTTGCATTTAGGCCAAAAACTTCAATTTTGGTCTCATCTGACCAGAGCACCTTCCTCCACATGTTTGCTGTATCCCCCACATGGCTTGTGGCAAACTGCAAACGGGACTTATGGCTTTTTTTCAACAATGGCTTTCTTCTTGCCACTCTTCCATAAAGGCCCGATTTGTGGAGTGCACGACTAATAGTTGTCCTGTGGACAGATTCTCCCACCTGAGCTGTGGATCTCTGCAGCTCCTCCAGAGTTACCATGGGCCTCTTGGCTGCTTCTCTGATCAATGCTCTCCTTGCCCGGCCTGTCAGTTTAGGTGGACGGCCATGTCTTGGTAGGTTTGCAGTTGTGCCATACTCTTTCCATTTTCGGATGATGGATTGAACAGTGCTCCGTGAGATGTTCAAAGCTTGGGATATTTTTTTTTAACCTAACCCTGCTTTAAACTTCTCCACAACTTTATCCCTGACCTGTCTGGTGTGTTCCTTGGGCTTCATGATGCTGTTTGTTCACTAATGTTCTCTAACAAACCTCTGAAGCCTTCACAGAACAGCTGTATTTATACTGAGATTAGATTACACACAAGTGGACTCTATTTACTAATTGGGTGACTTCTGAAGGCAATTGGTTGCACTGGATTTTATTTAGGGGTATCAGAGTAAAGGGGGCTGAATACTTTTGCACGCGACACTTTTCCGTTTTTTATTTGTAAAAAAATTTGAAAACCATGTATCATTTTCCTTCCACTTCACAATTATGCGCCACTTTGTGTTGGTCTATCACATAAAATCCCAATAAAATGCATTTACGTTTGTGGTTGTAACGTGACAAAATGTGGAAAAGTTCAAGGGGTATGAATACTTTTGCAAGCCACTGTATGTGCTGCTTGCTTCGATTAATTCAAATGGTAACAAGCTCTACTTTCTAACTTCTCTGGACAAAGAAATTCTCCTGAGCACTTTACTGGATTTATTGGTCACTGTCATGCATGTCTTGGCCCCAGTTTTCCACAAGAGGGTGCATCTTCTCTTTATCTACCGTATTAAGCAGTTAACGAACCTGATTATGCTGCTCTCTAGCTGACTGTTCTGCAGAGAACTGTAGGCTAGCTGCTGTGGGTGTCCGTTTCTTTCTGCTATCACTAACTGCATTGTGGAAGTCTGGCATGAACTAGAGGTCAGATATTGATTTGTCTGACCTCCCATTCTGCCACAATCTGGTGTGGAGCTTCAATCTGCTAAGCAGCAGGGCTGTATATACTGTGCAAGTGATCCTTCACTTTACACCAGCCTTTACTGGCTTATGTAGCATGATATCATGCATCTGAATTGGAACAAAATGGTAAGTAGTCCCTTTCCCAATCAATTTAAATTTATTATTATTTTTTTTTTAATTTGTATTTTATTAGAAGTACATTACATTACAACCACATACATTAGTACTTGTCATTTATATCTTCTTACAATTAATGTACTCCATTTATTTTTTACACCAGAAAAGGAAAAGATTGAAAGAAAGAAGAATGTGAAGGAAAAAGTGGAAGTGTAGGAAATGTGACAACAAAAAAGGACAAAGACCCTATAAGAGCAAAATTAAAAACAAAAGAAAAAGAGTTAAGAAATAGACCCTAGGAAAAAAAGAAAGAGAGAAAGAGGAAAAAGAGAGAAACAAATATTTGTATGAGCATTACGCAAAATGGACATACCAACTCTTCAACTATCATCATTTTTTTAAAGTACTTTTGCACCTTATGTTTGTAATAATTCTATAAATACAGACCACGTCAGGTGGAAATGATGGTTTACCTGCTAGGAGGAGTCTTATCTCTTCTAGGTGTAATGTTTCAAACATATTTGAAATCCACATATTTATAGTTGGTATTGGAGCCTTCTTCCAAAATTTTAGAATTAGCTTTTTTCCAGTTATTAACCCATAGTCCATTAGTTTCTTTTGAAACACATTTAATTCTGGACCATCTTCCGTTATACCAAAGATAATCCATTCTGCTTTGGGTATCAGTCTTGTTTTAAATAACTTTGTAAAGATTTCAAAAATTTCATTCCAAAATTTTTGAATTTTTGTACAAGAAACGAATGAGTGCGTTATAGTAGCTTCTTGGGATTGACATTTATCACAAATAGATGATACATTTGGGAAAATTTTATGAATTTTAGTTTTCGAATAATATAATCTATGTAAAATTTTAAATTGTATTAAAGTGTGTCTTACATTAATCGAGCATTTATGCACATTTAATAAGTATTCATTCCAACTTTCCTTTGAAATTTTAATAGCTAACTCTTGTTCCCAGTCTCTTCTGATACCCTCCGTAGATGGTATTTGTGCATTTAAGATAATATTATACAAATATGATATTAAGTTTGCTGATTCCGCTTTTATCTGCATTGCCTCGTCCAGTACATCTGCTGGGTTATTATGATGATCTTTTGTATATTTTTTCAAATAGTCGCATATTTGAAAATATTTAAAATATTGATTATTTCTGAGTTTATATTTTATTTGTAATTGTTGAAATGAAAGTAATTTTCCAGTTTCATACAAGTCACCAAGCGTTTTAATTCCTAATCTATCCCATTGTGTATAAGCTTTATCTATAATAGAAGGATTAAACGAAGGGTTATTGACTATAGGTAATAAAAGTGATAAATTTCTTAATTTTAAATTTTGTTTTATTTGTTTCCAAATTCGGATTGTACTATGGATAATTGGGTTCTTATTATAATTTATGTTATTCAATTTCATTGGAGAGAGGAGGATCGCTCCAATGTTTCTAGAGGAGCAATCCTCTTTCTCCATTACAATCCAGTCCGCTTGTTGGGCGGAGTTATCCATCAGTTGAATCATATTTTTAATATTTACTGACCAATAATAATACATAAAATTAGGTAGTGCTAAACCCCCTAATACTTTAGGTTTATTCAGATGAGTTTTTTGTATTCTATGTGATTTATAGTCCCATATAAAATTAGTGATATCTGAGTCTGGTAAGTATATAGGAATTGATTGAAATAGGTATAAAATTTGTGGTAAAAAAATCATTTTTATTGCATTTATTCGGCCTATTAAAGACATCGGGAGCGTTTTCCAAAATTTAATTAGTGTGTTTAATTTATTAAGTAAGGGGTCAAAATTTGCCCTAAACATACCTTGATATGATCTGGTAATTTCGATTCCCAAATATTTAAATTTTTCTGTAGCTATTTTAAAAGGGAATTTTAAAAGATGTGATGAATCTTTCGGTTTTATTGACATAATTTCACTTTTATTCCAATTTATTCTATATCCAGAAAAAGATCCAAAATCTTCAATTAAATTTAATATATTTGGTATAGTGATTTGAGGTTTTGTAATGTACAGTAATATATCATCCGCGTATAAAGATATTTTATTATATGAATCTTTAGTATTATATCCATGGATATCAGGATGTATTCTAATTTTTTCTGCTAGCGGTTCAATAATGAGAGCAAACAGTTGTGGTGATAATGAGCATCCTTGTCTATTTCCCCTTGATAGTTGGAATTAATTTAAATTTATTTTAAGATTATGTTTACAATTAATTTCTATCATTGAAGTGTTTTTCATAGCAAGATTAATTTAAAAAAAAAGTAAACTAATATCTGAGACACAAGCAATTGATGATGCTCTGACAACATGAGCAGCAAGGGTGGTCCAGACTGATGGTATGAGTCAATGGCAATTGGATCTGTTGCCTGAACCCTTGTTACAATTCACCAGACCTTGCACAAAGGGACAGACCTAAAGCAGCTTGAGCTGGAGGGGGATTTGATCCTGTGCTGATGGGAAGAATATTGGGTTTATCACATGGAGCAGGCATTACCTGTTCCAATAATTTTAGATCTTATTAGGTTATTTCTCAAATCATTTTTCAAATGGAAGGATTACCAGCATGTTCCATCCTTCCAGATACTTATGACCTCTCAGCTGAATGCCATCTTGTAAATCATGTTGCTTAACAAAAATAAATCTCATTTAATTATGTTGGATAGGAAGCCAAAGCCTTATCTTCTGGTTGGATTAGGTTACAGATACTGCATGGAAACAGAGTCCACACTGACCATCGATTACCTTTTCACACTAATTCTATGTTATCCCACTTTCTCATCTATTTTCTACACACTGAGGCAATTTAAAGAGGCTAATTAACGTACAACCTGCACGTCTAGGACATGGGAGCAAACTGGAGCACCCAGAAGAAACCCACGCAATTACAGAGAGAGCATACAAAACTCCACACTGACAGCATCTGAGGTCATTTTCAATCCTCGGTCTGAAATCCATGCAAAGACCTAGCTATAGAGCAAGGCTAAGAAGAGAATGCAATTTAGTACTCTCACATGGACAATCCATGACTGGGTCAATAATTGTAAATACAGCCATTGCTGAGCTAAAGTTGAAGCCACTGCTGAGCTGCCCATATCCCACAGTAAGTAAAGAATATGTTGATAGAAGGAAATCCAAGTAAATTCTATTAATATTGACAAGGTCTGCCCTTTGGGTATTTGGTGATGTGCAATTCCATAGCCTGAAGAAGGGTCTCGACCCGATACGTCACCTATTCCTTCGCTCCATAGATGCTGCCTCACCCGCTGAGTTTCTCCAGCATTTTTGTCTACCTGCAATTCCTTATTTGCTCTTTCAAGCTATAACACATCACAGGCCCTTCAATCATCCTTGTCAGGCAGAAATGTATTTCAGAATTGACACAGTGGATTTACAAATGTTCAGATGCCTTTTATGCATGATTAAAAAGGAGGGTAGTGGCATCAGTACAAAAGTATAATAGAACTAGGTGGGTGACACTAAAAGCTGAAGTAGGTTACTACCTGTCTAAGAGAAGGGCAAAGTCTTTTGTTAAAAAGCTTGCGGAAGCTTTCCAAATTTGCTTTACAAGCATGGCTCATGGGGTAGAACAAAACCTTCATTGCTATCTTTCTTTCCCTTCGAATCCTAATATTACTGTTTACTAATTCAGATATATTAGCAGGTGAAGAATTTCATACCTTGTTGACCTCATTATCCTATTTGATGCATCTGCAGTTGTGGAAAATGTGATGTCCTTTTGGGGAAAGTAAAACTTCATTAATGAGGTTGTTCCTTTTACATTCACATGGGAATCATAGTTCTGCAGCAGAGAATGTGCACCGGGATTAAGGTGAGTGAATTGGTCACAAAATACTGAATATCACTCATGATCAATCTGAAAAATCCATGCAAAAACCTAGTTATGGAACAAGGTTAAAAAGAGAATACAATTTAATACCCCCACGTGGATAATCCAAGACTGGGTCTGTAATTGTAAACAGCAACCATTGCCGAGCTAAAGTTGAAATTGCTGAGCTGCCCATATCCCATGATAAGCAAATAATCTATTGATAGAAGTTAATCCTAATAGAGGAAATCTGTTTGCCTTAATATACAGAATGCCTGTCTCTACTTCCTGATGGGTTATAACAATCACAGATCACAGAACCGATTCTAAACGGACACTAATTTTTTGGATAATGTCAAATAGAAATTTTGTATCAACAGATTTTTATGTGCCTGGCTCTTTTATTTTGGTGGAAGTCCTTAGTTCAAAAATAAAAGTCAGAATCTCATTAAGAATGTGACTCCAATGATCATTTTTACGACTGCCTTCCACCTTTAACATCAGAGAGTATATGGTATTGAAGCTTTCAGTAATCACGAGCTTCCGGTGGCGCCATGAAGCACTGAACAGGCGCAGCATTTAGCTCCGCTCACGAAATTTGCGAAATTCCGCGTAAAAAAACGGTTTGGAAGACGGGACCGATTTAAAATATTTACCGGAGCTGTTTGACGTCGCGCTGATGACGTCATCATAAATTGCCATGAAAATAACGGTGGTTTAAGGCACTTTTAAATGAAAAAAGTGATTCCTGGCCAAAGCCCTCAAAGATCTGTTAAAATACATCTTTGGAAAAATCAGTCAACATCTGAAGAATTAACTTCTGAATTAGCCTCTGAAATGACTACAAGGGCAAAGATTGAAATGGCTACAAAGGATAAAGAGCTGGAGGAAATAAAGAACTCGGTAAGAGATTGTTGCTGGGAATAAAAGTATGAAGAAGAGCATGATGGAGAGCATGAAATCTGGGAATCAGAAAATTATTGACTCAATTGGTAATTTAAATAAATGAATTGGTGATGTGCAAGGTGAATTAATTGAAAATTGATCGGGTGGAAGAAGATTGCACGAAGAAGTTTGATTCTGTTCTCCAAACTGTTACATCATATCAGACCGCTATGAAAGATATGGAAACATCTATGTTACAAATGTCTGAAGACATGCAGAGAATGACGAAAGATCAGGAGCGTGTCGTGGGGCAGTTGGCTAAAATGTCTGATAAATGCCTTGATTTGGAAGCACGTTCAAGACGGCAGAATTTAAGAATAGTTGGAGTGACAGAGGGAAAGGAGGGGAGTGAGTCTCGTGAGTTCACTGCCAACTTACTTAAACAAATACTTGACCTGTCCGTCGAACCGAAAATAGAAATGGCACATCGGGTGCAAAGAGCAAAATCAAGAGCACAATCAAAGTTAGGAGCCCCCCCCCCCCTACCCCCACACAACAGTTCATTGTAAAAATTCGTGACATTTCAGCTTTGGAAGATGTTATGAAAAAAATCCAATACGGAAAGAATATGATGTTCGGGAATGATACCATTAAACTATTCAGAGATTATCCTTATGAAATCGGCAAAAAACGAGAATTGTTTTCAAAGACACGACAGATCCTGAAAGGAAATCAAAAGGTCAGATATGGTGTGATGTATCCTGCTAAAATGAGGATTACCTATAATGGTACCGAACATGCGTTTACCGACCCAGAGGCAGCATACAAACATGCTCAAGACATCTTAAAAGAGATAGCTGGCTAAGTAAATCATCACGACTGCCAGGACAAGGCTTTTTATTCCACAGATATCGGCAGAGGAGAAGCTGAGAAAGATTAGTTTTTAAAAGACTAAGATGGCGGAGCTCCTCCACGTGCTAGTGTTTAAACATTTTATCTTCTATGGAATGTGAATTCAAGGACATTCTTTGTTCCACCTCGAATGAAAGATGGAATAACAAGGGTGCAGCTGAATGGAGAACGTAATACAAACGGACTTGAAAATAAACTTTTTGAATTAAAGTCTTTCAAAATTTTAACCCTATACTAACACAGAAACTTCTGAATTAACATAGTAATAGTAATTAAATCTAATGCGAACTGTTAAAAGGGTAGAAGGTAATAATGTATTATAATGATTGGCCCCCTCTGGGGAGGGAAGGGGGGGCTAAATATAAGGAAATAGATTAATAACAGACTAAAAAAAAATAATTTAGATAATATACTAGGCTTCAGTTCCAGTAATGCTTGGGAGGAGGTGAGGAGATTCAGGCCCTTGGCAGACAGCCAGGAGTCTGACTCCGGTTAACCCCTTCCAACCAGCAGTTGATTATTACTGAATGGGAAGCAAATGTAAAAACTGTTAGCATAGGTAAATGGTAGATAATTTGAAGACTTAATTAGATAACACTTAATTATATATATATATATATTGTAATTGAGATATATATAATTCGGTTTTGAATTGGCCCCACCTCCCTTTTGCAAGATTATTCAAGGGAGCGGAGCTAAATGTATATTAACAACAACGGAAGTCAACAAATTTGTAACTACCACCATTAGGTGGATAATTTGTTACAGTGTCGTTATTTTTAGACACTAATATCACTTTTTAAATTTTTTTTGGTCACAATATATCACACTTTTTTGTTTTTTTGTTTAAGGACAATTTTAAAAGGGATGTACCAACAGAATTTAATAGCGCAAATGCTCCCCCAACACCCAGAGACCTGAGGTATTGGTTGCACCATATGACTCAAAGGTATTAAAATAATTTAAAATGCAAGACGATAAACAAAAGAAACTTGGAGGAATCACATTTTGCACTTGGAACATAAGGGGTGCTAACGAACCTATTAAAAGGGGTAAGATTTTCGCACAATTGAAGTCGCTCAATTCGGACATAATTTTCTTACAAGAAACACATCTGAAATTGCAAGCTCAGACTAGATTGAAGGCAAATTGGATAGGCCAAACATATCAATCTTCATATATCTCTAAATCTAGAGGTACGGCAATTATTATTCGTAAAGGTATACCATTTAAATCAAAGAATATCATAATAGATAAGGAAGGGAGATATCTCATAGTTACCGGAGAGATTCATGCTACTCCAATCACCATAGTAAATATTTATGCGCCTAATTTTGATAACCCCCAATTTTTTAATAAAATCCTGAATATAATCTCAGAGTTTAATTATCAAAACATGATAATTGGGGGAGACTTTAATTGCGTTTTAGATCCGTACCTGGATAAATGTACACAACAAAAGAGGGGTAACACAAAATCTAAAACTAGTGAACTCCTAAATACATACATAAAAAATACAAATACAATAGATGTTTGGAGGATCGCTAACCCAGCTAGAAGGGAATACTCGTTTTATTCAACGGTACACAAAACTTATTCACGTATTGACTATTTTTTAGTGGACACAAAATTAATTCCCTACACAATTAACCCAAAATATCACAACAGCACTATTTCTGACCACTCCCTGTTAACTTTTTTTTTTTAACTTGAAGGAATGCCTAATAAAAAATCGTTTTGGAGGTTTAATCCTCAAATTCTTAATGATCCACAAGGTGGTATATATTTAAAACAACAGATGGAACTTTTCTTCGAGACCAACGATACCCCAGATATTTCACCCGCTTTACTATGGGAATCTTTTAAAGCATTTATCAGAGGATCTATAATTTCATATCAAGCTTTTCAAAATAAAAAGAATAAGAATGAACAAAGGCAGTTAGAAGAACGAATTAGACAATTGGATCTAGATAACGCTAAAGAGCCAACTATAGATAAACATAATAAAATAACAATATTGAAATTTAAATTAAATAATATATTATCAGCGAAAGTTATAAGATTATTTCAAATTACAAAACAGGAAAATTTTGAATTCGGTGACAAACCGCATAAACTTTTGGCACGTCAATTGAAAAAACGGGAAAAAGATCATACGATTTTAAAGATTAAATCAGATAAAGGTGAATTGTTAACACTACCTAATGATATTAATAAAAGATTTGCTCAATTTTGCCTAGGGTAGTATTATTATTAGTAAGGAATTGATTTTTAAATATGATAGAAGTGTTGGGGAAGAGGGGTGAGATTTAATAAGTTATTCTTCTTCTCACTCCTTTTCGAGTTTGTACAGACACAGAGTTGGACATTGGAACCTTGATTTTGTTCTTCTCATTGCTTTGTAAATATTGATTGTAATGTCCAATTGTTTGATAATTTCGATTTTGTTAATATTAATGTCTTTAATGTCTTTACTTGTTCGGAATAAATAAATAAATAAATAAATAAATAAATAAATTTTATCAAAATTTACATACATCTAAAACGTCAGCAGATAGTACTAAAGTTATAGAGTTCTTGGATAATTGTAATCTCCCAAAACTTAACCTGATCAAACAAGAGGAATTAGGAGCACAAATCTCAATTATGGAAATAGAAGAAACAATAAACTCACTAAAGAATGGAAAAACACCAGGACCAGATGGATTTAGTAATGAATTTTATAAAAGAATTTATGAGATAATTACACCACGTTTACATAAAATGTATACATATGCTTTCAAAGAACAAACATTACCAGAAACATTAGCGGAATCAACGATTACACTTATACCTAAAAAAGATAAAGATTTAGAAGACCCTGGTTCTTACAGAGCCATTGCGCTGTTAAATACAGAAAAAAAAATACTAGCGAAAACATTAGCTAGAAGATTAAGTAAATATGTTAGTAAATTAATTAATAAATGCAGACTTCCGGTGGCGCCATGTTGGACTAACAGACGTGCACCTAGCTCCGCTCCCGAAAAACTTCACGATTTTTCGTGTAAAACGAGTCCATAAAACGGGAGTGGATTTAAAAACCTTACCGGAGCTTCTGGTCGCCGCGCTGATGACGTCATCAGTAAGCGCGATATTTTAAACGGTGGTTTAAAGAGACTTTTAAATGAGTGAACTGTCTCCAGCCAAGAGCCCTCTGAGATCAGTGAAAAAGCTGCTGAGAGACCTGAAGAAGCCTGAAGGAAAAGTGACCTCTGAAGCTTCTGGAATGACTGCAGAAATGGCTACAAGATCTAAGACTGAGCCTGGTAAGGACAAAGAGTTTGATGATTTGAAAAAATCTGTGAAAAATATGAAAGATTAAATTTTGGAAAAAATTGGAAAGATGCTGAAGGATTCGAATGCTGATAACCAGAAGGCTATGAATGCTGGTAACCAGATGGTGATTGATTCACTCGACACTATAAACTCTGAAGAAGGGTTTCGGCCCGAAACGTTACCTATTTCCTTCACTCCATAGATGCTGCTGCACCCGCTGAGTTTCTCCAGCATTTTTGTGTACCTTCGATTTTCCAGCATCTGCAGTTCCTTCTTTAACACTATAAACAAACAAATTGATGATGTGAAAGATGAACTATCGGGGAGAATGGATAAGATGGAGGAAACTTCTACCGACAGGTTCACGGCTGTGCTTGAAACAGTAGCTGCAAGTATGCGCACAATTACCGAACTGGAGAAAAATATGGCTCGAGTGATGGAAGATATGGCGAAAATGAGGCAAGAACATGAGCAAATGAAGCTGGAAAATGAGCAAACTTCACTACAGATGAAGACTGAACTGGGGAAAGTCTCGGACAAATGCCTGGACCTGGAAGCTCACTCTAGGCACCAGAATTTGAGAATTCTTGGAGTCTCAGAGGGAGTGGAAGGGAAGGACGTTCGGGAGTTTGCCATGGGTCTGCTTAAACAACTGCTTAATCTTCCCAAAGAACCGAAAATTGAAGTGGCCCATCGTGTCCCAAGATTTAAACAGAGATCTGAAGCTGGAAAAACCCATCCACGACATATCATAGTGAAATTTCGGGATATTTTAGAACTGGAACAAGTCATGAGCCATATCAAATACGGAGAGCAATTACGGATGGAAAATGATATTATTAAGATATTCAGGGACTACCCGTATGAAATTGTGCAAAAGAGGAATCAATTCAGGAAGGTTAAGGAGCTTTTAAGAGGGAAACAAGGTGTCAGATACGGGATTTATTATCCAGCTAAAATGCGTATTTCCTTTGGGGGTTCTGAAAAGTCATTTGTAAAACCGGAAGATGCGTTCAAATATGCCCAAAGTATCATTGAAAAATAGAAATTTTAATTTAAAACACTAGAACTCCACGGCTAATGGAGGTTTGGCAGATTAGTTCAATCTATGCAGTGTTTTGGTTTGGTGGAATTCTGAACCAAGGACACTCTCAATTTAAATTAGAAAGTTGAACTGAAGTAAATACACCAGAAGCACTATTTGTTTAATAGACTACAATATTAAATCCAGTTGTAGGAACTTATCCTATTAATTACTTAATAAGTTATCTATGTTAGATTAGAATAGCTATGGACGCTAATAAAAATAAAAAATAATAACATAAAATATAGAATTAACAATACTAATATGAATTGCTACGAAATTTAAACCTTATCTATAACTGGGAGGAGGGGAAGAGAAACGAGCACCTGGCTTAGGCCAGGGACACGTCTCGTTAACCCCTTCAACCAACAGTTGACCATTATTGAAGTTAATACTATCTGTTTAAAAATTATTAGCTAAAACTGTGATTTATACATGACATGTTATAATGAAACATAGAGGGTAAAATTGTATTATATATCTTAATGTGTGTCCCAGTTTTAATATGTTATGATTAATTAAGAGAGCGGCGCTAGTTGCTTAACATCAGCAACGGAAGTCGAAACAAAGTTTTCTCCCACCTACAGGTGGGCCACTAGTTACAGTGTCGACTATTTTAGACACTGTATTTTCACTTTTTTATTTTTTATTTTTTATTATCACTTAAATTCACATGTTTGTTTTCTGTGTTTAGGGATAAGCGTAAAAGGGATATACCAACAAAATTTAGAAATTTAAAACTCCCCCCAATACCCAAAGACCTGGGATATGGATGCACCACAAAATTTAAAGGTACTATAATTACTCAAAATGCAAGATGCTAAGCAAAAGAGCCTCGGAGGAGTCTCATTCTGCAGTTGGAATATAAGAGGTATTAATGAACCTATTAAAAGGGCTAAGATACTAGATCAGCTGAAATTGTACAACTCTGACATTATCTTTTTACAAGAAACTCATCTAAAATCCCATGATCAACCTAGGTTGAGGGCAAAATGGATAGGTCAAACATACCATTCTTCATTTACCTCGAAATCTAGAGGTACGTCAATTATTATAAGAAAAGGTATACCATTCAAAGCAAAGAATACTATAACAGACATTGAAGGGAGATACTTAATAGTTAATCGAGAAATTCATGATACTCCAATCACTTTGGTAAATATATACGCGCCTAACTTTGACAACCCTCATTTTTTAAGTTAAATTTTGAATAGAATCGCAGAGTCTAACTATCAAAATGTTATAATAGGAGGAGACTTTAACTGTGTTTTAGATCCGTATTTAGATAAATCAAGCAAAAAACTGAGAGGGAATACGAAATCTAAATCTGGTGAATTTTTAAATACTTATATAAACAACACTAATATAGCAGATGTTTGGAGAATTGCTAATCCAACTGGCAGGGAATACTCGTTTTATTCAATGGTACACAAAACATACTCACGTATAGATTATTTCCTGGCGGACACCAAATTAATCCCTCATATTTCTAACCCAACATATCATACAAACTCTATTTCAGATCATTCACCATTAACTTTTTTTTTTAAACTGGAAGGGATGTCTAAGAATAAATCGTTCTGGAGATTTAAGTCTCATATCTTAAAAGATCCACAAGCGAGTATATATTTAAAAGAACAAATGGATGCCTTTTTTGAAATAAATGACACTCCAGACATATCGCCTACTGTATTATGGGAATCTTTTAAAGCATATATTAGAGGTATTATAATTTCATACCAAGCTTTTCAAAATAAAAAGAACAAGAATGAACAAAAACAACTAGAGGAACTTATTAGACAAATGGATATAGATAATGCTAAAGATCCATCAATAGAAAAACATAATAAAATAATAATTCTGAAATTTAAATTATATAAACTATTATCAGCCAAACTGATAAAACTTTTTCAAATTACAAAACAAGAGTACTTTGAATTTGGGGATAAACCGCATAAACTTCTGGCCCGACAGCTAAAAAAACGTGAAAAAGAACATACGATCCCAAAGATTAAATCAGATAGAGGGGAATTACTAACTACACCGAAGGATATTAATAAAAGATTTGCACAATTTTATGAGAATCTGTATACATCTAAAATGACAACTGATTCCTATAAAATTACTGAGTTTCTGGATAACTGTAATCTTCCAAAGTTAGAGGTGAAGGAACAAGAGGAATTGGGAGCACAAATTTCAATTAAGGAATTAGAAGATTCAATAAAATCACTAAAGAATGGAAAAACTCCAGGTCCTGATGGATTTACTAATGAATTTTATAAAAATTTCTATGATAAAATTATACCTAGATTACAAAAAATGTACCAACATGCTTTTAAAAAACAAATACTACCTGATACATTAGCTGAATCAACGATTACATTAATACTTAAAAAAAACAAAGATATAGAAGAACCGGGTTCATATAGAGCTATTGCATTGTTAAACACAGATCAAAAAATATTAGCAAAAACATTAGCTAGAAGATTAAGTAAATATATTAGCAAACTAATAAATCCAGATCAGACGGGGTTTATCCCAAAGAGATACTCAGCTAATAATATGAGACGTTTACTCAATATAATGCATTCACATAAATTTGAAGAACAAGAATTATCAATTATTTCGCTGGATGCTGAAAAAGCATTTGATCAAGTAGAATGGAATTATATGGATAAAGTATTAGAAAAATTCCAATTGGGAAAGAATTTTATTTTATGGATTAAATTACTATATAATAAACCTACAGCTAGAATATTAACTAATAATATATTATCTTCAAAATTTCAACTATCAAGGGGTAATAGACAAGGGTGCTCATTATCACCACAGTTGTTTGCTCTTATAATTGAACCGTTAGCAGAAAAAATTAGAATACATCTCGATATCCATGGGTAAAATACTAAATACTCAAATAATAAAATATCTTTCTACGCGGATGATATATTATTGTACATTACAAAACCTCAAATCACTATACCAAATATATTAAACTTAATTGAAGACTTTGGATCTTTTTCTGGATACAGAATAAACTGGAATAAAAGTGAAATTATGTCAATAAAACCGAAAGACTCAACACATCTTTTAAAATTTCCTTTTAAAATAGCTACAGAAAAATTTAAATAACTGGGAATCGAAATTACCAGAACATATCAAGGTATGTTTAAAGCAAATTTTGAGCCTTTACTTAATAAATTAAATACATTAATTAAATTTTGGAAAACGCTCCGGATGTCTTTAATAGGCCGAATAAATGCAATAAAAATGATATTTCTTCCACAAATTTTATACCTATTTCAATCGATTCCTATATACTTACCAAAGAAGTTTTTTTTTAAACTGGACTCAGACATTACTAATTTTATATGGGACTATAAATCACATAGAATACAAAGAACACACCTGAACAAACCCAAAGTACTAGGGGGCTTAGCACTCCCTAATTTCATGTATTATTATTGGTCAGTAAATATTAAAAATATGATTCAACTGATGGATAATTTTGCTCAGCAAGTGGATTGGATTGTAATGGAGAGAGTGGACTGCTCCTCTAGAAACATTGGAGCGATCCTCCTCTCACCAACGAAACTGAATAACATAAACTATAATAAGAACCCAATCATACATAGTACAATCAGAATTTGGAAACAAATAAAACAAAATTTAAAATTAAGAAATTTTTCACTTTTATCTCCCATAGTTAATAACCCCTCATTTAATCCCTCTACTACAGATAAAGCCTTCATACAATGGGATAGACTAGTAATTAAAACATTCGGTGACCTGTATGAAACTGGAAAATTACTATCATTTCAGCAATTACAAATAAAATATAAACTTGGAAATAATCAATATTTTAAATATTTTCAAATATGTGACTATTTGAAAAAATATATAAAAGATCATTATAATAGACCAGTAGATGTTTTGGATGATGCAATGCAGATAAAAGCTGATTCAGCAAATTCAATATCATATTTGTATATTATTATCTTAAATGTAGAAATACCATCTACGGAAGGTATTAGAAGAGAATGGGAACAAGATTTAGCTATTAAAATCTCAAAGGAAAAGTGGAATGAATACTTATTAAAAGTGCATAAATGTTTGATAAATGTAAGACATACTTTAATACAATTCAAAATTTTACATAGATTATACTATTCTAAAACTAAAATCCATAAAATGTTCCCAAATATATCATCAAACTGTGATAAATGTCAATCTCAAGAAGCTACTATAGCGCATTCATTTGTCTTTTGTACAAAAATTCAAAAATTTTGGATTGACATTTTTGAAATCTTTACAAAATTATTTAAAATAAAACTGATACCCAAAGCAGAATGGATTATCTTCGGAATAACGGAAGATAGTCCAGAACTAAATGTGTTTCAAAAGAAACTAATAGACTATGGGTTAATAACTGGAAAAAAGTTAATCCTAAAATTTTGGAAAAATGCTCCAATACCAACTATAAACATGTGGATTTCAAATACGTTTGAAACATTACACCTAGAAGAGATAAGACTCCTCCTGGCAGGTAAACCAGACCACTTCCACCTGACGTGGTCGGCATTTATAGAATTATTACAAATATAGGGTGCAAAGGTACTTTAAAAAAAAACTGAGGTTGGGTAGGGGGGGGGATGAAAATTGGAGATTTGGTATGTCCCATTTGCGGGATGCTGATAAAAAAGGTATTTGTTCTTCTCTTTTTCCTTTCTCTTTTTCTTCTTTTCTAGGGTCTACTTCTTAACTCTTTCTTATAGGGTCTTTGTTCTTTCTTGTTGTCACATTTTTTTATTTTATTTTTTTACACTTTCACCTTTTCCTTCACTTTCCTCTTTCTCTTAATCTTATCCTCTCCATTTATTAATGTAAAAAACAAAACCAGAGTACATTAATTGTAATAGAATATATGTGACGAGTACTAATGGATGTGGTTGTAACGTAATGTGCTTCTAATAAATAAATTTTAAAAAAATTAAAAAAAATAATAAATGCAGATCAAATGGGGTTTATACCCAAGAGATACTCATGCAATAATCTGAGACGTCTGTTTAATATAATGCATTCATATAAGACCGAAGAACAAGACTTATCAATTATTTCGTTGGACGCAGAAAAAGCATTCGATCAAGTGGAATAGTAAGATTAAACGAGAACTTACCTAAGTTTGAAGTTTGATCTTTATTTTATGAGGAGTTACGTAGGTGATTACGTGAAGAACCCCGCCAGTGCGCCTGCGCGTCAATCTTCAAAGCAACGGTGTGAAATCACAAAAAACAACAACCAAAGTAATATAGTCTCATAATAAAACGAGTAATACAAGAACTTCCATCTGACCTTTATGATAGAGGGTAGGGTCGTGTTGGGCACGTAATCACCTACGTAACTCCTCATAAAATAAAGATCAAACTTCAAACTTAGGTAAGTTCTCGTTTAATCTTACTATTTTACTTCGGAGTCACGTGAGTGACTACGTGAAGATTTTAAAGCTTTGTGATTTCATGCCATGGATCAATCCCGGGTTCTCACTGCATAGATTGACTCGGAACGAGAATAATCAATCATGCATTCATAATAACATTTGTACCACAAATGCAGTAATTCATTTCAATAATGAAATGAATCAGATCCCCTTTAAACCAGAGGAATTTACACAGAACTTAAAATAGTTTCTGCAAACAACCCCGCATTAACAATAGGCCGATGGTAAAAATGTTGAAACATCAACTCATTGGACCACCCGGCGGCTGCGAGGATATGGTCGACGGGGCCGTCTTTTGCCCTGGCCATCGACGTTTCTGCTGCCCTAGTCGAGTGAGACGTAAAAACATAAGTGTTAATACCAGCAGCTGTTAAGACTTCTTTTATCCATCTGGAAATAGTCTGTATTGAAACTCTCTTGTGTGGTTTCTTGTGTGTGATCAACAACCCAGTTTCCGTATTCTCAAATTCTTTGTGACCTCAATGTATTGTAATAAATATGTCTTAATACAGAGACATGGATCATTTGGATATGCTGCTAGCATAATTTTAAATCCTGTCACACCTGGCCTAATTTACTTTAGTAGGTCATAGATATAGAATGTAACCTTGTCTTCAGTTACTTCCATACTGTCTATTTGTAATTTTCCAAGTGTTTGCACTCGTTGTGCTGTCACTCATGCCATAAGCATGAATACTTTCATACTGAGCTTGACCAAAGGTAAAGACACACTTGATGTCCATTCACGAAGTAGTTTCAGTACCACACTTACATCCCAGATTGTCACGTACCTAGGTTTCGGTGGTTTGGAATTAAAGATTCCTTTCATTAGTCTGGAAACAATTGGGTGTGACCCAATTGAGTTTCTTTCTGAATCCAGAACCAAATATGAGGAAAATGCACTTCTGACTGAATTAATTGCACTGCAACTCAGACCTTCATCATAATAAAGTTTTGACAGAAATTCTAAACATTTGAAATATCTGCAGTACTTTATTGCACATTCTTTTGTACACAGAACTCTTCCCATTTCTTAATATAAGAAAGGTACTGTTTTTGAGTGCTCTTCCTCCCGGCTGCCGTAAGCATGTCCACAGTATGCTCAGACCGTCCTCGTCCCAGAAAAGGCATTCTTAAAACCTGCAAATCAACAAATCCAAACGATGATATAATGGATGTTGTTACCCTGTTACAGGGTGCAGCAATAAATTCCTCATTTTTGGGACTTTGTATTGTTAATTCTAATATCAACAGATACCATGGCTGTGTAGGCCAATCTGGTACTACCAATACCCTTGAAGCAGCATCTTGCCTGATTTTAAGCAAACATTGGCTTATGAGGCAGAAAGGTGGAAATATATATGAAAACATACCACCCCAATGTAGCGAGAAAGCATCAATCACCACTGCTCCTGGATCTGGTTTCCATGAGACATATCTCGATAGCTGATGATTCAAGTCGATGTCGGTCATTCCAAATCTGATTACTATATCATTGAATACCTCTTGATTCAACATCCATTCTTTATTATCATGGAACTTTTCGTGACCTGGTGTCTGCTATCGTGTTCATTCTACCTGGTAGATAGATAGCTGAAATCCAAATGTTCTTTTCAATACACCAAGACCCAAGTTGATTTAACCATTTTGTCACATGACACTGACTTAATTCCACCCATATCATTAATATAGGCAACTACTGTTGTGTTTATTAATTTGAACTTGAACCTTCCTTTTAGTTGTGTTAGAACCATAAGCTTGGAGTCCATAGAAACCTCCTAAAAGCTCCAAATAGGTAATTCCCCATGTCTGCAGTAACACTAACTTTTCCTGATTCCATCTGCCTCCGCAGCTCCATGTTAAGTCAGTTGCACCCCATCCTAGTGCACTG
Source organism: Malacoraja senta (assembly GCA_038087875.1). NCBI lineage: Eukaryota > Metazoa > Chordata > Chondrichthyes > Rajiformes > Rajidae > Malacoraja > Malacoraja senta. The sequence goes on along the minus strand of CM075982.1, from coordinate 56,331,495 downwards.
GCATCAGTTTGTAATATCATGGAAGGTTGTTCAATCAGCACTTTGCCTGAACTGCTTGAGACATGTAGAATCCACCACTGCAGCTTAGAAACAGCATTTGTTGTTACTTGCATGGTTCTATCAAAATGACCAGCATTTACACTCAGTGCCTGTTCTTTAATTCTCTGCAGCTGTTGATAACGTAATGGTCCATACTGGACTGCTGGGAATCTACTAATTTTCCCAGTACTTGAGCCACCTGTCTGATTAGAGGTTTTTGCTCGTTTAACAGATTACTGCAATCTTTAATCAACTCCACCCTTTTTTCACTGGGCAAAGTAATTTGCATTTGGCCTAAATCAATTGTGAACCCCAAATAATTAATCGAGGTACATGTTTTTAACCTTGATTTCTTTGGATGAATTTAGAAACCCCCAAACTTTCAAAAGTTTGATTTTATTACTGCAACCGATGCTTCTGTTGACTGTTTTGTCCTTCCTATAATCAGGACATCATCCAGGTATGCCATTAGTACATGCCCCTGGCTCTCAGCAACCCCAGAATTGATTTTAACAATTTTATGAATATTCTGGGAGGGAACGTTAACCCTTTAGGCAGAGCTTTGAACTGCCCTAATTGGTTCATCCATGTAAATTTAAAATACTTCATATCTTGCAAGTGAACAGACACTGAACAAAAGGATTCAGACTTGTCAAGTCTATAATAATCCTACATCCTCCATCCTTTTTTGATCGAGGGAATATATTTGACCCAAATTGGTGAATTTGGAAGACTGATTCTTTAATAACACCTTTTATATATAGGATTTTGAAGCGCAACTTGAACCTCCATTACTTCGCAAAGTGGAGAGTTCTGCTAGGAACATGCTGGACAGGCAAATCATAATTTGGATTGAATTCAATTCGAAATCCTTGTATATTATTCAGAATTACCACATCTGAAGTAATCTTATTCCAATGTTTATAGAAGAGACGTAATCTGCCTCCAACTTTTGGACTTAATCCAGTTAGTATGTTCCCCTGAGAACCAGGTCCACCTACCTCTTGAGTCATTTGAGTATTCTGAGATCCCTGGATTCTCCCGGAAGCACCACCACTGGTCCTTACTCCCGCTGCAGGCTGCCAGCTACGTCCCTGCGTTGATGAGCGACTTGGTCCTGGTCTAGGATCCGTATGACGTCTGAAAGGATACTTCCTCTTTACAGACTTTGCAACCATTGATGTTTTTATCAATCCCGAGATCCTCTCCAAAGAGTAAGTTGGGTAATTGTATATTACTTGGTTTGCAGAGTGCTGTGAATTTCGGATTCATAGTAGGCCGTATAGCACTTTCCTCAGATAATTGATCTCGAAGTGGGTGCTGCATAGCAACCCCAGTGCTTGCTGATGCAACTTCGTCATCTTTTGGCTGTTACCTGCTATTCTGGTAAAAGCAGTTATTCCAGAACCCAGCAGCTTTAATATTCTCTGCAACTGATTCCAGATAATTTGGTTCACTGCTGCTGCTTTCAGCAACCCACAGTTACTTGGGGTCTCCTGCTTTCTTGCAGCCTCATCCATCTCCTGCTGTTCCAGCTAATGGTAAACCAAGTAATTTATTAAGGAGGCCAGTTCTTCTCCTAATGGCTCTCCTGACCCTGACGGGGCAGCGAATCCTACTGCCAGGGGTGGAACATCTGGCAGCTGCCGTTCATCGCCTTGTACAGCCTCACCGTCAGAGTTGGGGTCTGAAATCTCATGACCCGTAGCACGCTCCTCATTCCTGAGGGTGCATTCCATCAGCCCTGAGCCAGGTGCTGTTAAGCTGCTCCTGCAGCTTGGATTACAGTACACTCCTTCCTGAGTGAACTTTGCTCCAACAGCCTATGAAAAAGGCTTTCAATTTGGGCAATACGATCGAAAGCAGTATCTAGCCCTGTACCAGGAGCTGTTTGAGCTGTTTCCAGCAGCTTGGCTTTCAGTATACTCCTCCCTGAGTGAACTTTGCTCCAACAGCCTATGTAAAAGGCTTTCTATTTGGGCAATACGCTCGAAAGCAGTATCTAGCCCTGGAGCTACTTCCATTGCCTGGGACTCCCTCCGTGGGCCGTTGGGATTTAAACTTCGTCTTTTGCCTGACAGGCGCTGATTGTGTTTTCACCAGCCGCAGATCCACAGTCGCTATGCTCACCGCTGGCGACTGTACCGGGGTTTAGAGGCGGTTGGTCTCTAACCGCAGACTCCCGACTTTCCCGACTTCTGTCGGCTGTGTCGCTCGCCTCTTCCCCCTGTCCGTTTTTTCCATGGCGTCTGTAGAAAAAATCCCCATAGACCCACAGTAAACGGACCTGGAAAACATGAAAAAAGTTTCTACTTACCTTGTAGTTGAAAAACTACAAACCACTGTAGGAACTCTGCTCCTCACGTCCGTTTGCGTCAAGGCGTCTGACGTAATGACGTGCAGGAGCACTGGCGGGGTTCTTCACGTAGTCACTCACGTGACTCCGAAGTAAAATGGGACTACCTTGTTAAAGTATTGCAAAAATTTCAAATGGGAGAGAATTTTATCTCATGGGTAAAACTATTATATGACAGGCCCACTGCTAGAGTATTAACTAATAACAAGTTGTCCTCGAAATTTCAATTATCAAGGGGCAATAGACAGGGATGTTCACTATCACCTCTGCTATTTGCTCTTGTAATAGAACCTCTAGCTGAAAGCATTAGAAAACATCCGAATATCCATGGTTATAATACAAAATACTCAAATAATAAAATATCATTATACGCAGATGATGTACTACTATACATCACAAAATCACAAATCAGTATACCAAATATATTAAATCTAATAGAGGAATTTGGATCCTTTTCAGGATATAGAATAAATTGGAATAAAAGTGAAATTATGACGATAAAACCCCAAGACTCAACACACCTGTTAAAATTCCCTTTTAAAATTGCTACAGAAAAATTTAAATATTTGGGAATTGAAATTACTAGAAAATATAAATCTTTATTTAATGCAAACTATATGCCCCTACTTAATAAATTAAACGCCCTGATTAAATTTTGGAAAACTCTTCCGATATCTTTAATAGGCCGAATAAATGCTATAAAAATGATCTTTCTACCACAAATTTTATATCTATTCCAATCTATAACAATATACTTACCAAAAAAGTTTTTTTTTAAACTGGATTCCGATGTCACAAATTTTATATGGGACTATAAATCCCATAGAATTCAAAGAAGACATTTGTGCAAACCTAAAGAATTTTGTGGATTAACACTCCCTAATTTTTTGTATTATTATTGGGCAGCAAATGTCACAAATGTGATTCACCTGTTGGACAACTCTGCCCAGCAGGTGGATTGGATAGTAATGGAGAGAGAGGATTGCTCCCCTTTTAATATAGGAGCGATCCTTCTCTCACCAATAAAATTGAATAATACAATATACAGTAAAAATCCAATTATTCATAGTACAATTAGAATTTGGAAACAAATAAAATTAACCTTAAAATTAAGAAACCTATCGCTTCTCTCTCCAATAGTTAATAATCCGTCGTTTAAACCATCTATTATAGATAAATCATTTACACACTGGGATAGAATAGGAATTAAAATGTTTGGAGACATGTATGAAAATGGAATTTTTTTATCATTCCAACAATTACAACTTAAATACAATCTGAGAAGTAATCAATATTTTAAATATTTTCAAATCCGTGACTATTTGAAAAAATATACACAAGAATATCAAAATTTGTCTCCAGACCTATTAGACGAAGCAATGAATATAAAGGCGGAATCAACTAATTTAATATCATACTTGTATAATATCATCCTAAATATAGAAATACCATCATCCGATAGAATTAGAAGAGATTGGGAACAAGAACTAGCTATAAAAATCTCGAAAGAGAGTTGGGATAAACACTTGCTTTATGTGCACAAATGCTCGATCAATGTAAGACATATTCTAATTCAATTTAAAACTTTACATAGATTATATTACTCTAAAACTAAAATAAGTAAATTTTATCCAAATGTCTCCCACATTTGTGATAAATGTCTATCCCAAGAGGCAACTATAGCACATTCTTTTGTTTTTTGTATAAAAATCAAAAAAAATTTGAATGAAATCTTTGAAATTTTTACAAAACTATTTAAAATAAAACTGAAACCGAACGCAGAATTGATTATTTTCGGAACAATGGAAGCCAGCCTTGAGCTGACTTCGTTCCAAAAGAGCTTCCTTAATTACGGCTTAATAATGGCAAAAAAACATACTTAAATTCTGGGAAAATGCTCCCACACCAACGATAAAAATGTGGATTTCAAATATGTCCGAAATGTTACACCTGGAAGACATGAGATTCCTCCTAGCAGGCAAATCAGACCATTTCCAAAAGATTTGGTCTCCATTTATCGACTTATTACAAGCATAGGGTGCAACATAACTTTGAAAATAAATGGTTTCAGGACCTGGTGAGGGGTGTGTAAAGATACGAAGTAGGTACATCCCTTTTATCTTATTTTACTTTCTTATATCTTCTGTTCTCTATTTTTCTCTTTCTTTTTCTTTGGTTCTCTTTTTAAATCTTTCTCGTGGTTTACGTTTCTACGGGTTTCTCCTGATCACTCTTTCACGCACTTACTATCTTATCTAACTCTCTCTATTTTTCTTATTTTCAAAGTTTAAAACAAGAAGTGGTACAGGAAATGTATTATGTTATTTTTGGCTTATATCACTGTATTGTACATTTCTTCTTATAAATAAAATTTAAAAAAAAATTTAAAACAAGTAATCACAAGCTTGCAGATTATTTGTTTAATTTATTCAAAACAAAAGCATATATTATTAAGTACTAAATTTAGAGACTCAATGCAAATCTATAGCAGTGATTTAAAACCATCAACAACTAGAGAGCAGTCCTGAACTAATATCTACCTCATTAGAGACTGTCAGGTTATCTTCGATCGGACTTTACTGGCTTTAAGGGGCTGTCCCACTGCGGCGACCTAATTGGCGAGTTTAGAAGAGTTTAGGAGAGATTGAAAAAATGTCATGCTGAAGACCTCCTTCGACTATGTAGAAGACCTCCTTCGACCTCCTTCGACTATGTTGAAGACTAACTTCGGGAAAATTGGACACCGAATAGTGGAGAGTGAAGAGGACCTTCTTCGATCTCCTTCGACCTCCCTTCGACTATGTTGAAGACTATCTATGACTACCTTCGACTACCTTCGATTACCTTTGACTACCCTCGATTACCTACGAATAACATGCCGACCTACTACGACCTACTTCGACTAAACCTACGAGTAAAAAAAGTATCGATTTTTTCCATGGCGATCTTTTTTTCCTTGCGGGCATTTTTCAATGCCGCGACCTAGCTGAGGCCTCGAGTAGGCGGGGACTACTCTCGAGCATGAAGGAGAGTTACAAAGACCTCCTAGGACCTCGTGTCGACCATGCTGCGAGTATGAGTCGAGGGCAAACTCGCCAGAACTCATGGATTAAGTCGCCGCAGTGGGACAGCCCCTTTATTTCGTACTAAACGTTATTGATGTTATTCCCTTTATCATGTATCTGTACACTGTGGATGGCTCGATTGTAATCATGTATTGTCTTTCCGCTGACTGGTTAGCATGCAACAAAAGCTTTTCACTGTACCTCGGTACACTGACAATAAACTAAACTCAAAACTGTTGTGAGATTGTCTTGACCCGTAGCGCTAGATAAGATTTATTTCAATGGTGTCAAGGAAATAATGAGAGATGAATAGATGTGCAAAAGAATCTGTTGTGTTAAATCAATCAAATTTCAACAGTACCACAGACCAATGTTTGCCCACAGCGAAGCCAAGGCAGAAACTTTAAAAGCAACTTGTAAAACACCCTATGTTGGTTGGCTCCACTTACTGCAACGTTAGCATATTCTATTGCCACACGAGCAACTAACTTTTTAGATTCAGAGCCAAGTGCAAACCTTAATATTTTATACATGGGGGTTGTGACCTTCTTGTGCACCTGACCTCCTCAGCTCTGCATTGAGAAACAATGAAATGTGGTCCAGCCCTTGGCAGGAAATTAATGTTCTCTGCTGGGATAGATTTGCTTAGATCCACATTATTCAGATTAATGGAAGAACATTGCAGTGTGAGGTGCCGACATAGATAAATGTGTGACATTAGAAAGCTGCAGCCGTTCAGAAAAATGACTTTAATAAACTCATTACTGAACAGACCCAGGCATTATCCTCTGAGGTATATAGCAGCATCCTTGTACAATGTCAGTGCATGGGTTTGCTGGGGCTATCCACTGAGGTTATAATGATAAAAGTAAGCATTACTGCTGGTTTGCAGCTGCTTTAATATGATTTGGTTCTTATTAGCTTATAAATAATATGAAATTTTTGACATGACAGTGCTTGCACATAATTATTTTCTGACCTGCCAAGTTTAATTGGGCTTTCAACATACAGCAACTTCCATATAAAGTATAATGGAGCAGACAAAAAAAATTGCATTTTTGTAGTTGTTGAAATTAGTCACCATTTGCTATTGATTATGTGGATAGTTTGCTCAGAACATTAGTAGGTCTTTTAGGCACTGGAGCTCAATTTAAAAGAAACATCACATTGCATTACAACAAACATGATCTCTAAAATGTTAAAATGAACTCTCAATCTATATAATTGTCAGCCATTTAAATAGGAATCTTATCCAGCATTTCTGTTTAAATACAGTGAATGACTTCCCTCATTATCATGACAAAAATGCCCCTTGCTACTTCATGCTTAATTTGTTTGGATAAATGTCAGTAGTATATTTTCCTAATTCTTAACTAGCTATCTGTATTATCTTTCACCCCAAATACAGTATGCAGCATTTGTTACTCTGACTACAAATGGGTGATTTCAGCTTGGAGAGAGAAAAATCAGCAGCACCACACTTGCTTATTTTTAAAAAAAGAACAATAAAATGCACACTGCTATAATTTCACAACTCATCTGTCGGCATCTCAGTGGCAGGGTATTATTTTTTCCTCGTGTGTCCCCAAAGAGAGTTCAGTCTTTGACCCATAATCCAAAATTAAAAAATGGGAAATGGACGCAAAATGCTGGAGTAACTCAGCGGGACAGGCAGCATCTCAGGCGAGAAGGAATGGGTGACGTCTTCGGTTTAAACCAGCATCTGCAGTTCCTTCCTACACATTTCAGGTCAGAATCCTGATGAAAAGCCATTAAATGAAGAAAGAGTGCCGGACTGTGTTGGACTGTGTACCTCCCCCACAATCCCCTTGTCTATATTGGCATTTGTATCCAATTTCCTTTCAAAATATATTATTGATTATCTTTCCAACTACTTTTCAGACAATACATTTCAGATTAAAGTAGTTTCCAACATTTTATTTTAAATCATATAAATAGCTCCCACTCCTCCAGGTCCATCTCAATACTAAACATTTACCCAGAATTTGCTGTTGTGATCTATTGCATATTTAGTGACAGCTTTAGTTAGTTAAACTTGCCCCTGTCCATTTGATCAGTGATATTTTATGCAGCTAATTGCTGAAAGTGTAGATAGTGCTTCAGAGCGGGTACGTGAGCATTTTGGACCAGACCGGGGAAGGAATTGGAAGGAATTGTGTTTCTCCTGAACACAAAGGCTAAATGGGTACCACAGTGGCACAACGGTAGAGCTGCTGCCTACCAGAGTCCCAGGTTTGATTCAGACTGTTATGGTTTATGGGTGCTGTCTGTGCAGAGTTTGTGCGTTCTCCCTGTGACCATGTGGGTTTTCTCCAGGTGTTATGGTTCCCTCCCACATTCCAAAGATGTGCAGGTTTGTAGGTTAATCCATTTCTCTAAATGCCTAAATTGTCCTTAGTGTGTAGGATGCAAAAGTGGGATAACATAAAACTAGTGTACAGGTGATCGATGGTCGGCATAGATTGGTGAGCAGAAGGGTCTGTTTCCATGCTGTATCTCTAAACTAAACTAAATTATTGGTTAGCGGAATTCTGAAGCTAAAAATGGAAAAAACTAAAGGAAGTGTAAACTAGCATGAGGAAAGTAAAAGTTGAATCAAGTCAAGTCAAGTCAAGTGAGTTTATTGTCATGTGTCCCTGGTAGGACAATGAAATTCTTGCTTTGCTTGAGCACAACAGAACATAGTAGGCATTTACTACAAGGCATTCTATAAATATATACACAATGGTCAATATACTGATAAAGTGCAAATAACAGTATTGGCTAGTAAAGTTCAGTGTTATGTCCGAGCCAGGTTTAATAGCCTGATGGCTGTGGGGAAGTAGCTGTTCCTGAACCTGGTCGTTGCAGTCTTCAGGCTCCTGTACCTTCTACCTGAAGGTAGTAGGCAGATGAGTGTGTGGCCAGGATGAATCAAATACAGAAGAAGAAATAGAGAAGGAAAGAAAGTTTCCATCAAGAAAGACACCTTGACATTCATTATCATCATCAAGTCCCTTACCATCAATACCCTGCGTGTCACCATAGACCAGAAACTGGACCAGCCACATAGGTCTCATAGCTATGGATATCCTGTGGTGAGTGACTCAATTGCTGAGGCCCCTATGGCCTTTCCGCTATCTGCAAGGCATAAGTAAGGAGCATGGTGGAATTGTCTCCACTTGCCAGGATGAGTCTTTCAAGACAAAGCAGCCCAGTTGACTGGCACCCATCAATAACTCCAAAATGTTCATTCTCTCCACCACTAGTGCACAGTATTTTTTCATCTAGACTAATTCAAAATTTGTGACTTTCTTCAAGAAGAGACCTGGACAAGATGCACATGGGCATAGTAGTAACTGCAGGTTCCCATCTGAGACTAGGAAGTATATCATTGGTCCTTCATTTTCACTAGGTCGGAAATATTGATCCCAAAAGCATGGTCTGAGTGCTTTCACTGTAAAGATTGCAGTAATTCAAGAAGGCAGTTCATGACAACCTTCTCTAGGTCAGTTATTGATGGGTTATAAATACTGGGGGGGGGGGGGTTTCCAGCTATTCCCACATCCCAAAAATATATATTTTGAAAGGAACGAAGCTCCATTCTTGTAGAGAGGATCTATGGCAATAAGTTGCATTTATTTTGTTATGCTGTCAACAAAGAAAAGTGGATCAGGTATACATTTTCTGTGCTGAGTTTAATTCAAAATCACTTTTTATAAACTAACCATATAGGTGGCTCAGAGCTAGGGATCTTGACGTTTATCTGCCCATTTCCTTCTAACCTAAAGATAGGTTAGTTAACATTGATTAATAAGGCAAAAACAGTATAACTATAGGGCAGTTAAATAATTAAAAGTGGGAATACAGAGATTAAGAATGTAATTATGTCTTAAATCCCAAAATAACCACAAGCATAACACTGTTTTCATAAAAGTCCTCTTGAATCCGAAGTAGCTCATATATTCAATCATTATTTTCAGATTGGATATTTTACACCCTATTAAAATTCAGAGCACATATATTTCTATCAGCCTCCTTCTGTTCTATTCATAAATGTATGCCCTCAAGTTGCTTAAATGAATTTGATTGTTGATCATGATGCATTATGAAAGAATGTCCAACTAATTATTGGGAGCTTATATGTTACACTCCAACTTTATTTCCCTTGCTTTTTACGGCTACGCCCTTAGCAAAAATAAAGCTAGGTACACCAAAATCAGAATATCACTGATCTTTCGGCTTCTGAGAAGAACATAGAATTGTTTTCATTGTTTTGGTAAACAAAATGTATTAAGTCGCATGTTGAATATGTGTTCTACTGAGCAGGTTCTTCATTTTGCATGATAGCCACATCATTAGCCTAGTAAAAGATTACACATTTTTCTTCTAATGGAGATGCACAATGTGACAGGAAGCCTTTAATAAAATGATATAAATATTTGCACTTAGCTGCTGTGCAAAGATTAGGTCCAACAAACCATCACAACTATCGAAAGATAAAGAGTTGATCATTAACTGAAGATGAAAGTCTGAAATATAAACCAGAGAGAGAAAATGTATGAAAGCAAAACCTAATTTTGAGGGAAATGTTGCTGAATTTCTGTCCCTAATGGTACCGAATCCTGCATTTGATAAATGGTCTTAAAACATGTTTCCCACCCACTTTCTACACACAAATGTAGGCAATCATAGTGATTTTAAATTACCGCCCAGTACCAGATCCTGAGTGATGATGGAGCATCTAATATCTACTTTATTTGTTCAGCTGTTAGTAGTGCTGCCACGCTGTAAATGTGACTGATGACTCTTAATGAAGTTTCAAAGCATGTAGGTGTCACCCAGGGACTCGTTAGTCCTACTGCATTTATTATGTAATTATTTTCACCTCAGCCAGAATGCCTTACATTTTTAAATTCACACACTTTTTCAAAGCTGTGCCTTCAGTATTCAGGATCTAATATTTTGCCTATTCTGCAGAACTGCCTGAGGCAACAAAAAAAACCAGGATTAAAATTTGACATGATTAACCCACTCATTTCATCCACTCCTATATATATTTTATCTTACCATGAATTACACTTTAAATTACTGAGCACTTTTGAATCCAGTATATAGAAGCTGAATTTCATGATTTGGTTGCTCCATATAAAGACTAATCTTTAGACTTTAGAGATGCAGTGTGGAAATAGGCCCTTTGGCCCACCGTATCTATGCCAACTAGCGATCACCCCTTACACCAGCACTATCCCACACACAAGGGGCAATTTACAATTTTGAGAGGAAACCAAAGCACCCTGAGAATACCAACACGGACACAGGGAGAATGTACAAACTTTGTACAGACAGCACCTGTAGTCGGGATTGAACCTGGGTCTTGGGTTCCATTCATAGATACATAGAAAATAGGTGCAGGAGTAGGCCATTCGGCCCTTCGAGCCTGCACCGCCATTCAATATGATCATGGCTGATCATCCAACTCAGTATCCCGTACCTGCCTTCTCTCCATACCCCCTGATCCCTTTAGCCACAAGGGCCACATCTAACTCCCTCTTAAATATAGCCAATGAACTGGCCTCAACTACCCTCTGTGGCAGAGAGTTCCAGAGATTCACCACTCTCTGTGTGAAAATGTTTTTCCTCATCTCGGTCTTAAAGGATTTCCCCCTTATCCTTAAGCTGTGACCCCTTGTCCTGGACTTCCCCAACATCGGGAACAATCTTCCTGCATCTAGCCTGTCCAACCCCATAAGAATTTTGTACGTTTCTATAAGATTCCCTCTCAATCTCCTAAATTCTAGAGAGTATAAGCCAAGTCTATCCAGTCTTTCTTCATATGAAAGTCCTGACATCCCAGGAATCAGTCTGGTGAACCTTCTCTGCACTCCCTCTATGGCTATAATGTCCTTCCTCAGATTTGGAGACCAAAACTGTACGCAATACTCCAGGTGTGGTCTCATCAAGACCCTGTACAACTGCAGTAGAACCTCCCTGCTCCTATACTCAAATCCTTTTGCTATGAATGCTAACATACCATTTGCTTTCTTCACTGCTTGCTGCACCTGCATGCCTACTTTCAATGACTGGTGTACCATGACACCCAGGTCTCGCTGCATCTCCCCATTTCCTAATCGGCCACCATTTAGATAATAGTCTGCTTTCCTGTTTTTGCCACCAAAGTGGATAACCTCACATTTATCCACATTATACTGCATCTACCAAACATTTGCCCACTCACCCAGCCTATCCAAGTCACCTTGCAGTCTCCTAGCATCCTCCTCACAGCTAACACTGCCCCCCAGCTTAGTGTCATCCGCAAACTTGGAGATGTTGCCTTCAATTCCCTCATCCAGTTCATTAATATAAATTGTAAATAGCTGGGGTCCCAGCACTGAGCCCTGCGGTACCCCACCAGTCACTGCCTGCCATTGTGAAAAGGACCCGTTTACTCCTACTCTTTGCTTCCTGTTTGCCAGCCAGTTCTCTATCCACATCAATACTGAACCCCCAATACCGTGTGCTTTAAGTTTGTATCCTAATCTCTTATGTGGTACCTTGTCGAAAGCCTTCTGAAAGTCCAGATACAACACATCCACTGGTTCTCCCCTATCCACTCTACTAGTTACATCCTCGAAAAATTCTATAAGATTCGTCAGACACGATTTACCTTTCGTAAATCCATGCTGTTTTTGTCCAATGATTTCACCACTTTCCAAATGTGCTGCTATCCCATCTTTAATAACTGACTCTAGCAGTTTCCCCACTACCGATGTTAGACTAACTGGTCTGTTATTCCCCGTTTTCTCTCTCCCTCCCTTCTTAAAAAGTGGGGTTACGTTTGCTACCCTCCAATCCTTAGGAACTACTCCAGAATTTAAAGAGTTTTGAAAAATTATCACTAATGCTTCCACTATTTCTGGAGCTACTTCCTTAAGTACTCTGGGATGCAGACTATCTGGCCCTGGTGATTTATCGGCCTTTAATCCATTCAATTTACCCAACACCACTTCCCGACTAACCTGGATTTCACTCAGTTCCTCCATCCCCTTTGACCCGCGGCCCCCTGCTATTTCCGGCAGATTATTTATGTCTTCCTTAGTGAAGACGGAACCAAAGTAGTTATTCAATTGGTCCGCCATATCCTTGTTCCCCATGATCAATTCACCTGTTTCTGACTGCAAGGGACCTACATTTGTTTTAACTAATCTCTTTCTCTTCACATATCTATAAAAACTTTTGCAGTCAGTTTTTATGTTCCCTGCCAGTTTTCTTTCATAATCTATTTTCCCTTTCCTAATTAAGCCCTTTGTCCTCCTCTGCTGGTCTCTGAATTTCTCCCAGTCCTCTGGTATGCTCCTTTTTCTGGCTAATTTGTACGCATCATCTTTTGCTTTGATACTATCCCTGATTTCCCTTGTTATCCACGGATGCACTACCTTCCCTGATTTATTCTTTTGCCAAACTGGGATGAACAATTTTTGTAGTTCATCCATGCAGTCTTTAAATGCCTTCCATTGCATATCCACCGTCAACCCTTTTATAACTAATTGCCAGTCAATCTTGGCCAATTCACGTCTCATACCCTCAAAGTTACCTTTCTTTAAGTTCAGAACCGTTGTTTCTGAATTAACAATGTCACTCTCCATTCTAATGAAGAACTCAACCATATTATGGTCACTCTTGCCCAAGGGGGCACGCACAACAAGACTGCTAACTAACCCTTCCTCATTACTCAATACCCAGTCTAGAATAGCCTGCTCTCTCGTTGGTTCCTCTACATGTTGGTTTAGATAACTATCCCGCATACATTCCAAGAAATCCTCTTCCTCAGCACCCCTGCCAATTTGATTCACCCAATCTATATGTAGATTGAAGTCACCCATTATAACTGTTTTGCCTTTGTTGCATGCATTTCTAATTTCCTGTTTGATGCCATCCCCAACTTCACTACTACTGCTAGGTGGCCTGTACACAACACCCACCAGCGTTTTCTGCCCCTTAGTGTTTCGCAGCTCTACCCATACCGATTCCACATCCTCCAAGCTAATGTCCTTCCTTTCCACTGCGTTAATCTCCTCTCTAACCAGCAATGCTACCCCACCTCCTTTTCCTTTCTCTCTATCCCTCCTGAATATTGAATATCCCTGGATGTTCAGCTCCCAGCCTTGGTCACCCTGGAGCCATGTCTCCGTGATCCCAACTATATCATAATCATTAATTGCTATCTGCACGTTCAACTCATCCACCTTATTACGAATGCTCCTTGCATTGAGACACAAAGTCTTCAGGCTTGTTTTTACAACACTCTTACCCCTTATACAATTATGTTGAAAAGTGGCCCTTTTTGATTTTTGCCCTGGATTTGTCTGCCTGCCACTTTTACTTTTCACCTTGCTACCTATTGCTTCCGCCCGCATTTTACACCCCTCTGTTTCTCTGCTCACCCATTTAAGAACCCCACCACCTCTTATTCTCTGTTTATTATTGTTTTCTTCTTTCCCCCCTACATGTTGGGTCTGAGTGCTTTCCTTCTCTGCCTCCTGCCTCACACACTGTCTAATAGCATTCTCTATTTGAGTCCCTCCCCCCAACCATTCTAGTTTAAAGTCTCCCCAGTAGCCTTTGCAGATCTCCCCGCCAGGATATCGGTTCCCCTCAGGTTCAAGTGCAACCCATCCATTTTGTACAGGTCGCACCTTCCACAAAAGAGGTCCCAATGATCCAGAAATTTGAATCCCTGCCTTCTGCACCAGTCCTTCAGCCACGCATTTATCCTCCACCTCGCTCCATTCCTACTCTTACTGTCGCGTGGCACAGGCAGTAATCCCGAGATTGTTACCTTTGCTGTCCTTCTCTTTAACTCCCCTCCTAACTCCCTAAATTCTCCTTTCAGGACCTCTTCTCTTTTTTTACCTATGTCATTGGTACCTATATGTACCACGACCTCGGGCTCCTCTCCCTGCCCTTTCAGGATATCTTGGACACGTTGAGACACATCACAGACCCTGGCACCAGGGAGGCAAACTACCATCCGGGTCTCCCGACTGCGTCCACAGAATCGCCTGTCTGACCCCCTAACTATAGAGTCCCCTATTAGTATTGCCCTCCTCTTCTTTTCCTTACCCTTCTGAGCAACAGGGCCGGTCTATATACCGGAGGCCCGGCCGCTGTCGCTACCCACAGGTAGGCTGTCCCCCCCAACAGTGCTCAAACAGGAGTACTTATTGTCAAGGTGTACAGCCACCGGGGTACTCTCTAGTCCCTGCCTGTGCCCCTTGCCTCTCCCAACCGTGATCCACTTGCCTGCCTCCTGTGGTCTTGGAGTGACCACCTCCCTGTAACTCCTCTCAATGACTTCCACGCTCTCCCTGACCAGACGGAGGTCATCGAGCTGCTGCTCCAGGTTCCTAATACGGTCCATTAGGAGCCCCATCTCGATACACCTGATTCCAAGGCATGACTTCTCCCGCTGCGCCACTGTGCTGCCCTAGAAGAACAAAATTACTATTTGCATGGAAATGCCATCTTCACCAAGTCCCACTATAATTTGAAGATTATCCAGTGGAATGTCTATTACAGTTCATTTAATATTACTGGAACTGTGTCTTGAAACACCTTGGGGCACCTTCACTTTATTGACTACATCAGTCCATGATGGATGTAGACAATAGACAATAGATGCAGGAGTAGACCAGTCAGCCCTTCGAGCCATTCTATACTTGATCGAAAGGATATTAACTTTGGGTTAATAAAAAGGGTTGTCCAAAAACAGTTTTTCATGATTTCTTCCTGTGATGTATCCATGGGTCAAATTCCATTTATCAGAGGTAGTGCTCCAAACAATTGTAACAAAAACAGTCAACCTCATTCCAGCTTCTAGACCACAGGCAGAAAAATATCCAGAATCAAATTATATACAACTTAGACCACAGATCAACAGTAATGGATAGTTCTGAAAATATCATGCAACAAAATCAAAAGCACAATAAGAGGACAAAGAGAACAAAGTACAAAAGAATAATTGAAATAAACTTGAGACCTTCAAATGAAAATATTACAGGACTAGGGGGTAAAATGGATAGAATGGAACTAATTGGGTATCTCTTTCAAAGTGCTGGTATAGTAATCACAAGCTGATTGTCCTCTTATTGTGCTGTAAGATTCAGATAATTACAGTTGAGAATGCCTACTTAGTTGAACCTTCTCACATGATTCTGAAGTCTTTCCCATTGTAATAGACAATCAATCATTTCAGGATTTTCACTGCAACCTCAGAACGCTAATTCCACATGTTCAGTGGTGTATATCATTCCTGATTTTTATTCTTATTGATGTCCAGACAGCAGAGAAGCAATTGGTCATCAACAAGCTGTAGTTTTAAACTAGCCATACATTCAAAATAAGTTATTATTGCATGGCTACCAGACTATTTGCTACCTCATCCACCATCATCAAACTGTTTGCTGGATTTAAAAACTTGGAACTCCACAAAGTGGAAAGACAAAGCAGAAACTGCAGAAGCACATCATTCTTCCGCAGAAATTTCGTTCGAACCATGTCTGTTTGAATGACAATAAATGGCATTTTATTCTTCTATTCTATTATCTCCAAATCACACACCATCCAATTACTAGACCAAACCCCACCACTGTTCCTCCCGCAAATAAAAAAAAGGGTCTCACTCCGAAAGAGCTCTTCATTGTATAAAACATTAGGATCTAGTTCAGGATCTAGTGAGAGCCTTTTTGACTTTATCTTACTCTTGACACCTGTGTCTTCTCTGTGCTTGGGTTTACGTATTTATTTCATAGAGAG
Source organism: Malacoraja senta (assembly GCA_038087875.1). Lineage (NCBI taxonomy): Eukaryota > Metazoa > Chordata > Chondrichthyes > Rajiformes > Rajidae > Malacoraja > Malacoraja senta. The sequence continues at coordinate 56,315,220 of CM075982.1, read as the reverse complement.
AAAAAAATAGCTTGGTACCAAGGACCAAGAAGGTGGTGGTGGAGAATGTGGAGGCAATTCATTGACCACACAAACTGGTGGGTTAGGAATGGATCTCATCCACTGACCACAAGTGCCATTTGGTTCTGCCCCATCAGTTTGTCAGAGTAGGGATTTGCTGCCCTTCTGACCAGCATTCTTTTCTGTTGGATGAAGCCATTGCACAAGTGATTCCCAAATGGATGGCTCATTGCCTGATCTCATTATCCCTTTGCCTATTGAACTCAATAAGATGGCAGTCACATATCACACAGTGATTTGGGTCCAGTTATGTCACAAGAAATGAATTGCATTCACTACCCTTCACTATAGCAAGCAAAATCTTTGTCAAGTGAAGAATTAGATTAAATATTAAGCTAAATGGGGTAAACGTACTTCCTGTCTTCCAGTATTGCAGGCATTTCGTTCTCAGTTGGGATGTTATGTTGTAGTTGTGCACGATGTTGGTGATGCCGCATTTGGAGTATTGTGCTCATTTTGGGTCACCCTCCTATAGGAAGGATATTGTTAAGCTGGAAAGTACAGAGAAGTCTTGCAAGAATGGTGCCAGGATTTGAGGGTTGAGTTATAAGGAGAGGTTGGGGAGGCTAGTACTTTATTCCTTGGATCACAGGAGGATAAAGGGTGATCTTGTATTAAAACCTTGAGGGGGATAGTCAAGTCAAGTCAAGTCACATTTATTTATATAGCACATTTAAAAAACAACTCTCGTTGGCCAAAGTGCTTTACATTTGTTATAAGAATAGTATAAACAAACAAACTACATACATATATACATATAGCCCTCGCTCAGAGGACGTCAAGAAAGGCTTGGGAGTATAGATACGTTTTTAGTCTTGACTTAAAGGAGTCGATGGAGGGGGCAGTTCTGATGGGAAGGGGGATGCTGTTCCACAGTCTAGGTGCAGCAACCGCAAAGGCACGGTCGCAGGCGGGACAGGGAAGATTGGCTGATGCCAGTGTAAAGGGAGTTGCAGTAATCTAGGCGGGAGAAGATAAATGTGTGGATGATCTTTTCGAGGTCATCAAAGTGGAGGAATTGTTTTATTTTAGCTATCGTCCGAAGCTGAAAGGAGCTAGCGTTTACCACGGCATTGACTTGTTTGTCAAATTTCAGTGCTGAGTCAAATATCACGCCAAGGTTTTTGACGTGAGGTTTGAGTAGTGGGGTAAGGCTTCCAAGGCTGCCTGCTATCATTTTGATTGAGTCCGAGGGGCCGAGAAGGATGACCTCAGACTTACTCTCGTTTAGTTGGAGGACGTTCTGGGCCATCCAACACTTTATATCGTCGAGGCTGTGGGTAAGGTTAAGCAGATTTGATTGGTTTTTGGGCTTCAGGGGGAGATAGAGTTGTGTATCGTCTGCGTAGCAATGGAAGGAAATGCCGTGCCTTTCAATGACTTGGTCTAAGGGGAGCATATACAGGGAGAAGAGAATGGGGCCAAGGATGGAACCTTGTGGAACCCCACAGCAGAGATTAGCTGGGGAGGAGAAAGAGTTGCCTATGTTATTCGAGAAACTCCTACCTTTGAGGTAGGAGATGAACCAGCTCAGGGCAGTGCCATCAATACCAACCCTGTACCGGAGACAGTCAATTAGGATGGTGTGGACAGTATCAAATGCTGCGCTGAGTTCAAGAAGGAGCAGGATTGCACAGTTGCCGGAGTCAATGGTGAGGAGTAGGTCATTATGTACCTTCAACAAGGCAGACTCTGTGCCGTGGTGAGCCCTGAAACCTGATTGGAAAGTTTCCAAGATAGTGTTTTGGTGAAGGTAAGGCATAAGTTGACTTAAAATTACCTTTTCAAGGGCTTTTGAGAGGAAAGGCAGTTTAGAAATGGGTCTGTAGTTGCTTGGCAAGGTGGGGTCGAGGTTAGGTTTTTTCAGGAGTGGCTGGATCACCGCATGCTTGAAGCAGGTAGGTACAGTGCCAGTGGCCAGAGAGCTGTTGAAGATGGCGAGGATGCTGGGACCGGCTGTTGTAATGACGTCCTTTAGGAGGGCAGAGGGTACAGTGTCGAGGGTAGTAGGTTTCATGGTGGTGATCAGTTTTACAAGGGAGGGTAGAGTAACGGGTTGGAAACAATCTAATTTTGAAGAGCAGACCAATGAGACAGCCAGGTCACGGGTGGGAGGCGATATATTTGTTCTTATGTTCTTTACCTTACTGGTGAAAAATGTAGTAAATTCCTCGCACTTAGCAGGGGACCCAGTGCTGGTGCTGGGGGCAGGACAAATGATGGAGGTGATGGTGCTAAAAAGGACCTTGGAATTATGAGCGGTTTTGGAGATAAGGGTGGAAAAGTATTTAGTTCTTGCAGATTTTACCGCTTCCTGGTAATTGTGAAGATTGTTTTTCAGGAGTTTAAAGGAAATTTGAAGCTTATCAGATTTGTACTTCCTTTCTGATTTTCTGCACTCTCTTCTTAGGGCTCTGGTGGAGTCATTGAGCCACGGCTCGCCTTTAGGCTTAGGCTTTTTCATTTTAAGAGGAGCAACAGAATCCAGGATGGAAGAGCAGGTAGTATTGAATAGCGAAATTAGGTCATCGGTACTGAGATGGGGGGTAGACGCCTCAACAGTGCAGATGTTGGGGGCAGCTAGGAGAGCCTCAGAGAACTTACTGACCGTCGTGGAGTTAACGTAGCGGGAGTAGCGAGCAGGGAGATGGGATTTTGAGGGAGAGAAAGGCAGAGATATATCGAATATACAGTGGCTTGCAAAAGTTTTCATACCCCTTGAACTTTTCCACATTTTGTCACGTTACAACCACAAACGTAAATGTATTTTATTGGGATTTTATGTGATAGACCAACACAAAGTGGTGCATAATTGTGAAGTGGAAGGAAAATGATACATGGTTTTCAATTTTTTTTACAAATAAATAACTGAAAAGTGTCGCGTGCAAAAGTATTCAGCCCCCCTGAGTCAATACTTTGTAGAACCACCTTTCGCCGCAATTACAGCTGCAAGTCTTTTGGGGTGTGTCTCTACCAGCTTTGCACATCTAGAGACTGACATTTTTGCCCATTCTTCTTTGCAAAATAGCTCAAGCTCAGTCAGATTGGATGGAGAGCATCTGTGAACAGCAATTTTCAAGTCGTGCCAGAGATTCTCAATTGGATTTAGGTCTGGACTTTGACTGGGCCATTCTAACACATGAATATGCTTTGATCTAAAGCATTCCATTGTAGCTCTGGCTGTATGTTTAGGGTCGTTGTCCTGCTGGAAGGTGAACCTCCGCCCCAGTCTCAAGTCTTTTGCAGACTCTAACAGGTTTTCTTCCAAGATTGCCCTGTATTTGGCTCCATCCATCTTCCCATCAACTCTGACCAGCTTCCCTGTCCCTGCTGAAGAAAAGCATCCCCACAGCATGATGCTGCCACCACCATGTTTCACAGTGGGGATGGTGTGTTCAGGGTGATGTGCAGTGTTAGGTTTCCGCCACACATAGCATTTTGCATTTAGGCCAAAAACTTCAATTTTGGTCTCATCTGACCAGAGCACCTTCCTCCACATGTTTGCTGTGTCCCCCACATGGCTTGTGGCAAACTGCAAACGGGACTTCTTATTGCTTTTTTTCAACAATGGCTTTCTTCTTGCCACTCTTCCATAAAGGCCCGATTTGTGGAGTGCACGACTAATAGTTGTCCTGTGGACAGATTCTCCCACCTGAGCTGTGGATCTCTGCAGCTCCTCCAGAGTTACCATGGGCCTCTTGGCTGCTTCTCTGATCAATGCTCTCCTTGCCCGGTCTGTCAGTTTAGGTGGACGGCCATGTCTTGGTAGGTTTGCAGTTGTGCCATACTCTTTCCATTTTCGGATGATGGATTGAACAGTGCTCCGTGAGATGTTCAAAGCTTGGGATATTTTTTTATAACCTAACCCTGCTTTAAACTTCTCCACAACTTTATCCCTGACCTGTCTGGTGTGTTCCTTGGGCTTCATGATGCTGTTTGTTCACTAATGTTCTCTAACAAACATCTGAGCCCTTCACAGAACAGCTGTATTTATACTGAGATTAGATTACACACAAGTGGACTCTATTTACTAATTAGGTGACTTCTGAAGGCAATTGGTTGCACTGGATTTTATTTAGGGGTATCAGAGTAAAGGGGGCTGAATACTTTTGCACGCGACACTTTTCAGTTTTTTATTTGTAAAAAAATTTGAAAACCATGTATCATTTTCCTTCCACTTCACAATTATGCGCCACTTTGTGTTGGTCTATCACATAAAATCCCAATAAAATACATTTACGTTTGTGGTTGTAACGTGACAAAATGTGGAAAAGTTCAAGGGGTATGAATACTTTTGCAAGCCACTGTAATAGCACTATGATCAGGCAGGCAGGCATCAATAATATCTGTGTTACAAATTGGGAGACCAGACGAAAGCACTAGGTCTAGTGAATGGCCAAGCTTGTGCGTGGGTCCAGTGGTGAGTAGAGACAAATTGAAGGACTCAACCAGGTTCATAAATTCACTCACAAGAGGCTTCGTGGGACAGCAAACATGAATGTTAAAGTCACCAAGAATCAGGACCCGGTCAAATTTGGGCAACAAGCTAGCGATAAGATCACCAAATTGTGAGATAAAGTCCTTATTCGTTTTTGGTGGGCGATACATAAGAACAATTAAAAGCGGACAGATTAGACCAACTATGATTAGATGTTCAAAACTGGAGACGCGATCAGCGTTCAGAAGGCGGCAGTTGAAATTCTTCTTGTGGCTAGGCCCCCACCTGAGAGCCGAGGCGAGCTGAAAAAGTTACAGGTATCATGGCAGAATTTAGCCAGGTTTCAGTGATCAGTAGGAAGTCCAATCCACGTGCGGTGAAGAAGTCATTGAGGATGAAGGTTTTTTTCAGCACTGATCTCGCATTGATCAGGGCCACTTTTGCAGGGACTGCAGGTGAGTTGAGGGCCGGTAGCGGCTCCCACGGCAGCGGGCGGAGGTTCAGGGAGACCACACCGCTGCACTTCACACAGGGCCTGGCTGGGAGCCCACGTGCCGACAGACCTGGGACCGGGAGGATCGACCAGAGAGAAACATACCTGGGGTCAAGGGACCGCCGATGGATGGAGCGGTAGGGCCGACCAGATCCGTCCTCACAGCGCTGGGCGAGGTAAGTTGATGTTAAACGGGCGCGGGCGAGGTTCTTCAGCCTTACCAGGGCGCCCACGCGTTTACTCCGCCTCCAGGCTCGGCGCGTGCGGCGCCCGCCACAAGGCCGAGCCCATACTTCTATCGGGAGCCGAGCGAGGAGCAAACGGTAAGGGAACCCTTGTCCGGGGGTCTGTCGGGGGTTCAGTCGGGGACCCAGCCCGGGGCTCAGTCGGGGGCTCAGTCCGGGGGTCGGTCCAAGGCTCAGCCCGGGGCTCAGTCCGGGGCTCAGTCCGGGGCTCAGTTGGAGGCCCAGTCCGGGGTCTTGTCCGGGGCTCTGTCGGGTGCTCAGTCCGGGGCTCTGTCGGAGGCCCAGTCCGGGGTCTAGTCCGGGGCCACAGAAGAAGATCTCGGCGACAGAGGCTCGGCTCGGTGCGGGGCTTCATCCGGGGCTCGGTGCAGGGCTTCGTCCGGTGGTCGGTCCGGGGACTCGGGTGAAGACCTCAACGGCCGAGGCTTGTATATTCAATAGTGCTTGCCGTTCGTACGCCAGCTTTGACTGCAGGCCATACGAACGGTAGAGATTACCTTGATTGGGTCTTTGTTCAGGCGGGAGACGATGGGCAGCCAAACACAACGGCGTGGCCATCTATAGATAGGGTGAATGCATGGAGTCTTTTACCCAGAGTAGGGGAATCAAGAACTAGACAACATCAATTTAAGGTGAGAGGGGAAATATTTATAGGATCTTGAGGGACAACAGTTTCAAACAAACAGAGGTGGGTGTATGGAACTAACTGCCAGCGGAGATTGTTAAGGCAGGTACTATAACATTTTAAATACATTTGGACAGGTACATAGATAGAAAAGGTTTAGAAGGATATGAGCTAAACACAGGCAGATGGGGCATCTTGGTCAGCATAGGCAAGTTGGTCTGAAGAGTCTGTTATGAGCCACGCATTATGACTCTATATGACCAGTAATCAAGGACGTATGCAGAAGCACATATTGTTTTACTTTGGAGAGGTACATTAAATGCAAAGATTTGATATGCATCACTGAAACAAGTGAGAGGAAGATCCCTGCTATTTCTTCCCACAGCTCTAGTTCATGAAGGCCCACCTCCACCTCTTCAAGGACAATGAGAGATGGATAACACTTGCCACCACCTACATCTGGGAAATTAACAACACATCACTAGTTCTCCCTGCTCGACGAAGATAAAGATGTTATTTTTTAGTCCTTGTCTGAATGCATAAACTTCTCGAACCAGTTTTGAAGCCTAAAAGACCTACGTGAAACTGGAGTTGGGATCATGCTTAAAACATAATTAATTTCTGGACAAATGACTATGAAGGTTCCACTTGCTCTCAAAGGAAAATAGAAAAGAAAAAGAAAAATGGTTGAGATAATCCAAATTCTCTGCTATTTCTATTTGTAAATTTTGAATTACTAAATCCGAAGTAAATGGTTATCTGAACTCCCAAGTAAAGTGTGAAAAGAAATCAAGACTTCATTCAAAGAATCAATTTTGTATCTCATTATAGGAGCAATTAGCAAACATTATACTGCTTGACCTGAGTAGTTCTGTTTGTTTTGCATTTATAGTGTCTGCAGTTTTCTGCATCCGTAAGCATTGGTTGTATTCAGCAATGAAATAAAAAAACTGCAGACAGTGGAAATCATCTAGTCATAGAATAAGGCAACATGGAATAAAAGATCTTCAGCCCACAATATCCATGATGATATTTAATTATCTATTAAGATAAATCCCATTTATTAGTACTCAATCCTATCACCATGTATGTCATAGATGGACACAAAATGCTGTGGCATAACTAGTGTTTTATATTGTTGTAACATAGCCTCACCTCTCTTATATTCTGTGCCCTGACTATGAAGGCAAATATTCCGTATGCCCTCTTAATTATTTGTTTTCCAGTAATACTGCATTCAGTGGTCCTTGGACATGTACACCAGACTCCTCCGTGCTTCCTAAGATCCTACCATTCAGTGTTTATGTCTTATCTTCAGTAGTCATCCCAAGACACATCGTCTCTTTTTTTCCCGGATTAAATTACACCTAACCATTGCTCTGCCATTCTTACCAATTCACCAATATCATTCTGCAGTTAAAAAATATTCTTCTCACTATCAACAACACCAGCAATTGTGAAATGACCAATACCTCCTACATTCAAATTTAGTTAATTAATGTACATAACATTAACATTGGGGTGGCATGGTGGAGCAGCGGTAGAGTTGCGACCTTACAGCGCCAGGATCCCGAGTTTGATCCTGACTACTGGTGCCGTATGTACAGAGTTTCTATGTTCTCCCTGTGACCGTGTTGGTTTTCTCCGGGTGCTCTGGTTTCCTCCCACACTCCAAAGACGTACAGGTTTATAGGTTAATTGGTTTTGGTAAAAAAATCTGTAAATTGTCCCTAGTATGTAGGATAGTGTTAGTCTGTGGGCATCACTGGTCTGTGTGGACGCAGTGGGCCAAAGGGCCTGTTTTCATGCTGTATTGCTAAATTAAACTAAACTAAACAAGCAGTGATATTTCCAGCACATATCCATGTGTTTTCCATCACAAATCAACCTATCTGATGAAGTGTATCGACCCAAAACATCACCTATTCCTTTTCTTCAGAGATGCTCACTGACCCACTGAATTAATCCAGTATTTTGTGTCTATGTTCGGTGTAAACCAGCATCTGCAATTCCTCCTTACACAAATCAACCCGTGACCATCTGCCTGAACCTTTTCTCACCAAGCCAATTCCAGATTTAATTCCCCCATTTGCAACCTAGACCTCACGAGTTCTTACTCTTTAGACCAATATCCCTTGTGAGATTTTCTATCCTTCTGTGCTGATTGCAGGAAACTACTTTTGAAGATATTGCATGAAATTAAGGCAGTTACTTGGAAAGTTCTAACTGATTTTCATAGACCTGTCTTCAAAACACTGGGGACTTCCATTTTTAATTTCCTTCAGAGAATGTATCAACAAAGACTCATAGACTATATATTGTTCTCATCATATCGCAAGTTCAACATGTATTTCCATCAGAGAATAAAATGCATTGAAAAAACATCCTTTGAATAGATTTCAGATTAAGATCTATCACACAAAACATTAATTTACTTGCAGATAGCTTTCGCTCAAAGGTTCAAGCATTTACTCTTGGTTCTTCAGTAACTAATTAATGGTATCTACTCATTAACAACATTGAGTCTTAGTCTTGGAAGATTCATTAAGGTTAAAATCATTTTAAAATTACCTAGAGGCAATTTATTAAACAAATGGATTTTTAGAAGCTTGCAGGCTGCTAGAATTGTAGCTGTCTGCAGAGTAACCTTCAGAGGCTCTGTAGCCATAGTTTATCCTCTGGGAGAAGGAGAGAATAAAAATGATTTAGCCTGCAGTAATAATCTATTCTAACTCTCACAGACCAAGAACCCTGAAGGAATTGCAGCCTTCATTGTTGTCTGTGAACCAAAATGTAATGCTTTTTTTGTCAGCTTTCCCTGACCTTTATATCCAGGGCAATTTTACTTTCAACATGAAAATAGTTTGTATATCCACGTTAGCTTGATCAAAACACACAACTGGTATGTGTGTTTCATCCATCATATTCCTCTCAGTACGCACAGGAACCTAGAAATTGAAATTGAAATGATTAGCAAAAATGGTTTTAAAAATCGCAAGCTGATCAAAAATGGTGCAGAAGGTACAAGTGGTCATTTTGGTGAACATTGTAGACATTGTGGACATTGGACTATGTCATAAGGTCGTAAATGATTGGAGTAGAATTAGGCCATTTGGCCCATAATGGCTGATCTATCTCTCCCTCTCAACCCCATTCTCCTGCCTTCTCCCCATAACCCCTGACACCTGTACAAATCAAGAATCTATCTCTGCCTTAAAAATATCCATAGACTTGGCCTCCACAGCCTTCTGTGGCAAAGAATTCCACAGATTTACCACCCTCTGACTAAATAAATTCCTCCTCATCTCCTTCCTAAAGGAATGTCCTTTAATTCTGAGGCTATAACCTCTAGTCCTAAACTCTCCCACTAGTGGAAGCATCCTCTCCACATCCACTCTATCCAAGCCTTTCACTATTCAGTACTTTTCAATGAGGTCCCCCCTCATTCTTCCAAACTTCAGCGCGTACCGGCCCAGTGCTGTCAAACGCTCATCATATGTTAATCCACTCATTCCTGTGTCTATGGAAATGGTGTGTGACAATGCTGAGAACTATATTTTGCATTCTGTATCTTCCCCTTTGCTCTACATATTGCACTTGAGTTTGAAATATTTGCATTTGTAAGGCATAGAAATATGTTGAACATCCATTCAGATTCAGCAGCAATCTTGCAGCAAAATGGCCTCTGCCTTTTTGATATCTTCCTGACAAGTCTGTGGATGTCCTTGAGTGGCCCAGCCAGAGCCTGGTCTTGAACCCGATCGAACAAATCTGGAGGGACCTGAAAATAGCTGTGCATCGACACTCCCCATCCAACCTGACAGAGCTTGCGAGGATCTGCAGAGAAGAATGGGAGAAATTAACCAAATGCGTTAATGGCGTGCCAAGCTTGTAGCATCATGCCCAAGAAGGCTTGAGGCTGTAATCGCTGCCAAAGGTGCCTCAACAAAGTACTGAGTAAAGGGGTCTGAATACTTATGTATTCAGTTATTTATTTGTAATTACTTTGCAAAAATTTCTAAACACCTGTTTTTGCTTTTTTTATTATGGGGTATTGTGTGTAGATTGATGATAAATAAATGAATGTAATCCATTTTAGAATAAGGCTGTAACATAACAACATATGGAAAAAGTGAAAAGGTCTGAATACTTTCTGAATGCACTGTATGTATAGTATTATCTGATCTGATTGGATAGTGTGCACCCAAAACTTTTCACTGTACCTCGGTACGCGTGACAGCAATAAACCTAAGCCTAACCTTGACCTACTATTCACTTCAGTGTGCCTGACATTTTCCAGACATCTGGCACACCTCTTGTGGCAATACCTGTTGGCATGATATCTTTACCAAAAAAAACTGGAGCTTGAAGGCTGTAGAGTCATACTACAGCAGGGCAGGCTGCATCTCTGGGAAGGGCATCAGAGTGAGCGTTTCAGGTCAAAGATCCTTTGTCAGACCTGGTAAAGAGTCAGAAAATCTTGTTAAGCAGCTTTATTTCATAGCACAGAATGGTCTGCCATTTTGTTTAGCACATCTCTACATTATACATAGAGTATAATAGTAAGATTAAACGAGAACTTACCAGTTTGAAGTTTGATCTGTATTTTATGAGGAGTTACGATGAGGGATTACGTGAAGAACCCGTCCAGCACGCATGCGCGACATACTTCAAAGCAGCGGTGTGGAATCACAGGAAACACAATAATTGAAATAAACATAGTAAAGAAAAGGAGAACTAAGATACCAGTTGATCTCTATAATTGAGGGTGGGAGCGGAGGGCACGTAATCCCTCATCGTAACTCCTCATAAAATACAGATCAAACTTCAAACTGGTAAGTTCTCATTTAATCTTACTATTTTACTTCGGAGTCACGTGAGTGACTACGTGAAGATTTTAAAACTCTGTGATTTCAAACCGTGTAACAGTTCATACTTCACTCGCTGCCGAAGTCATTCAAGGGAGGAAGTATGTTATCGTAATCAACCATGAATCTGTTTGTAAACAATAATGGTATTTATTAAACAATAACAAAAGAAAAATGCTCCCCCGGGCTTAAATTATATATTTGCAGATTCTAAAACTCTTTCTGCAAATAACTCAGGTTCTGCTAGCGACTTGTTGTAGAACGTTTGGAACGTTTTCTCCATGGACCACCCCGCTGTAGCCAGGATGTGGTCCAGTGGTACGTCCATCCTTTTAGCCGCCGATGTTGATGCTGCCCTGGTGGAGTGAGATGTATATACATCAGTATCTACTCCAGCAGCTCCCAGTACCTGCTTGAGCCATCTTGAGATGGTTTGGCTTGACACCCGACCATGAGGTTTCTTGTGGCTGACCCATAAGGCTTTTTCTCTCCCTCGGGAATCTCTTGTTGCGTTGATGTAAGTGAGTAAGTGAGTCATGACACACAACCGTGGGTCAGGTGGGTATGCCCGGAAATCCATAACTAGTCCTGAAGTTCCTGGCCTGCTCTGCTTTACCAGCTCCTGAATGGTGAATGAGACCCGGTCTGGTGTTATAACCATGTTGTCCAGTCGCAGTAAGTGGAGGGACTGGACTCTTTGTGCTGAGACTAGTGCCATCAGCATGACCGTTTTCAGGGTTAGCTGTTCCAGGGTGAGAGACCTGGCTGGTGACCATCCCCTTAGGTATGTCAGGACCACACTGACATCCCAGATTTGGGTGTACCTAGGTCTAGGGGGGTTGGAGTTGAATATACCCCTCATGAGTTTGATCACCAGCGGGTGAGACCCTATGGCCTGTTGTCCTGGTACTTGTTTTAAGTAGGCTGACAGAACACTTCTGGCAGTATTGATGGCGCTGTAGCTCAGTCCTTCATTATGGTGAAGGCCAGCCAGGAACTCCAGTACATTGGTTATGGTTGCAGATGAGTATGTTGTCCCAGTAGTCGAGCAGTATCTTTCCCACTTCCTGATGCTCGATAGGTATTGTTTCCTGGTGGACATACGGTGGGACGCTGTCATCGTGTTGATGGTCCTGTCAGACAATCCCAGGCCCAGCAGTGGTCTTTTCATAATCTGCAACCCAGTAGGTTAATTTTGTCATGGCATGGATGACTTATGCCTGATACCGGGTGAGTCAATAGGTCTGGGCTACTGGGAAAGGTCATACGAGTTTCGATGACCATGTCGAGGACCACTGGGAACCATGGCTGTGTAGGCCAGTCGGGTACTATCAAAATACCTGAAGCAGAGTCCATCTGTATTTTGCGTAGTACCCTACTGATGAGGCAGAAGGGGGGAAAAACATAAAATAAATAGTTTTCCCAGTTCAGCGCGAATGCATCGATCGCTGCTGCCTCAGGGTCTGGTTCCCAAGCGACATACATTGGTACCTGGTGATTTAGTCTGGATGCAAAGAGATCGATATCTGGTGTGCCATATTGCGTTGTAATTTTAGCAAAAGCTCTGGGATTTAACATCCATTCGGTGTTATCATTGAATTTGTGTGACCTGGTGTCTGCCACTGTATTTAGCTTACCTGGTAGGTAAGTTGCTGATAGCCAAATATGTCTATCGACGCACCATTGCCAGATTTTGTTGACCAAATTGTCACATGATATCGATTTTATTCCGCCCATATGGTTAATATAGGCCACCACCGTGGTATTATCAATTTGTAAACGAACATGCAAATGGTGCATATTCGTAGAATATGCTTTTAAACCATAAAACACACCCAACATTTCCAAATAATTCATGCCCAGTGTTTGTAGTAAATATGATTCTAGGTTAGTCCATCTACCACCTGTGCTGGATATGGTATTAGTTGCTCCCCAGCCTTGAGCACTGGCATCTGTTTGTATAGTTAATGTTGGGTTATTGATGATGATAGTGCTGGAACTATGCCAAATGTGCTCTATCCACCACTGTAACTCTGATATTGCTTCAATGGGTAATTTCATGGTTCGGTCAAAGTGACCTGCATGTCGTTTTAACGCCTGTACTTTTGCCCTTTGTAGGTTTCGATAGTGCAGGGGTCCAAATTGTGTAGCTGGAAATGCTGCTACCATTTTGCCAATTACTCTTGCCACTTGTCGGATGGTTGGTCGATTGCTAATCATTAAATTGTTACACGTCTGTGCCAATTCTGCTGCTTTATCTTTTGGCAACGTTACAGACATGTGGTCTGAGTTAATTGTGAATCCCAGATAGTCCATAGTTGTGGATGGCGTCAACTTAGATTTATCTGGATGTAAGACAAATCCCAGGGTTTCAAACAATTGTTTGGTAGCTAATACAGCTGATTTAGCCAACTCCATGGTCTTGCCTACTATTAGAATATCATCAAGATATGCCATGACAATATGTTTCTGTTTCTTAATGTTGCCAAGTCTGGTTTTAATATCTTGGTAAATAGTCTTGGGGCTGATGTTAACCCATTAGGCAACGCTTTAAACTGCCATAGTTGCCCCATCCAGGTAAATTTCAGGTATCTGCGATGACCCTTTTGAATGGGTACTGTATAGTAGGCATCTTTTAAATCAATGCTTGCCATAAAGTATCCTTTGGAAATCAGTTGTTTGGCAGTTACAAATGTTTCCATTTTGAAATGTACATACTTAACAAAGGTATTTAGTGAGGTTAAAGGCCGTGTCTTACCTGTTTGCGGTCATCGGCGGTGAAGCGCGGCGTCGCCGGTAGCGAGGACCGCGTGGCAACGGCGAGAGCATCGAGCCTATCCACCGGAGCGCCGCACGGATGTTGCGCGGGGGCCGAGTTAATTCAAACACGGCGGGTCCCACGTGCTTGCGGTAAGTAAAAAAAGGGCGGGCCGACTGCGATGACGTCGGCCCCCCGCACGTGACTCACCAGCGGCGGCTGTGGCGGCGGCCATCCTGATCGCGGCGCTGTAGCGGTGGCTGTGCCTGCGGCCGCGCAGCACACGTGCCTCACTGGCGGAGGCTGTGGCAGAGGAGGTTTGACGCACGGCGCTCGACCCACACTGGCGGCGGCCCGTGCGAGCGGCCGTGCGCACTCGTGCATCACTGGTGGAGGTTGTGCGGTGAGTATAGTGTTTTCGACATTGTCGATTTTATTTTTGCACCGCGCGGTGTTGGGAACACCGTCGCACGGCCCGGGAATTGTTCTTTCTCACGAGTGCGCGGTCTATGGCGGCAGATTCTTCCCGTTTCGCCGCCAATGACCGCAGATTCGTGAGACAGGCCTTTAAGTCAATGATGATGCGACATCCACCATCTTTTTTGTTTATGGTAAATATATTTGAGACAAATTCCAAAGGTTCATGTTTGGATTTCTCAATGATACCCTTTGTAAGTAACCTCACCAGTTCTACTTGACCCTCAAGTTTTTCTTTGACTGAGAGGGTAAAGACCCTTTGGGGTACATGCTGAACTGGTGGCATATTTTCTTGAATTAACTCTATTTTGTATCCACGAATACTGTTAAGTATATAACTATCATTCGTGACAGACCTCCATGGTTCAATGAACAGGTGTAATCTCCCCCCTGTTAGTACAGTTCCCCCACTTTTTATATGCTGGTAGGAACCAGACCCACCTACCTCCATAGTTATGGGAGTGTTCCTTTCTTCGGTTTCTTCATCCATCGTTGTACTGCTGGATGTACTGCTGGTTGGGGGTGGCGCATTTTCCATGGGGTCCGCTCTGGGCCCTGGCCTAAAAAAGGCTTTCGGGGATGGTATGCGGACCCCGAGCTTTCACCAGTCCCATAAGTTTGACGTCGACTGGTGGACACGGTGGGGTTGTGTGGGTCTGCTCGTTCCGGGGCCTGCCCTCATGAGGCCGAATGCTTTGGACTCTTCCTCCAGGTCTTTCACTTGTTTTGTCAAGTCCTTTCCAAATAACAGGATCTGTGGCTCTGAGGCCGGTGTTTTATACAGTCCTGCATATTCGGGATTGAGGGCAGGTCTTATTATCTCCTTGCGGAGCTTGTTTATCTCATATTGAGTGTTCCACAGCAGAGCCAGAGTGTCTTGCTGGTTGGTGGACATATCCACCCCATCCACGGAACGAGCATAGGATGTTATCCCTGTTGTCAGGAGCTTGAGGATACGCTCCTGCTTCCGGATACTCTGTCCAACATACCCCCAGATTTGGCTGTTAACGGCCGGTACGTTGAGTGAACTGCAGTTCTCCGGAGGCGAGTAGAGTTCTAGTGCCTCATTGACTACTTGTTCTTGTAGGGGTTTGAGTGACAGGTGGTTAATGCTGGCCGCCAGTTTTGACTGCAACGGCCGCCCTGCTCGTGGTGTAGCCACGTAGTGATTCACCACACCCAGCAGCTCTTCCTGGTCCTGTACCCCAAGCGTACTCCCGATATCTTCGGCCAATGACCCCTGTTCCTGACCAGTCCAGCCCTGGTCGCCAACGCTGCCCTCGGCTGAGGGGGAAGCGATGGCCAGTGCATTGTAAGGCACTGGTGTGGGAGTTCCCTTGGCGAAACTGCTCCAGCTCCCGAAGCAAGTCTCGCTGGAGCATTTACTCCATGAGCCTTTCCATGCGGCTCAGGCGGCTATCTCTGCCGCTCTCAGGCGGAGAGTCCTCCTCATCGGAGTTATCAGATAT
This sequence comes from Malacoraja senta, assembly GCA_038087875.1. Classification (NCBI taxonomy): domain Eukaryota; kingdom Metazoa; phylum Chordata; class Chondrichthyes; order Rajiformes; family Rajidae; genus Malacoraja; species Malacoraja senta. Next base: position 56,299,787 of record CM075982.1, on the reverse strand, counting down.
AAGGTCTCAATGATTGTGGACCGCAGCATGTGCGGTCCAGGTGCCGCCTCTCGCCCCCCACTGATTGGACACTCCCGTTCTGTTGGAGTCGAACGGGGGGCGGTCTTTTTCCCTTGCCGTGCTTTGCTCATTTTTCCAGCTTCTTCAACCTGGAATTCACAAAGCAGAGCAAAGCTTCCTAAGTACGACCTCAGAGTAAGTACTTACCTGATGGTCCACTTTTTAAAACTTGTAGCGGGAGCGCCTGTACTCCCGTTCATCGCTGTTGCACTGCGTGAACGCTAATGTCGCGCATGCATGCTGGACGGGTTCTTCACGTAGTCACTCACGTGACTCCGAAGTAAAATTTTATATTATTCATTATCATGGTGACTGGGGATATCTCATACACAGGTGCTACCACTGCCCCACTCCACCTCAAGACTCTTACAAGATGATACAAGCAGCAAACAGGCAGACAGAGAGCCATTACATGAACAATGTCATGTGCCAGCTCAGATATTGGATCACTAAGATCGTTCAAGCTGGGTTGTAGATGCGCATTTCACATAAGGAGACACCTGATATAAGCTTTAGTACCGAGGTATGGTACGCGGACGGGGCGTCGAAGGACGAGAAGCCGAAGCCAAGAAGTGGAAGCCAAGATACTGAACGGAAAAAACTCCGAAAAAACAAATAACCGAACGGACGTGACGACGAAAAGCCAAATAACCGAACCAGGGCAATGCCGAAAAGCCAAATAACCGAACGGGCGCAACGCCGAAAAGCCAAATACGCGACGCCGAAAAGCCAAATAACGGACATGACATCTCCGGGGATGGGATTTGTCTGAGACCTTGTCAGTGATTGGTCCAGACCCCCGCGTCCATCACATCACTGGCCGGGGGAGGCGGGAGGGTGGGGAGGATTTTTAATTTACCTTTGCCGCTTTTTTGTTTGCCAATATTTGTTTGCTTTCACATAGAGGGGCTAACAATACACCTGGACCAGGTTGCCTCAAGGGTTTATCAATTTGCCTACTTTATTTTCCAGGTGTCCCCAAGAACAATTGAGTACTTTAAATTTCAAGAGGAAATCCACATTAGTGCAGTATGTCGATGACTTATTAGTGGCCAGCAAAAACAAATCAAGTAACCGTGAAGATACTGAACAATTACTAAACCATCTAGCTAATTTGGGAAATGTAGTCTCCCAGTCAAAGGTACTAATGGCCCAGGAGAAAGTAAAATTTTTAGGGATCGTAATTTCGACAACCGAAAGGAGTCTAGAGAAAAGCAGACTCGAACCCATCTGCGAATTCCCAGTTCCAAAAGAAGCCAAACAAATGAGGCAATGGATTGGCATGGTTAATTATTGTAAACCTTGCATCCCTAACATAGCTCTAGAAACCAAGGAGCTGACACCCTATACCAGCATGGAGGGTTAATTTCAACTAACCTAGAAAGCACTTTGAAAACTTGATGCAAGCTCCGGCGTTGGGAAGACCATTGTACGAAAGACCTTTCCAGCTCTCCTATACTATTTTATCCGAGTGTGCAACCTCCATTCTGACCCCAAAACTCTTCTAAATTAGATCCTGTAGCCAGGGTACACCCACTTTGCACTCAAATTCTAACTGCTATATGTAATAGTTTACAATCAGCTGCCAATTTGACCCTCCAGCTGGAGATTGAAGTATATAACTCACATTCAGTAGCGGCATTGTTGGGGCAGCTCCAGACATAGCACTTAACAATGGCTTGCCAAAATAAGTATGAGATCTATCTCTTAAACAATCCAAAACTTCAATTTAGACATTGTACATTAATTAACCCAGCCTCTTTTCTTGTCTCACCCCCAGAAGAGCAATCAGAAGCAGGACATGACTGTTTATTTGTCATCGAGGAGGAAATATCTGTAAGAGAGGACTTGAGGGATGCACCTATAGAGAACTCTGACATAACAATGTATGTAGATGGGAGTGCATCTATTGGACTATGGGGAGAGAAATTGTCTGGGTACGCATTTGTTAATCAGAATGGGGAAATTGTAGAAGCAGCTGCCTTTGTGTCACCGTATTCAGCACAACAAGCTGAATTGTTTGCTTTAATTCTGGCTTGCATTATTGGGGAAAATTTAAAGGTAAATACTTACACTGATTCTCGGTATGCATTTGGAGTTGTACATGATTTCGGACAATTATGGAAAAATAGGGGATTTCTAACTTCAGCAGGGACTCAAATTTCAAATAAACAATTGGTGACAGATTTGTTGAAGGCCGTAATGCTACCCAAGCAAATTTATGTTATGAAATGTAGCGCCCACACAAAAGGACAGACCCCAATAGATATCGGGAATTGTAATGCCGATTTAGTAGCAAAGAAAGTGTCACGGGAACGTAAGGTGGTATTACCAAAAATGATGAGGCAGACTAAAAGTTTAAATAACAAGTCCCCCTCGGAGAGACTGATGCCAACCATCCAAGAAATTGTTCAATTGCAGGAGGAGGCTACTGAAAGGGATAAAGAATGATGGAGACAGCTTGGGTGTGTACTGGCTTGTATGACTGGACTAAGGACCACTCCAGCAGGGCAAACTTGCATGACAGATTCTTTGGCAGTATGGGTTATAGAGTGCACGCACTATGCAACCCATTGTTGTGCAAGGGCAGTAGAGGACACTCTTTTGGCTACTTGGTGGCATCCAAGATTACAAGCTTTAGTCCAGAAGGTAAGCAGTAATTGCCTGGTCTGCCAGAAATACAATCCAGGGAAAGGAATAGGATGCAAAGAGGGAAAAGCACCATTGCCTATGGGTCAGTTTGAGACATTGCAGATGGACTATATCGAATTAGAAAGGTGCCAGGTTTATAAATATGTACTTGTCACAGTCGATGTATTCAGCCGGTGGATCGGAGCTTACCCAACCCTTGATAATAAAGCGGCTACTGTTGTCAAGGTATTAATGAGAGAAATTGTCCCTAGATTTGGCATCCCTATTCGACTTAGTTCAGATAACGGTCCACACTTTATTGGACAAATCAATAAAGAATTTTGTGAACAGCTGGGGATCCATTAGCAATTGCACTGTGGTTATTGACCACAGGCTGCTGGACTTGCATAAAGGTAAATCAGACCCTTAAAACTAAATTAGCTAAATTAAAGGCGGAGACTGGACTTGGTTGGATTAAATTACACCCCATAGCTTTACTTCAGATCGGAGTCACGCCTGTAGGGAAACCTAGACTGAGCCCAGCTGAAATTGTTTATGGTAAACCCTTAAGAACACCTTAGAATCAGAATGCAATGAAAATAATTAACTTCCATCATATGACTGCGGAGATGACCGACTACATTCTAGCTTTGACCAGAGCATTGAAGGGCTCACAGTGTAGAGCAAAGCAGCCTATAGTTAGATGCCTTTGTTAGCAGCTTCAACTAAAGTGAAACCTGGAAACTATGTCCTTATAAAGAATTGGGTAAGGAAACAATTATAAGTTCGCTGGGAGGGACCTTACCAGGTTCTCCTAATGACATCAATAGCAGTGAAAGTAGGTGGAAGGAATGCATGGGTACATCTCCACCACTGTAAGAGTATCAGTGGAAATAGGGATTGCTAACTTAATTTATTCCAGGTTCTCTTAGAAACGTCATACTCTATGATGGATCAAGCACAGATGAATTATCAAGATGGATGGAGGGGATTTGCGCCCATGAAAACTCGTGAAGCTTGATGAAATTCTGGGAAAATACATCAGCATCTTTTTGTTAAGATATCTGTTAGAATGAAGCAGTCACTATTGTATTCTGGTTATCATTAATGATGGGGGAATGTTAATATTGGTCAAAATAGAGATATATAAAATGGAAGATCTGTGCATCTGCAGGACCTGCTGGATCTCTGTTTGTGAAAAGCTGCAGGCTGTGGATTGGCATCAGCTAGTCTGGACCCTAGATTGATATGCAGGATGGGGAAAGATCCGGACATCCTCTCTATTGTTAAAATGTATGAGGACTTAGCAGAGAAACCCAAAGGTGTTGCAGATGCATTAGCAGGATTGGCCGGCTGCAGAAGGGTTGTAAATACTATTGATAATGTTGCAAGGTTTTTGTGTTACTGTTTGATGATTGGCTGAAGTGTGAAGCCCTTGTTTGAATTGTTTATACTCCCCAGAAGAATGTTGCATTATTTGATTAATTGACTTCCTTCCAGAAGCATCTGTAGAAACATTGTAATGGGGTGCTTTGTAATTGGGTTGGGGGACTGTCAATAACACTTTAATGTAACCGATATCTGTGATTGGTTTGTAGGGGCTGCCACCCCCATGTAGTTCTGCCCCACAGGGTTCGATGACCTATAAAAGGTAACCCCCACGAGGTTTGTTGTCGATGTTCTGGAAGAGGGCTTGACACTGCGTAACATATTGGGGGGGGTTTCTGCTTTCACGAGGCTGAAGGGCTTGGACAAGCAGAGACAAGGATTGATCCCGCGGTGTGTTAGGTATTGTAACGGGGGTTCGTTATTGTAGATTGATGATGCATGTGAATCAATCACACTTAACTAGCATCACTAACTCCACCCCATTATAACATTTATACTAACGCCCATTCCCAGCACCGTTAGTTGAAGCAGCCAGGATGAACTGACAACACCTCGCTCTGTAACGCTGCCAAGTTAAAGTGCTGAATAAAGATGTGTGTAAATCTTATATGCCTTGAAGTGATTTACATGGTGTCAGAAGTGGGATCAAAGGAAACTTGCAGTTTGTGGACAGTTTTATCAAAGGATATCAGCCCTAGTTCCTGACAGGCACGATTGCCAAGCAGGGTAACCGAATTAAAGTCCAGCACATGGAAAGTCAATTCCCTAGTTGTTTTCTTCAGTACACATTTCAAGTTGGTTTTGCCCAGAGGAAATAGCACCTCCCCACCAAAAGCATGCAAAGTGGACACGTCCTTGACAAGTGGCTCGTTAGCCCTGATCCTGTTAAAAAGGTTGA